>OX639993.1:47283946-47506679 GCA_951828415.1 Anomoia purmunda
AACACGCGCAATGCTTAAAACACTCAACTCAAACTTTTTTGTTTTTTCGTTTTTGTTTTGTGTTTGTTTGTGTCATAGATGTCATTTTCATTTCGTTTTGCAAATATTTTAAAATTGTATTTACATACTTAAGTTGATGATTTTGCTAGCTCAACTATTTTGCACTGCAATGCTGTAGCGAGTTAACGACGTTAGTACAAACATACATATGTATGCATATAAATGTATACACTACATACATATATACATATTTATTGTTCACAGACAAAAATGTAGATAAACTACCATATGCCCTTTGGCCTTGTACTCGTATGATAATAATATACACAACATCAAAACAACATAACTTGTCCCAACATGATTACCACGGACTGCAACGGACAAACATTATAACAATAGAAATGTAGTATCACCAAAACAAACAATAATAGCCCAAATCACTACCTACTAGTAAACAGATAACGACCGACGCATCTCAATACTATAAGTAGCACTAAGATTCATGTAAACGAGTTAGTTTAAGAATAGTAATAAAGAGCACGCATTTTGGCACAGCAAAATATTATAATTTTTGAATTCATATCGAGTATCGATATTAACTGGGGGCTCAAGCCGGTCTAACTCTTGACTGCAGCCAAATTCCCTTGAAATACAGGGTAATAAAATAAAAATTCCACAGCTTTGAAGAAAAGCATAAAAACAATCTCTGAAAAAGCGAGATATAACAAATTTAACCAGTCGCGTAAAAGCAAACCTTGAAATAGCAGGCAGCCTAAACCGATCAAAAAAGTGAAAAGTGAAAAACGAAAACTGAAGATTCCTGACTTTAAACAGAATCGCTCACCCTGGACTCACGCACTAAACGCCAACGAAGTTTCAATTATCTGCGCCTAATACCACAGGACGATACAATGGCTCAGGACATCGCAACTCTACGAGCACAGGTAGAACTACTAACTCAAGCTCTACAAAATACACAACTAAAAGTGAATACACTGGAAGCACAACAACCTTCCCAGACAGTCACTACAGCAGACCAACACGTAGAATTTACACCGAACATTACAAATGGAAACCTCATAAATTTAAAAACCTTTGAAGCCATACCATGCTTCAGCGGAGACAAGAACCAGTACAGATCCTGGAGGAAAAGGGCATGGACATTCATGGAAAACATTAAAGAATTTTCCAACCACCCGAACTACTATACAGCGTTTACAATAATACACTCAAAAATTGTTGGGGAGGCAGCAAACATCTTAATCAATCACAACACCAAGCTGAATTTCTATTCAATAATCAACAGACTTGACTATACATACGCTGATCAACGACCGCTGTATGTACTACTCGAAGAAATGAAAAAGATCACACAAGGGAGAAGCACACTATCGGAGTTTCACAGCGAAATCAGCAAAGCACTGAATCTCGCACTCTCAAAGATAGAGATGTCAGGAGAACAAGGACCTGCATCCATGCTAGAATATGCAAATCAAGAAGCAGTCCGTACTTTCATCACAGGACTCAACAGCAGGTATACAAGCGGCACATTATACAGTCATCACCCAAAAGACTTGGAAACCGCATATGCAATCGCAAGCACGATTTACCACGACAGTTCAAACATGCAGTTCGACGCACAAATTACGCCACAAGGATACAACCAAAGACAGAATCCTCCACAACAGAGATATGATGATAGAAGGAGATATAATCCAAATGTGCAAGTACAATATAACCATCAACCACGCCAAGAACCGATGGAAGTGGACGACTCTCGTCAACACGTACGACCAACACAACACAACAATCAACTCCAGCTAAGGAACAACCTTCAGCAACCTCAACGGTACTATAACCCGTTCAGAGAAGACCAACAAGCAGCAAAACGCGGAAGAATTCCTTCTTCACGAAACCTCAACACCAACAAGGTACAAAGAATAAACCAGACGAGAGACGAAGAGCTACAATCACTCGCCGCACATACTGACGACATCTATGAGACAGGAAGTGTTTTTTTAGGAGAATAAACGGATTACCGTGTCTCCAAAGGCGTTGTCAAACGACAGGTACATCCGTTAATATTTTAATTGATACAGGTGCTACAAATAATTATATTAGTTCTAAGTGCAAATTAGGAAAATCTATACCCATAAAACCGGTTAAAGTTAAAACGCTTCATGGATACTCTTTGACCAAAGCTAAGAAAGTTATTACACTACTCAATCATAACTTAGTATTTTTTGAAACCGAAGCTTTAGAGGAGTTTGATATGCTTCTAGGTGAACACGGTCTTAGGGTATTGAAAGCAGAAATTAACATCTTTGAGTATAAACTCTTATACAAATATAAAAAGAAAGTAGTAAGCGAACAAAAAGTTAATTTCACAATTAATAACGACAAGTATAAAACTGAAATTGAAAATATCATGAGAATAAACGACGAAACTAATGAAATCCTTCCGTTTACGACTACAATACAAGCCACAATTAGGACAGAATCAGAAGATCCTATTTGGGTGAAACAGTATCCGTATCCGACAGCAGACAATGAATTCATAAACAAAGAAATAGATAAATTATTAGACAACCAAATTATTCAGCCTAGTAAAAGTCCTTACAATTCTCCAATCTGGACCGTCGCAAAAAAAGGTACCGATAACGAAGGGAAACCTAAAAGACGAATGGTAGTAGATTTTCAGAAGCTTAACGCTCAGACTATCACTGATAGATACCCTATCCCAGACGTTGCAATGACAATTCAAAATTTAGGTAAAGCAAAGGTTTTCACAACGATAGACTTAGAGTCAGGTTTTCATCAGATCTTGATAAAAAAATCAGACAGAGAAAAAACTGCATTCAGTGTGAATGGCGCAAAGTATGAATTCCTTAGGATGCCGTTCGGTTTAAAGAACGCACCTTCCATATTTCAGCGATGCGTAGACGATATCCTACGTCCATATATTGGCAAGTTCGCATATGTTTATATTGACGATGTACTCATATATTCGTCCTCACCCGAGGAACACATGGAACATATTCGTACAATAGTAAATGCCCTCCACAATGCCAATATGAAGATTTCAAACGAGAAATCGCATTTTTTCCAGGATTCAGTTGAATACCTTGGACACATAATAAAATATAATAAAATAACTGTGGATCCAAATAAAATTCAAACTATAAAGAATTATCCAACTCCAAAAAATTTAAAAGAATTACGATCATTTCTTGGCCTAGCGAGTTACTACAGGAAATTTATTCAGAACTTCGCTACAATAACGAAACCCCTGACAACATTTCTACGCGGAGACAATGGTGGTATAAGTAAAAATCAGAGCGCAAAGGTCTCAATTAATCTAGACGAACCAGCACTCGAGGCTTTAACAAAAATAAAAGACGCACTACAAGCACAAGTCGAATTATTCCAACCAGACTTCAACAAACCTTTTGAACTAACGACAGACGCAAGTAACTTTGCAATAGGAGCTGTACTCTCTCAGAACAGGAAACCTATTTCCTTTATATCTAGAACTCTTAGTCAGACTGAACAGAATTACAGCACGAATGAAAAGGAATTACTCGCTATCGTTTGGTCACTTCAAAAATTAAGAAATCACCTATACGGTATAGCAGATCTAACGATTTATACAGACCATCAGTCACTCATCTTTTCAATTTCGGATAAAAATCCAAACACAAAACTAAAACGATGGAAAAATTTCATCGAAGAATACGGCGCAAAACTCGTTTACAAACCCGGACATCAGAACGTTGTCGCTGATGCACTTTCTCGCCAGCAAATAAACAACACGGTAAACTCTGATGACTCCCAACATTCAGCACAAAGCTCCCCAACACAAAAAGTCAAACGAGTAAAGCAACCACTAAACGCATTTAGAAATCAAATTATTGTAAGACAATCAGATCAGAATCCCATCGAAATATCCTCACAAAATATATTTTCTAACAGCCGACATACGATTTTTTTTAACACCAAAACTGAATTGCTAGACAGACTAAAAAATATAATTAGACCTAACGTAACTAATGCCCTGCAAATAGGCGAAGAAATATTATTTTACGTCGAGAATGACCTTATCGACACATTCCCAACCGTATCGATTGTACTAGCGCAGAAATTGGTTGACGACATCACCGAGACCGAACAACAAAAACAAATCATACAAGACACACACAGACGTGCTCACAGAAACTACAAAAATAACGCACAGGAAATTTCGCTCAAATATTACTGGCCGAACATACGTAACGCTTGTAAAAAGGAAGTACAGGACTGCGAAATTTGCCTCACAAACAAATATGAACGCCGACCAAATAAACAACCAATTGGTTCAGCACCAGTACCGAACAAAGTAGGCGAATACATACACTTAGACTTATTTTTTATAAGCAATAATATGTACATTAGTTCAACCGACAAGTACTCAAAATTTTGCTATTTGAGACAAATACCATCAAAGAAAGACACATACAAATACATCGACGAGATACTATCACAAATATACCCTAACGCAAAGTTTGTAATGACTGATAACGAGTCAACATTTACTGGCATATGTGCACAACAAATATACAAGCGACTACAAATAACGCATACCAAAACTCCAGCCTATCATTCAACAACAAACGGTCAAGTTGAACGAACGCATAGCACCATAATTGAACTCGCAAAAGTTTTGGCACACCAACACAGTTCGGCACCCGATGAACAGATATTTGAAGCAGTCCGACAGTACAACAAAACTATCCATTCGGTAACCAACGAGAAACCCGAGGACGTGTTTTTCAATCAAAGGGGGTATCCTGACATCAAAGAGCGTCTTCAACAAAACCAAGAGAGAGTTTTGCGATACCACAACCGCAATCGCAAACAACTGAACTACAAAGAAGGAGACGTAATATATTCAAAGACGCATAGACGGAACAAAAACGTAAAAAAATACGCCAGACATATAGTCAAAAAAGACAACGGCGAAACAGTAACGACAAATAAAAGAGTTATTATCCATAAGGACAATATTAGAGTAAAGGCATGTACGGAATAGTGTTTACCTTACTTTTCTCTATTGCACTTTGTGACAATATAATAGATTTAACTAATAGGAAATATGTCTTAGTGGAAACCGACCCTGTTTACATTTATCAGGATACAGCTTTTCTCTATCACATATCTAACCTTTCAAAAATACTAGCGCCATACGAAAGCATAATGAAATCATTATACAATCTAGAAAACCAACCTGAAACTCAAATTTTAGTGAACAAAATCGAAACTCTGAAAAATCAACTCATTCCCAATATTTATAGACCCAAAAGATCAATCAACCTTCTTGGCTCCGTGTTAAAGTTCATCACTGGTACACCAGACCACGATGACCTAGTAGAAATCAAAACTTCACTTAATATGCTAATAGAAAATAACAACAAGCAAAGGAAAATTAACTCACAGTTCGAAAGAATACTCGAAACCCTTGATCCCAAAACAATAACCGAAAACATTGTTATATCAGAAGTTTACAATGAACTTCAATCAATAACAAATACTATAAATTTTGCGAAAACTAATAATTTTTATTCTGGCACATTAAATTTGAAAGATGTGTACGATTTAATAAAGCACGAAAAACTAGATCTTCCAATAATTAATATATTAGAATATGCCGACATTCATATATGTTACCTACAAGAAGCAATTATAACAATATACAAATATCCTATCCTCGAAACTAAATGTAGCCTATTCAATGTTTATCCTTTAGCACATAAGCATGGTAAAATTAATTTAGACCCTAAGATCGCAAAATGTAACAAATATCAAAGAATATCCAAATGTAGAAAGTATATGAGTAACTTTATATGTAAGTCCGAACCCTCTGACAATTGTACTATAAAAATACTAGAGGACAAATCGGCCCAATGCGAAGCAACCCATGAAAATAATGCTCCACTCCGCATCCTAGAGAATGGATACATTTTCACAGATTACCAGCACACTTGGAACAACATGCATATATCAGGCCCTAAATTAATACACTTTAATGAATCTACAGCCATCGATGGTATCACATACTACAATCATCAACGACAACTCAGAAAAATCATACACAATCAACATAGCGAACAACTTGAAGTACTCCGCATCCTTTCCTCAAACTCAATCTACAAATTCAGCAATATCCAAAAACTCTCAGCATTTTTGATACCTATTGAAGAAAACCCAGTACAATTTACGTTCTTTATCATAATGGGATTCCTTACCTTAGCAGTCATCACTTATGGCATGGTACATCTCTGCCGATGCTATGAAAAAAGAAGAATACTTCAGAGAAAAAGACAAATTGAAGACCTATACGAAATCGAACTGAACCGTCTTCAGCAGCAACTCATAGCAGCACCATAGCGGGGACGCTCCGTTTTAAGAGGGAGGAGAGTTAACGACGTTAGTACAAACATACATATGTATGCATATAAATGTATACACTACATACATATATACATATTTATTGTTCACAGACAAAAATGTAGATAAACTACCATATGCCCTTTGGCCTTGTACTCGTATGATAATAATATACACAACATCAAAACAACATAACTTGTCCCAACATGATTACCACGGACTGCAACGGACAAACATTATAACAATAGAAATGTAGTATCACCAAAACAAACAATAATAGCCCAAATCACTACCTACTAGTAAACAGATAACGACCGACGCATCTCAATACTATAAGTAGCACTAAGATTCATGTAAACGAGTTAGTTTAAGAATAGTAATAAAGAGCACGCATTTTGGCACAGCAAAATATTATAATTTTTGAATTCATATCGAGTATCGATATTAACTAGCGCAATGGCATGTGTCATAAAAACTGCACTTACCACTCGCATAGCTAGCTAGCTAGCTAGCTGGCTTAAGTTGTCGCCGGTACAACTAGCGCAGCTGCACGCAGTCAGCTTGAGATGTTTTAGCAAGCGCATTCTGGTGTTCTTCGTTTTAGTTTTTTTTTTGTTTTTTTTTTTGTTATTCAAACATTAATTCCACCTGCTGTCCCAGGTGCTCTAGATGCCAGTTGTAGGCCGTAATGTGCGCCAACGGCAACCCACAACTGCATAACGGGCTTACGTAGTTGATGCGCTCGATTTCGTCTAGCAAGTTGGCGCTTTAAGTCTTTCGTCTTTTTCGTTTGGCATACATTGCGGTACAAGCTCGACGTGTGCATTTTTTGTGCGACTTGAATACAGAAATGCAGCTTCTCACGATTTGCCAGTTAATTTGTACAGCTCATTTTTTGTCTCATCACGTCGATGTGTGCTTGATTATCGAGTTCATCGATTGATTTTTGTGATACGATTTATTTCTATGTTTTTTTTTTTTTTGGTGATTTCCTTGGCCTCATGGCGCCGTTAAGTATTTAAAATATTTTTTGCAGATCGTTCAACGTGATTTTTGCATAAATTTTTCGTGTCACAAGTGCGCCTGCGTGCTGGTATGATGTGGTCGTGGCAAGTGTGTAGCAGTTGCGCATAGGATATTAAGTTCATAAATAATTTTAATAAACTTTAATTGCTTTCGATGCATTTTAAGCGTTTCAAAAAGAATAAAAGAAAAAATTTTGTAAGTATTTGGGCACTTTGTGTGCAAACAAAGAAAAAAAACCACTTATACTAGCTATTGGCATTCAATTTAATTGAGTTTGACTTCTACGCTCCGAAAATTTGCGAATCAAGCTGATAATTGGAAGTAATATTTTAACTTCTTTGAGAATTGCTATTAATTGATGCAATTAACGAATTTTAGTATCAATAACGAAAATTAATCCTGAATTTCGTTTTCCTCAGTAAACGAATCCACATTTTGAAATGAAAACCGGTTGTAGTTTAACTTCGAAGATTTTGAAAAAGTCGTTCTTTTTTTTACGAATTTTTTAGTAACTTGCGAGTCTCTTAGTCATTTAATATTTCAATGGCCTAGTTGTTGCGCTTAAATAGGTGCCTCAAAATATGCAACTTTATATTTACGAAATAGAATATTCCTTGCTTGTTCGCAAGTAAATTTCATAACCAATTAATGGGTGAGTTTACTAATCGAAAGCATTCGATGGCTTAATAGACTTGATAAAATGTCCGTGTTTTTGTAGTCGAAAACTACTGAACAGATTGAGCTTGAATCCTAGCATGCATTTCCAATGGTCTATTAGTACGTGCCAAACGAAAAATCGGATAGGTGGCGCTGTAATCTAGATATTTTTAAAATCCGTATTTACAGTTCAAATTCAAAACACGCATTAACCGAAAAAATATTAACATTTCACTTGAAAATTGCAGCGATAGGTTGCGCTGGGACACGACATAAAGTATCGATACTCATTCAAAGTATCGATCTAGAATAAACGGGTACCTATAAATATCGAGGTTCAAAGGCTCGATACCAAAAATATCGATACTAAATTAAAAATTAAGTTCAGTCACAATTTTTTATAAAACTTAATCTGCTTGTCAATTCAAAAGTGTTTGCAGAAGCACAAATTAGGTCACTAGTTCCACACCTGAAAAACTGGCACTCTTTTTGCCTCATCGTTTTATTTATTTATTTTATTTATTTTATTTATTTTATTTATTTTATTTATTTTATTTATTTTATTTATTTTATTTATTTTATTTATTTACCCATTGTTATATCAATTTATCGAGCGCTAGCGTTAGCGAGATATTTTACAAAACTTTATAAATGCTGTTCGGTATGGGATGAAAAATGGTGGCCGGCAATTCTTCTTCCGCGGAATATGGGTTGCGTGGAGTTGCTTACCACCAAATTTGCTTCTTTACTTAATTTTCTTTTACATGTAGCCAAGCCCTTATTGTACTAGCTGAAAATAATTATATATTTGCAAGATAAATTATAAGGAGGCCTTGCTTGTATAGAACTCGGAGTTCTCTTCCAAAGGGACCGAGAGCTGGGTGATCGCAGAAGGCGAAACCCAAATCCGAAGCGGGTAACAGGACTAAAGAAAGAGGAGGCAAAGTAACGAGTGATTGTTACCATTTATCCAGTAGGGACATCCACAAGGAATATTTCCTTATTCATTCAGCCACATGGCTGCTGACTTAAAAAAATGCTTTGGGCGGATTTCTGCACCAAAAAGATAAAAAAAAATTGCTTACATGTTTTCGCGGTAGGGTCTATTGTCTTGTAAATGATTTTCATAGTTTATTTGTTACGATACTGGGGTTCACGTACCCGATTCCAAAAATCGTCAGTTTAAAGTATCGATTAAAAAATATCGGTATTAAATGGTAAAAGTATCGATATCTGAAGTTATATTTTAATTTGGTTTAAATTTAGAATATTTATATTTTTGAAAATTTGTTTGGAAACAAACCAGTTTTTAGTTTGCGCCGCAGATTCCAATGTTTCATAAGGTTCATTACGTTAATTGTATTTAACTTTTGAAACAGCTGGCAACCTTCTTAAACAATATTTACGAAATTAAGGTTGCCACTCCTCTACAAAGATGTTTCCAAAATTCAGCCAACTCTTTCATCAAACACCAATAGCATTTCAGTTAAATTAATAGTTAAATTTAATTAACTTTCTTAAACAGGGGACAATCCTACCACTAGTATTGTGTTATTTCAGTTAACTGATTAATTGAATTGAATTATACGCTTTAAACAAGTGACAACAATATCCTAAATATTTTGCGAACAAGGCTACTTACACCTTTTTTTTGTAACATCCATATTGAAATATTTTATTAATTTAATTGAACAAACTTTTGAAAACAGGTGGTAACCCTCTTCAAAAATATTTTTGAAATCCGGATTTCTTATACATTTTTCGTTTAACACTAACATAGTAGCAGTTTCGCTCAATTTTTGAAGATATTGAATTAATCCTTTCAAATAAGTGGCAACACTCTGAAATTTTTTTTTTTAAATTAGGGATTCTTTAATTTGCTTTCGTTTAACAGCAACATAGTAGCATTTTCGCTAAATTGTTATATAAATTGAAATGAGGCGGTAACCCTCTTCAAAAATAGTTTTGAAATCCGGATTTCTCAAAAATTTTTCGTTTAAGACCAACATAGTAGCAGTTTCACTACATATTTGAACAAATTGAATTAACACTTTCAAATACGTGGCAACGCTCTTCAAATTTTTTTTGGAAATTAGGATTTCCTCAAGTTTTTTTTTCGTTTAACACCAACATAGTAGCAGTTTCGCTCAATTTTTGAAGATATTGAATTAATCCTTTCAAATATGTGGCAACACTCTTAAATTTTTTTTTTTTAAATTAGGGTTTCTTTAATTTGCTTTCGTTTAACAGCAACACAGTAGCATTTTCGATAAATTGTTATATAAATTGAAATGAGGCGGTAACCCTCTTCAAAAATATATTTGAAATCCGGATTTCTCAAAAAATTTTCGTTTAATACCAACATCGAGTTCAATAAAATTACATTACATATACAATTCTTTCGTTTCAGTATTGCAACAAGCTATTTATTTTATTGAGTTATTTATATTTAACATTTATAAATCAATGACAACCCTCCACAACTTAAACAGAAAACGGGCTGAAGTTAAAATAGAACAGTTTTTATTTATAGCTCTGCGTCAGAAATTTTTGTTTATACATTAGGTAAAATGCACTTTTAAGGTTGGTGAAATTCTAATAAATTTTTAGTAAACATTTTTGATTTGCTTCGCTAGATTTTGCCTGCCATACATGACTAGAGTTTAAAAAAAAGAAATTTTAATTTATCAAAAAAAGAAAATAAATATTTGTATAGTTATTTCCTTCTATTACAGGCCACAGTGTACGTAGCATTTTTTCCGACCTCAACTTCAACTAACATTTCCAATGGCTTTCTTACTAAATACTGCAGTCTTCTTTCTTGTTGTTGTAGCGAGAGTATTGCTATTGCTATTGGTGTTGTTGACGCCTGCGCGTGCGCGCCACATTAACTGCCAACTAAATAAGTATATTTAACTAACTCGCGCCATGCGCAAATAGACGGCAATTGTTTGGATGATTGTTGTCATTTTGTTGTTATTTACTATTGTTGTTATCACATTTGTTGAATGTTATTGTTGCTAATCATAGAAATAAGCATATGAATAAAATGAATAAACATTCAAAAGGAGGATTGAGCGTTGATTTCCACCACTCATCCCATACCGAAATAAACACACACACATACCAAAAAACAAAAAAACAAAAAAAACATCTAAGCACTGGGCGACAATTGCATGAGAAAATTGTAGGAGTTGTAGAGAATTACATAGTTAGTTAGATAAAGCAACAGCAGCTGTGGTAGCTACAAAAAGGCTGGCGAAGGAGTTGAAGGCTAGAAAAAAAGCAACTCATGTGCTGCGGACGGGCAGGACGGACAGGACGGAACGCTGAATAGACGACACACAGGAGTGAATGAATGGACAGACAGGCCGACAGACAGCTGGACAGCCAGATGGTGAAGGCTAATTTATGTACAAATGGTGGTTAATTTAAGCACGAAATTCTAATAATTGGGAGGCGCTGACATCCACATGAGCGCAAATCAACAACAACAATGAAAAACTTCAAAACAAAAAAGTGTGGACACATGACTTCGCCCGGACAGCTTTGTATTTTTGGCGGTAATGTGACAGTATAATCACACGTTATGGCAATTTTAGAAGAAATGCTGTAGCTAAAAATTACCACAAACGTGAGAGAAAAAAGTGAAAATAGTTGCGCGTTTGCATTGTGGTGGGTGAGTCGAAAGGGACAGCAACCGAATAGCCGGCTAGTCAGTTAACGAACGACAAGCAGGAAGATAACGTAGAGCAGCAATGCGGGTTGTGCGGCTAAATGTGGCATGCGAGTGTTGCATGCGACTCGCAGATATTTTATTTTATTTGCACACAAAAAGCTGCAATGATTGCCAAAATTGTTGACTGTAGACGGGAGAGTAGCAAGTGGAGATAAAGCATGAAAATGTGACACAAAATTATTATCGGTAATATAGGGGAGGGTAGAGACAATGGATGGCAAGATGGCACACTTTAAGCCTTTGCGCGAATATGGAAAGTTCATATTAATGTAAATATGGTAGCATTGTAAATGTTTTGTTTTGTCCGAACTACACGAACAACACGTGCGCAAAGGTTAATGGAATTTTCGACACGATAAGATCAACGCTTGATGATTGAGTAGGTAGATTATCATTTAGCGATCGACGAAGGTATTTTATGAAACTAAAACGGGTGGTTCATACAGAAATATTGACATATGCTTGGCACGAAATGTTTATATGCTTGACCAACCTAGGAACATTGTTCCAACATATTTCTACAGGCGAGGTTTGCTTAGCCGAAGCCGTGAGTTTATTGAAGTTCATTGAAAAGAAGTTTTGTCCACGGAGAGGACTCACAGCATCTGCTGTGCAAAAAGCTCGTAAGACTGGAATGCCAGTGAACAGCACTCGCAGCCTTGGTCGTCGTACGGTGCACATTGACGAGAATGTGGCTAGCCGAGAGCCTGCGACCTGAAGCTGGAATATCGACTCGGCATAGATGTGAGCAACTAAAAATTGCACTCGCTAGACTGATGTGTATTTTGTGCAAAGAGTTCGGATTTTTTAAAATGGAATGGACGAGGAACGTTTTTAAATTTGTGTTTCAGTTGGATGGCGCATCAAGCTACGCATCTCATGGCCCGATTGATCTTTTGGAAAATTGTCAAAATTTGTTCAGTTTTCAACAGATTCTGATAAAATTATGTTTATTAAAATGGTGTGTCACTTCTGAAAACATTTAGTTAAGTTGAATACCATTGACTCTGTGAAACGAAAAGTTTGAGAAAAATGCAGAAAAAACATTTATGGTGACCGCGGTTTAAAATTACACTCCATATATTAAACCATTATTTAAAGCTTAACCTAAAATAAATTACATTTATCCTTTTTAAAATAGGTTTTACAAGCCTCAGTTGTATGAAAACTTCCAATTTCGATCATCTTTTAATATTAAATAATTAATGAATTTGTTACATACAAATTTAAAAAAAAAGTTATTTTAAGGAAGGGTATTTTTGATAAACTAAGGGGATCGGCTCCTCTTTTTCTTTTTTCTGAAATAAATTGATTTTTGATAATTAAGTAAATATTTAAAAATAAACTACTGTACTTTATTGACCTCCTTTTCACTTCACTTCAGATGCTAACGTTAAGATAACTTTTTAAACAAGGGATATATACTATCCACACATAGCTTAGCTTTATTTGTGATTCCATTGCGGATGTCTTTCGTCAGATTTTTATTTCTATCAAAAATAAAAACATCTAAATACTTGTTTCAAATCCTTACAAAATCCTAAATATATAACCACAGCCATTAACTAAAAAAAAGAGACACAATAGTAATGAATATTTGTTTCTTATTTTTTGTTTTTCTGTCTTTCCGACAGTGTTGCAAGTTGTTTTTTTATTAGAACAATTATCCGTCCACTCCTGTCAAATTTGGTTTGGAGACATGTTATTGATATTTTGAAATTTCTCCGGGGCAGCTAAGTAGCCCAGCAAATCGAAATTGCCCCAATTTGAGCGGTCGCAAATTCTACTGGAATTCCGAGTATTTTTTTCTATCACCTACCAACTCAAACTATTCGCACTCACTTATAACGGTATCTCTTTTTCGCTCACCGAAAACACACCTCGCTTCCTTTGTTAACTTTCGGTATGGCACGCGCTTAGCAAACGATATACCCGATTGCAGCGTGGCTCCGCATTATGTGTTTTTGTACCGTCAAGACGTTTCTCCTTCTATGGTTTTCAAATCGTGTTCCCCTTCCAGGGAGTTTGTTCCCTTCTCCCATAGCTTTAACATACGACTGGGAGAAAATTCCCCGGGAATTTCTATTCAGAATTGGCTTGATTTTGTTAGAGCTTGAGCGAGACCTATCTGGAGTAGATACTTGAGGATTAGTACTTCCGATATTGCTTTGTTCAATTACCTTCAGTATTCACACACAACCTCAGTCCCGCTTCTTAAAGGCCAGGGCCATATCTCACTGATAGCAATGTGGGAGATGCTATTTCCAGAAGTTTGCAATTAAAATATAGGAAGGGTTTTTAGTCGAAATTTCTTAGGCTTTACACATAATGCATTTTGCCATTTTGGAATGCAAAATCTTTTGTTATATCCCAAGCTGTTGGTGATAAAATAAGAGCCAGTTAAATACTATAACTAGCGGCTAGAGTTGGTCATTTGATGTTAAACTCACCGAGAAAATATCTGCTAAGAAGAACGACTTTTATGATGGAAATAATTGTACCTTTCTTATCAGGCATTAATACCAATATAAAAATAGTAATAAACTAAATTTAAATAACTTTTGCATAAGTTAAGCAGAAGAATAGAAATATATTTCGAGTTTTTAAAGCGAACCGCTTATATTCTTGAACTCTATTCATACTTGAATTATGGAAGTGTGTAGCAAAGAAGCTTAAAATATGGTACACAATGTTGAAATAGTAAAAAAGTAGCAATAAATTCTATAACGGTTTCATTGAAATTAAAAATATTAGCTTTTGAGGAATTTGAAGAAGATTTTCGAATAAAAATATATAAAATATTCTTTAAATAAAAGCAAAATTGCTTTTGAATTGAAATAAAACGATTTTTTTTGCATAGAAGCAAACATTTTCATTAGTCTTTTAAATTAAATAATAGAAACAATACAGTTTCATTACTAGATATCAGATTTTTATGCTAAATTGTAAGTCTTAAATTATGGACCAAGATAACTTCAAGCAAAGTGTACATCAACTTATAATTTTTCATAGTACTTATTATTTTGATAGAAGCAGGAACCGAAAATCGGATCAAAAAATCATTGACAAGAATTCGTTGCACATAAATTTCGAATATATTGCCCTAATCCTTATGCCTTTATGCATACAAATCTGACCTTATTTTTATTTAGAACATGTTTGGTTTTGAATCATTGCATAATCGTTGTATCTATCCTGATAAAAAAAAAATTCCAAGAATAACGATTATTTTTTATCGAAAAATCAAAACCACAAAATAAAGATTAAATCATGATTTTTTTATAAATTATTGACATAGTAATAATACTAAAAATCCATAGTACACCATCTGTTTTGACATGAAAAACTTTACACAAAGCCTAGCATTGGTTCTGTAAAAAAAAGTCGCTACAGAAAGGCGTAAAGAGAGTTGCTGTATAAAGACAGAAGTACCTTAACTTAAAATTGGGGTAAGCATATTTTTTGAGCTTTAATAGTCGTGAACATTTTTAGTAGAAAACGCGAAATATAAATAAAACTAATATATTCCGTAGCTTGTTCTTACGTTTTAAGAAAGCAGAACTCATCGTCTTCAATATAGGCAGCGAAACTGGGAGTCTCTATATATGCTAGTCGTAGTCAAATGTGTTTGTCATGGGAAGTGATCTGTCATCTGCCGGACACGTTTGCAATTCCATCTTTTAGCTACATGAGTTTTGCAACATGAGTTCTGCCCACTTGTATCCCCTCGGAGTCATTACTGATGAAAGTATTCAACCACATTTTGATGGTGGCTTTGATGAAGCACGGTGATATAATTACTGGTTGGGACTCAGTTATACCTTGTTTGAGGCATCTCCAGCAAAATGGTCAGATGCTTCATTATAATGGACTCCCGCATAACCGGTTATCAAAATAATTCAATCGAAACTTGCATTGCTAAACTTGTCGACCCTCTGACCGATGACTTGACTCTTAAACTCCTGCCTCTCAATCTCCATAAACTCCATAATCTATGCCAGTCTCAGTTTCTCATGTTATGCATGTAGAGCTTGGATAATTAGTCTGAAGTGTATATCTGGAAAATTATCCAAGGCGATAGATTCCATGTTTTGCCAAAGACCTGATTGGATTATCAAAATGCGCTCAAAGTGGATAGCTTGACATCCAAATTACTCCTAGATACTACTTTACTTCAAAAGAAATTCACATTTTAAACCTTCTAAAATATTAAGCCAATGAATCTGTTCAAACTTTTGCTTCTAGTGAAGAGCACAGCACTATGTCTAGGGCCACCACACCACCGGAGCTACAAGAGATGGACCTACGGCAAGACAAGCTACATCACCTACCTAGGTCTTATCAATATACGACCTCAAACTAAACTACAACACTTAAATGTTTAGAGGTTTTGCCGGAAATAAATATAGTTATTAAGTAACTAAAATAAATACCAAAATTTTTAAGTGATCTTCACTAGTAAAAGTCATATCTCATGCAACTTGATGGAATAAATAAATATGATTGATTAATTACATTGCCACATCATTGGAAGGCATCTTGAAATAATTAAATTCCTCAAAATTATCAGTATCTACTCGTATTATTGCTTCCTTGCCTGACTAAATTTGATTGCACTTAACTGCATTAAAATTTTCGTGCAATTTTCTTTGGTTTTATTTCTATTTTTACCTCCTACTCTTGGTAAACATTGACTGCAGTACATCAAATTAAAATTCCAACACGGAAGCTTCATAGTCGGCATTGCTGTTGTCATAAATGTTGTTACTATTGTTGTTGTATCAGCTACCGCGTCGATGCGCAATACAAATTTTTCGACACGTTCTCAGTGGGTATCAGAAATGCAAAAAATAAAATAAAAAAAACAAACAAAACCTAAGCGACCAAAACGGCTACAGTAGCGCACCTGTTCAAGTCTCACCAGCAACTTCAATCCCAGGATGATGTACGCAGGAGGTAATGGTGGTGCTAGGAGGTTTAAAAAAATTCATGAACATAAATTTCAATCAAAAGCCACAAAAATAAAATAAAATAAAAACACTGAAAAAGGTAACAAACAACAACAGCCAACAATAGCAACAAATTACTGTAAAGACAATAGCGAATATAGAAGTTAATCCCGCAAAGGCAAACTATATTCGTAAACAAACACGACAGTGGTAGAGTGGCTTAGCTGCCAATTCAACATTTTTCTAACCAAAATACAAGATGGATGAAGAGTAAGTGAACAACTATTTGTAACTGTAATTGTAATTGCCATTATAATTGTAATCGTAATCGTCATTGTAATTAAAATTGTAGTTGTAGCCCGGAATGTAATTTTAATTGAAGATGTTATTACAATTATAATTGTTATAGTAATTGTAATTTTAATTTTAACAGTGATTGTTACTATATTTGTAATTGCAATGGTATTTGTAATCGTCATATTAATTTCAATCGTAACTCCAAATGTAATTATAATTCTTATTTCGATTGTCGTGTAATTGTAATTGTAATTTTTGCTTAAATTGGCAGTTCAAGTAACGTTGTAAATTTAGTTGCATTGCGATTGTAATCATAAAAGTAATTGAAATTGTTACGCTAATCTTAATTATAAATATATTTGCAGCTTTTTAGGGTTGCCATTGGAATTGTAGTTGTAATTTTCTTTGTAATGGTAATGATAATTGTAATTGTAATTATATTCTTAACTATATTTGTAGCTTTGTTTATAACTGTAAATTAATTGTAGCTGACATTGTAATCGTAATTGTAATTGTCATTGTAATTGCAATGGTATTTGTAATCGTCATATTAATTTTAATCGTAACTCCAAATGTAGTTATAATTGTAGTGTAATTGCAATTATAATTTTAGCTTTAATTGGCAGTTCAAGTAACGTTGCGAACTTAGTTGTATTTGGATTGTGATCATAAAAGTAATTGAAATTGTAACAGTAATTTTAATTATAAATATATTTGCAGCTTTTTGGGGTTGCAAATGAAATTTAAGTTGTAATTGTCATTGTAGTGGTAATGATAATTGTAATTGTAATTACTGTTAATTAATTGTAATTTAAATTGTTATCGTCAATTACATTGTCATTGTAATTGCATTTGTAATTGTAATTTTATTTTAAACAATGACTGGTATTGTATTTGCAATTGTTATAATAATTTTTATTGTAACTCCAATAGTAATTATAATTGTAATTGTGAGTGTAATTGTAAGTGTACTCGTAATTATAATATTTGATTTAATTGTTAGTCCAAGTAACATTGTAAATTTAGTTGTATTGCAGCTGCAGTTGTATGGTAATTGTAATTATAACAGTCATCATAATTGTAGCTATGCGACCTAGTAATTAAAATTGTAATTGTAATTTTAATTACAGTTATTGTAATTGTAGTTATAAAAGTAATTGTAATTATGCTTGTAATTATAGTTGTAGTTTTGTTTGTAACTGACATTTTAATGGTAATCGTAATTTTGATTGTAATTGCAATTGTATTTACTATAGTAATTAGAATAGTAATTATTATTGCAATTGCAGTTATAAACGCTATTCAGTTAGTTGATTGCTTGGCAACACTGCATCCATGTACACAAACTATCAAAACAAAAAAAACCGATGTAGGGCTCCTTTTTTGCTGCCACACTCTGAGCTTGTTGCTTTCCCTAGCCTATGCCTTCACGTTTTTGCTGCTCCATTTTTGGTACATCTGGCAATTGTTGTTGCCTATGCATAAATTTTACTTAGCTTCAACTGCTCATTGCTTCTGCTCATCGTCATTTGCTGTTTTTAGTTTTTGCTTTGCTGCTGTTGCTGTAGTTGATTCATTGCACTCTGTTTTTTTTTTTTTGGTTTTTGTGGCTTCACCTGCTATCTCAAAACGACTGGCCCACAAGTTGCCATGGGTGCATCTTGTCGATTTTTCACTCAGCGCTTGGCATTGATTGAAGTTTGAAATTTGGATGTTGCATGACGTTGTTGTTGATGTGGGAGGCATGCTGACTGCCAGACCGGCAGCTCGGCAGCTCGTCAGTCCGGCATCTTGTTTGCACAGACAGTCGTAGCCAAGCCAAGCCAAGCCAAGGCAAGTCAAGTCAAGTTAGGAATGTTGGCATTAGGCTGGCTGCTTGCTTCTCTCCGAAGTGGAGAAGATCGAATTGCAACTTCACTGCACCCATAGCCGTTTGCTGAATTTATGAAGATGCCAGGAACAATACAAAACATTTGGCGTTTAGCTTTTTGTTGTAGTTGCATTGCACGCTCTGTACGTCTCCATGTCTGTCCGTTTGTCTATTTGCTTGACTTTTGCTTCATTTGACTTTTGTCTGGGCTTATGCTTGCGACGCGCGGCTTGATGGATGACAGCGTTGTCAGGCGTACACGGTACTTTTGGTGGTTTTATCTGCCATTTGAATGCCTTTTGCGAAGATATATTTTCTCTGCTGGGTCTGCTGGGTTTTTTCTAGCTGTTGGCTGTTGGCTGTCAGTGTGTATGTTTCTTTCGGTTTGGTTGTTTATGCGACTATTTGACTGACTGTCGAGTACAGACAAAATGTTTATGGCGCTTTAAAGTGACAACAACAACAAATTGTTGGCATGTTTATGCAAAACACGAGCATTACAGCGCAACCAGCCAAGCACGGGAGCATTGTAGGACTATCGAAGTTCGCGAGTGGGACCGCCAGCGCACTATGGCTTTTTATAAGTGTATTGTGTTTTTGTTTTTTTTTTTTCTTTCTGTTTTTGAATGCCCTAATACTCGTATTGTATGCACATACGTCCATTTGTGGTGGCAGTCGTAACGTTTGCCTACTTCCCTGAGTATTCGCTGGCATGTGGCAGGAATTTGCAAATAATGCAGTCAAATGGCTTATTGTGCTGCAGATAAGCTACAAGATTTATTAGTGAAAATCCTTAAAGGTATTTTGCGGAGTTGATAAAAGTAATGACCAACCAAATTTTTGTGGGTGTGTGAATAGTTGAAGTTTTTTTTAAGTAATTGCTTTGGATTTTTTTTGTTTGTTTTTTTTTGTTTCAGCATGGTTTTTACGATTTGAATGTAAGAAAAAGCTTACTTCTCGCTTCCCGCATAAATCCTAGAATATTTTATGACTTATATGAAAAGAGCATATCTTAATTTAGGTTATTTATAAGGTGAACTGTGTTGCAAAATTCACAACTGGTTCAAGAAATCGTAGGTGCAATAAAACGTTCTTCAAATAAATTTTGATATATAAAAGAAAAATTTAATCATTTTTAGCCCAACTTCAGAATTAATCGCGAATAAAATTCCAACTATAAGAGCGCGTAAAATAAACTAAAAAAAGATACTGATCATATATAATATGATTGAAAAAAGAAAAAAAAACCTAGGGAAAACTGTTATTTTTAAATATTTGCTGCGTCTCTTGGGATGTTTTCTGATACGAGAAGCCCATTTCCAATTTGGCTCAACTAGTTACAAATACAAACTGACCAAAGTTCGCTTAAGTGGCAAAGAGCACAAACATTTTTTTATATTTGTTCATAATCTTCACTTTTTTTCTTCTCTCTTTTAATCGCCATTGATTTCAATATATGCCACTTTTCAAAACAGTCTTCAAATCGTGGTTTTTAAGCTTGTCAAGCTTAGCATTAAATGCATCAATTATCTCTCACGGCAAACTGCCATAATTCCTTTTTTGTGTTGGTTCTTGTTGCTTAGCTTTTGCGGATGGATTTGTTCTTGTTGGGCTACATACCATGAACTGCTTTGTGGTTTCCGGATCGTACTTACAGAACCCAGATTCGTCATCAGTAATAAATTTACTAAATTTGTATAAGAATGGTAGAAAACTTGTGTACGTTCTCCGCACTGAGAGCAACAAGACAAGGAAGAAATTAAAAAAAAGAAGAGGAAGAAGCGCAGTAGAAGCGGGTAAACGACAGAATGTTCGAAAGTTTTGTTAGCGTTGCTTGTGTAAAATAAAATTAAGTTGATTTTATTTCGTTAGCGAATTGGTGGATGTTGTCAAATCGGCAAAGTGAAGACTAGCGGCCCACGGAAGAGGCAATCTTGTTTTCTGTCATTCCAGAAAGTTGATAGGCTGTCAATTTGCGAATTTATGCGCTCTATTTTTGAGGCTCACTCGTTGCATTCCAGTCCAATCCATCAGCAATAAGTTTTTGTAACTATCGTGGATCAGTGTTAACTTTGGATTTAACCTGAGCACGACGTCACTCATCAGTGGAAGATTTTGGTGGGCCTTCTCGGGACTCGTCCTCTAAAGAAAAATGTCACTTCTGAAATTTTCGGAATCACTTGGAAAATAGGCTGCTGATACGTTAAAATCGTTCCATATGAAATTTGGCATACATTGAACATTTTTAATGGCTTTAGTTTACGCCGAAACCCGAAGAGAATCACAAAGCGAATTTCTGCTTAGGTTGGTGGTGGAATTTTCTTCTGATCCATTTTCAGTTGCGTTACATTTACTCATTTACATCATAAGCGACCGTTTTGGATTTTTCATCTTTGTTTTAAAGAAAAAGCGAATTTTCGTTAATCCCCTCGTATGGACTTTTTTATTTGAAAAAAATAAAGCGAAGACATATTTGACTTTGAGCTGTATATGGGGCATTCTACGTTAATTGTGAAGGCATTTTGCTTTTGCATATCTGATTTTTAACAAAATTTTTTACGTTTATTTCTCACTTTTTCAATTTTTTTGCAGCCGATTTCTAGATATCTACTTTCGGAACATGGCATGATTATGCACTTAAATTTTTATTTTTCAACAACACGCTATAAAATTAAAAAAATAATAATATTGATAAAATAAAAGTTTACAAGCAGTTTTATTACTTACTACGCAATTTTTGAATCTTGTTCGATAATGGGATAAGTATGGCATCTGTTTTTGTTTTTCGAATTTTTAAAAAAATATTAAAACCAAGGTTTTTTTTAAATTAATATTTTTAAATTAATTTTTTTTTTAATTTCGAAAACATTAATAATCAAATTCGAAAAGTAATTACTGATTATTCGGTCTCTGATTTTCCGATAACCAAGCGTCTATGTAGACTCTATGAACCGGGACTTATTTCCAAGAGCGAGAGAGAGAGAGAGCTATGAGACTTTCCAGCTACTAGCAAGGAAAAAGATAATAAATTTTATTGGCTAGTTAGTTACTGTGCAACTGCTGAGAGCGAGTTCGCAGATGAGCTGACCCCATCATCCGCTGCTCTCGTGGCACCATAATCCTTCTGAAATATTTCGCCATCTGTTAGGTGTACGGCTACCGAGTACCTTATTAACTTCATCTTTGAGTAGCACAGACGATTGGTTTTCCGACATTATGGATCAACCCACATATCTGAGATGTTTAAAAAATCTTTACTATCTTCTAGCTAGAGCAAAAATAAATAATAAATCAAATAATGGGCGTACTTTGAAAATACTAATCGCCTATTAAAGTTCTGTCGGAACCCAGACATTTGTGTGGTAAAAATATTATGATTCTCTATGCAATTATGCGACGCACAAGAGTTTCATTAAAAATGTAGATTGTAAGCGAGCGCGAGCCCACAGCTGCCCGGCACTATAACTAAATCGAAGTCACTGCTTGCAATATGAGCCCGATAGAGTGGAATAGTGTCCTCATTTGTGCTGTCTCGTATTCTTCTTTCACAAACCAAGGACTGCAATGGAGAATTCTTAGAATCTTCTCGGACCTTGGATCATTTTCATTAAATTTAATAGCAGAGTAAATCATCATCCGTTTTATGCCTACCAAATACCAAACTCAGGCTCCCTTAGCTAGTGGCTTATACGAAACTTAGCAAAACTGCCAAAAAACCAAATAAATACCACAAAAATTTCCAATTGGGTTTTTTTTTTTGTCTCTAGTTGCACGTCAACTCGATTACATTTGTTACAATTTAAACTGAAAATATTTTCAGAAATTACCTGCAGCAAAATATTACCACATACGCTAAATATCATTACACGCATACACATGTGGCGTGCCACAAAAATATCGGCAGCAACAACAAAAAAAAAAATTGCGGCTGTGCAATCGCAGAATAGACAGATATCGACAGCAGTTCGATGGAATAAATGCAAATCTAAATTTATAACAAGTTAATTTCGTTGCAGCCAAAGGCGATGATGAGGAAAATGCGGGCAGCAAATTGCGACGTTATGTTGTAATATGAAATGCAGGCAAAAAAAAAAAGAAAAAGAAAAACGATTTTTGTGTAAGACAACTCATAGAATATAAAAAACGCTTTTAACTGTAATAAACAAAAAACAAAACCTTAATATTCGTGGCAATGCAAAAACAGTAGCCAAAATGTTATGCCGTGTTGAGTTGTTAAAATTTAAAATTTTTTTCTATAATTTTTTTTCCGCTAGAAGCAAAATTCTGCACAAACTGCCAAAGATGATAAGGCAAAATTATAATAAAACAACTCTACAAAAATAGTTAAAAAAAAAAACCACACAACACGAATAAATAGTAATCGCTCAATAACTGTAGTAATAATGACATTTTTCGGGCGAAAAAGGAACAGTAAAGGCAAATATCGAGACACAAAATAAAATTTGCATTTATTACGCTTTACAATACTTAGCTGTTGTAATTTTACTGTTATTGTTATTCCGTTCTACCACTACAATTATTATACGCTTTAAATGTTTTATTTGATTTTCGCCTACAAGCGCGACTATGCTGCGACATTGCAACATGGCAGGCGGCATGCAACAAAAAAAAAAACAACAGACACAAGAAATTAATAAAAGCAAAAAACTAAATTACAGTTGACAACTATTTGGCATTTTTGGTGCAACTAGCTAATTTTGACTGAACTATGATTGTTGTTGTTGTTGTTGTTGTTAGCGCTGTATGTACATACGTAGTTGTTAGGGGCGTTCGTTTGTGGCATTTTGCGGGCGACTGGTGTTACGCGCGTGCGCCGCCGACCTATTTTCATCGCCGTCGCCGGGGCAGACAATGCTCCACGAAATAGAAACAGAAACAGACGCTGGCAGTTTGGGTGGCCAACGCTTGCAACAGCTTTGGTTACTTGGCGCATGATTTTTCGTAAATCCTCTTGTTGTATATGTTGTTGTTGTTGTTGTTGCTGCTGCTGCGGTGCCAACAAAACACCAGGATCCATAGCAGTGCAGCACCAGCCGCCATATGACAGCTAGAAAATTACGGTTGTTTGTTTTTTGGTGACGTTGTTGTTGCTGTTGTTAGTGTTGTTATTTTCGTTGTATCGCTGTTCGCTGTTCGCTGTTCGCCGTTTGTTTTGTGAAATTGAAAATCGTGATTTTTTAACTTGCGCTAACAATGAAAATTATTGTTGTTAGGCAGTCAAAGCATAAAAAATGCGCAAATATTGTACCGCTAAAAATCGATATAAAAAACAAAACAAAACAAAAGCAAAAAAAAAAAAAAATTGTTTCGAGGCAGCCTTAGAACGTGAATGCAAAGTAAGCAATTTTTCGTTGCCAGAAGTTGGTTGAAAGATGGAAAAAAATCAGCATTGTACGCCGCTGCTGAATAGGCAGAAAAATAACGTTATTAGCATATATTCAATATTTGTAGTTACATGGCCGGTGATTATGTTGCTTAAATCGAGATTTTTTGACATAACTGTCTATGACGTGATTGCTGCGGGCATAACGGTGCAACTACAACTACAACAACCGAAGAAACGAAAAAAGGCAGCAAAAAATAAAAACATATCATATAACAATAAGTTTTAAGCAAATATGAACAATGTAAGTATGCAAATATGTACGACGTTTATGCCAAATCTACCATTGCACTATGGCTAAAACCAGAGATTTGTTTGGTCAAAACCATGACAAACTCAATGCTTATTGAAGTTTTGAGGTAATATATTCTAAAAATAATTTGACAGGACCTCATTTTATGTGATAACATGCACAGCAAGATGTCCTCCGTAGCCGAATGTATGCGCGCTGAATTCTGTGAATACCGGGTTCAAATCCTGGCCGGAGCAAGTAACATCGCCCCCCGGCAGCCAATGGCAAACCCCTCAACTACTAATTCTTGACGTTCCGGAGCATGCGAGTCATAGGCATATTTTTATTATGGAATCCGACAATTTTTTTTCGCCTCCATAGCCCTCCACGTCGTCGCCACTCTCATGCGTCATATTATTTGATTAGTTTTTCGAATTGATAATTTTTTCACGAATGTCTGATTTTGTTCTAATTGGCAAATGCATTCTTTTTACGCATTGTTTCTTTTATGGAACGAGCAAACCAAAATTTATCTTTCCTACAATATCAAAATTACTATCGTAGTCATTTTTAATAAAATAATAGCTTAAAAATATTTCATTGTTTGTACGATAAAAATGATAAATTATTTCAAAACTAAGGGGTTTCCATGAATTTAAGAATGAATAAAAATATCTGTGTCATATACATATATATATATATATATGTATATACATATATATGTATAAATGCAAATTTCAATCTGGATGCAGTGCTGTCAGATTTAACGAGATAATGCTATAATGAATGTAGCTCTCTATCTGACAATGTCCGCTCCTCACTGTATACTTTGCTATTAAATCTCTAAATTATCACGAAACAACGCCCAGTGTTGCTATAGAATCCAAAAGTTCTCTCAATCTGGTCGCGTCCAATGTTCCGTGATAGTTGCATGACTTTCTGGGCATAGTGGCATTCCCGACAACTGCACTGCAAACTTGTTGTTAGGGAAATGAATTATCTGTTGTAAATTCTGCCATCGACGACGACATGAGTCCAACTTCCTGCGATCACAGTTTGAAGACAAAACTCATCGACGAGGTGAATACAAGATGTGCCATGGAAGCTAATAATCCGAGAGATTACCAGACAAGTTTGTTCAAAGGTTGATGAAAAGCCAACCAAAGCTCTCATCGGTTTGATTGCCCTTCTCTGAGACTAATGGTCGGGATAATAACCGGGCAGCGCCTCATGGGCATACACGGAAAGATATTGGAATGCCTAACCAGCGATTTCTGTCGAGGCTGCAGGGACGAAGAGGAAGTGGAGAGCATCAAACGCTATCTCTACCACTGCCCCGCTCTGTCCAATACCCGAACCAATTATTAAATTGGTACTTTCTAGAACTCAGTGAGCATTCCCGATTTTCTACACTATGTATGTTATAGTCTTATCGCAACGGGCGTTGTTAGCCCACCCGTGCATCCCGTAATCTTACATGGTTGCAGTCGTTCTAACCTAACCTGCGTGAAATATGAAAATATGGGTGTCCCACAGTTCGATTCGCTGAGAAGAAGGCTTGTCAATATTTTAAGGAAAGTTGGCATCTGGCTGAAAAGTTGAATTTAATTAAATTGTACACAAGCTATATGAAGTAATAATTGCTCGTTTCGCTATGAGAATGTTTTTAAATCAATTTTGTAGAGGGTTACCACTACTATTTATTTATATATTTCCAAAAACCAATGAACAAAATTCTTACTGACTACTTAAAGATAGAATTTGCAATCAAAGTAGATTTTGATGAGAAATCAAGGCAGACCGAATTCGAGAACCCATTGAATCCAGAGAGAGTACGAAACAATGCAGCGTTCCTTGCATAATTAATATTGACTTTATATGAAGACAAGGGATTGAAATTAGGTAATGTCTTAAGTGGTGCAAAAAGTTGAATATTTTTCAAAATATAATAAAAAAAAGTCGATTCAATAATAAAATCGATTTATATTATACATATAATCAGTAAACACTGCTACATTAGAAACTGCGGACCGACTGGACACAAAAACACATTGGTTATCTGAAATTAAACTCTTGGTTGTAAAATACATTTTGTCTTTTATTATTTTTATATAGTTTAGCAAAAAATTTCCTTAAAATTTTTAAATTTACCTCTAAAATTTTTTAGAAAAAAGAATTACCTATTTTATTGTTTTTTTGAAATAAACAAAAATAGATTTTTAAAATATTTGTTCAGATCATAAAACAAATTTGTTCAACGGCATCATAAAACCGGCATAGTGAATGCTGTCTTTGACTTTGTTTCGCAATATTGGCTCAAAAAAGCTTGAGCAGCTCAGCCAATTTAGAATTATAAAATATCATTTTCTTTCCTTTTTATCATCTCAATTCTTTCATCGAATATTTCGCTTTTGATGTATTTTTATCAGCACCTTTCTCTTATCATATATCATATAGTTTTACCACAAATGAAAATGATTTTTTTTTAAATTCAGACTAAATTCAAAGATTTCACCATTGCAGTCTTATTTTTTGAATATCGCGAAAAATTTTATAGTAATGAAATTGCTTTTGAGGTGATATATGGAACTATAAAACGAAATATGCTTTGATTTGCAAAAAAAAAATTCGGAATTTTAAAATTAAAAAAAAAATTGTATTATAAAAGTCACATAATAAAGTGTTTGTTCCAGTTTTATTTCGTAATAGTTTTAACAAAAAATTTATTTTAAACTATTTAGTACCTTATAAATTAATATCAGTAAAAAAATCTTGTCTAAATCAAAAGTAGTAATTTCCATACATCATTGGAATTAGCATGGATCGAACCGTATATTCAACGCTTTTTAAAAAGTTTAGGTACACATTTTTGTTAAAGACTTATTTTGATTTTGAATAGTCATTGCACATGCTCCATAAATAACGTCAAAAACCAGTACTGTAATTAATGTCTAGTTTAATTTAATAATTGATTTGCATTAAAGCCAAATAAATCTTTTAAAACCACTTTTGATTTGACACTGTGATTGTAATTGCAATTTTTTTTTAGTTTGACGCCAATATAGTGTCATTTCACTTCACTTATTAGTTAAATTAAATTAATCATTTAAACAGGTGGCCATCCTTTTAAAAAATATTTTCATGTATTCCTGTTTCGTATTCTACCTGTCTACATGTTCTGTAATATTATATTTATTTTAGGTCGAAACATACAAATATAATTTAAAAATAGATATTTCTTAATCTGTTGCAATATTTTAAAAGACTTATTTTAATTTATTTGGATTTAACTTAAATACAATATATTATATCCTTATACTGGCCTTGAGATCAAAAATTAATATTATCGTATATTAACTAAATTTTTAATAAATTTACACAAAACTTGATACCTTGCTATTTTTGGTGTCGTTGATTACAAACCACTGTGCGACACTTATCACTTTTTATTATCGGCGGATAACATATGAAAAGATAGTTGCAGTAATTCACAATATTCAAAAACATTTTTGAATGTGAATCTGAAATTTTAGTAAGGGCTCTGTCTTAAAGCTCCTCCTACAAAACGAATCATAGCAGCATCATTGTCTAAAACTATGATTTGCTTGTTGTTGTTCTTTAGGATTTTTGGCAATATGTTGGATTTTATTTTTTACGAAACAATTTTTAACAACAAAAATTTTGATGAGCTGGATGTTTGTGTTTCGCTTATGCAATTGACTCCGTACCATGTACGGGCATGTATACTGTGCAGGCTGTTTTTTTGCAGAAGCTACATATGTATATGTATTGTTTTTCTTTGTCCTTCTTTATTTTCTTCTTGTATCAACCTTTGCATGGTCCACGCCATTTTGGTTTATCTGATAGTTTGTCCTTAATTATTCTTCTTACAAATCGCCAGGTATGACAAAATCACTGACTTTAAACTCGATTTAGGCCTTTTTATTGGCTATATTTTATGTTAAAGTTAAATGTTGGGTAAAATCCTACCGACAGGTCAACAAATGGCTAATATATTTTAAAAAGGCTTTCTGCGTTTCTTATCCTATACTTTAGTTTGATAGCAGATGGCATATCACTTGAGATCTTAGGAATTATTGGTATTAGAACAGCTATGCCAGCCACTTCAAGAACTCTCGTCTAATTTCACCACACCAGAAATCAATTGGATTTACTCAGATTTTTGAATAAATCAGCTTGATATTTAAGGTCTACTGGGAAACAAATATATAAATAAAATATTTGCTATCGACCGCTCATTGATCCGAAAAAATTATTTTAAAACAAGCACATACAAAGCCTCACCAACTTTCTTTTTAAAATGCGTAACATTTCGGCGGTATCGGGTTTATAATTTCAAGTATAAGCTGAGTATTCAGATCTCAAGAAAAATCACGCGAAACAATTTTTCAATATATCTACTTGAAAAAATATCTTGCCATAGATGTATATTTCCTTGAAGAAATAAATATACGATCATTTATTTCTTAAGAGCTGGGAACTCATTGAAAACATTTTGATAAAATACAATTTTATTTTCATTTCTTGCGCGTACTTTTAGATACTTTCATACATATATTTATTGCTTCCTTATGAGCTGGATACAAAGCCAAAAATATGAAATGGAAAAAATATTTTCAAAAGCAAAGCCTTGCTCATACATTAGTGCAACATTTTTCAAAAAGTTTATATCCAAATAATTTTACTGCTTTTTGCTGCTAGTAGCTGCATAAAACAACTTTATTGGCTGTGGTACAAAATTCTCGACTATGCCACAGTTGTGGAAAGAGGGAACATAAATTTATTTTATTTATAACGCCAACGAAGATAAATGCCCTGCAACCGAAATATATATATGTGCATATTTGACGAATGCAAGTCAAAATATGCCTGCCCATTTTTTGGAAGCCTTTTGTATTATTGTTTGCCGCGACTTTAAAGTTATAGGCCATCTTGTAATTTATTACATGCACAAATAACATCCCTTTTTTTGGCAGCACAGTACGTACATATATCAAAAAAATCCATTAAAAAAAATGGCGAATCGCCAAGTGTATTTGGTGTATTAAAAAAAAACGACTCATAAAAAATTATCTACCGTTTGGAGTGGGCATAATGTAAACATCAGATGCACACCATAAATTGTAGGCGAGGTTTGGCCAAACATGATATAAGCGCCGAATTGTTATTATTATCATAAATACTAGCGTACCTGCCTTACGTTGCGGCGCCAATAAAGAACATGTTTTTTTTTATAGTAGGGAATTTGCTTTCTGTTTTTCCTCCTTGGGCAAAATAAACTCGAGAACACGCCACCGACAATTGGCCGCATGAAAAACGTGCATTTGCTAAAATTAATCTACAAACTTTTAGTGATTGAACTTGTCGTATATTTGCTGCCATTGAAAAAGCGACACGCATGCGAAATTGCAAGTGTTTGATAGCAGATGTCATATCACTTGAGATGTTAGGAATTCTTGGAATCAGAACAGCTTTGCCTGCCACTTCAACAGCTCTCGTCTAATTTCAGGACATCAGAAATCGATTGGATCAAAGAACGTAGATCATAAAGAAGTTGCATACTTTCGCTGGATATATTAATACTTTTGTTTATTTCACTAACAAATTTGATGTTCACTGATTGGTATTAGAATCTAATTAGATGTAATTGATTTGAGGTGTGGTGAAATAAGCTAATATTCTTACCTCGAGATAATTTCGCTGATGCAACTTCTTTGTAATCTACGTTATTTGATTGGCACCACTCAGATTTTTATATTAACCAACAAAAGTCATATTAGTTCTGGTATGGTGAAATCGGACGAAATTTTCTGTTAGAGAAACGCGGTGGAATGGCATGCAACTTCTTTGTAATCTACGTTCTTTAACTTTACCATTGAAAATGGTCTCTTCTGTGATATAGGACAACAATTTTTTTTATAGCAAATCAGTTTGCATGTTGTACAATAGCACTTTTGCAATGCCAGAGCCTTTACCAATGCTAGGTCTAAAAGTTTTTATAATTAGTGGTAACTTTAGACCTGAAAGTAGGTCATTGTCCTTCATCCAATAAGGAAGCAGCAATTCCAGATGAAACAATAGCTAAAGGAATTTCTCGCTGAGTGCAAATAAATGGAACTAGAGAGCTGATAAGGCACAGATTTTTCTATCCTACTTGGCGCATCTAAGAAAAAGAGTTTGCGTTCAGCATTTAGTACATCAGTTTTCATAGAGCTGTTGTTGTTCCTTAAACAGAAGTAGTTGATTTACTGATATGAACGTACGCTAGTCATCAATAATGATCTGTAAAAAAGATCTCGATCATTTATATCAATAGCAGATCCGTCTCGAATGAGAAGTGAGGGCGAGTGAGTCGTTGATGGTTTGTTCTAGTAGAATGCGACTGTCCGCCTGTATATGTAGTTGCGGAGATATAAACAATTTGACACCCGCTTAACGGTGTTTTGTAAAACCGAAAATAATGCGATATTTCAGTAACTACTAAATATAATTGTAAATTCAACATACAGGATTCCGTAAGAGCAAAAATGTGTGGGTAAACTTTTGGAAAAATTTGCGAATCATTTTACTTAGATCAAAAAGGTATATCTCCAAAAATATGTATGTCGCCAACCTCCACCAAATTTCTTACATGGATTTAATTGTAAGTCAGTAAGTAATTTTGCGCAAATTTTAAAATCTGAAAATAACGGTAGTTTACAAAAACCACAAAAAAAAACATCACATTTAAGTGAGCATTAAAAACCATTTCATAAAATTTAATATGCAGGATGGGGTTGCGATAATAGATATAGGAAATAAAATAATTGAAAATGGGTGTAGCACAACCCACTTAAGATCAAATAAGTATAACTGCGAGACTATGTTACCAAGCTCTATCATATTTGATATGCGTATTGCATTTCAAGTTAATAAGCAAAAATAAGAATGATAAAAATTTTACAAAAACCACGCCCTTCTATCATTTAACTAAAGTACAGTTACACAAATTTAAAAAAAAATCAACATTTAGGTTACTACGTAAGAGAAACTGCTAAAGTTAAATATACTGGATGGGGTTGCGTTATATTAAACAAATTTTGGAAATAAAAATAGATGGAGTTCAACTGAGCCTTTCCATTTCAAGACAACCGGCCCCATCGGGCTATGTTTTTCTTTTTCCAAGATACTCAAAAAAATTGACCACTTTTATTTTATTTGATCGAACAAAATTTTGTTTGATATTTTTCGACGATTCTAATTTCGCTGTGAAAGTTATATTTTTTCGCCTTTACATGCTGTTTTCGTTTAATGCAAAAAAATTTTCTAAAAAACTACCGATTTTGATAATTCAACATGCAAAATGTTCACAACTAGTTGAACTTAAAAACAAAATGCAAAGAAAGAAATTTCCAACTCAAGTTCAAAAGTTTTTTTTCAAAAAAATTAAAAAAAAAAAATACACTTTTTTCGAAATTTAATTTTTCAAAGAGTATTTTTTTTTTAGTTTTACGTTTTCCACACAGAATGAAGACACTTCGACCCTTGGCTTAGATATTTAAAGATGGAAATTCACAGCGAAATTTAAATCGCCGAAAAATATCGAACAAAAATTTTCACTCAAAAGCAAAAAAGTACGTGTTTTGTCATTACGATCAAGAAAACAACAATTCTGAGTTTCATTCAAAAAAATAGAACCCCATTGCTGAACTTAATAAGCATGATTTCGAAATTTTGTAAAATTGCATCAAAAAATTAATAAATTCGATAGTTTAGTAACCATAAAAGGGAATTGGCTCAAATACATAGAATTTGGTTGTGGAGGAAAATAGGAGGGTTACCAAAATTGTGTCAAATATACGAGGAATCTAAAAACAAATGTCCAGATCTCATCAACCACTTCATAAAACTCTACAAAACTCTACTACACGTGGCATAAAAAATATTGGAACTAAACGTGGCATTCCCCATCTTAGGGCAAATAGGTATAGCTCCAAATTATTTGTGTCACATGCTACCAAATTAAACCAAACTGTGTACGAGTTTTAATTTCTAGTGCGAAAGCGCAATTTCGAAAATAATAGAAGTCAGGCTAAACTCACGCTCACCTCCCATACAACGGCAATTGAAAACCAATCAAGACATTCAATATTTTACTAAATTATGACGCGCATTTTTTCAAATTTGGTCTACATAATTTAATTAGGGAGAGAAATACTTAAAAAACTTAAATTGTGTAAAATGGGTAACGGGTGTTGTTTTTTAGACTAATAGAACTTTCGATAGAGATGGCTGTCACTTGACAGCTGGTAAATGACAATTCGTTTTGACATTTCTGTTCAGTAAGCATTGGCAAATCATAATGGAAAGAATGACGCCGCAACAACGTTTACAAACTGTGGAAATTTACTTTAAAAATCCGTGTTCTGTTCGACAAACTTATAGATCACTTCGTGAATTTTATGGTCCACATAATCGAGCATCAGAGAGCAGCTTATTCGTCGAACTGTTGATAAATTTCGAACAACATTTACTCTACTCGATGAAAAACCAACAACAAGACAAAGAACTGTACATACATAAGAAAATATTGGTGCTGTAAGCTATAGCGTTGGAGAAGATCCGAATTTGTCTATTCGCCGCCGTGCTCAACAAGTTGGACTTTGCCCATCCACAACATGGAAATTCAAAATTGGACTGATCGCATCCGATTCAGAAAAGCTAGTCGGGGCGGACATATGCCAGAAATCGTTTTTAAATATTAAATATCATGAAAATATCTTGCAAATAACAAAATATTTGGCATCATACTTCATGTTTTATGTATTGTATTTCAATTTAAAGTTCTATCAGTCTAAAAAAGCACCCTTTACATTGAAACTTTGCTTTAAAAGGTTGTGAACTTATTGTTTGGCTTTTTCTTGAATAGGCCGTGTCACCGCCCATTTTTTTTCGAAAACGATATAAATTTTGATTTATGAGACATATTTGTATATCAAAACATGATTTATTTGCACCGAATTGGGGCGGATTCAAATATTCTCTGCCATGGGGCTTTTTTGATTGCCTACAACAAGTAATGTTTATTTCAAATAAGAACTTCAAGCTGAATATTTAAAGATCGTTCGGCCTTGAAATTAGAATCTTTTTTGTTGTTATGTACTGGCATTTTTTCAAGTCATTGTTGCGAAAATAATGAAAATATTTACAAAACCTAACTGGTCTAAATTCAGATTAATATTTACTAAAATTGTTTGTTTCTCAAATGCTGCATGTTTTTTTGTTTCTAATATATATCAAATATTTCTCCTTGAAAAAAATTATGCACATGTGAAACGCTGTGACTATTTCGCTGTGGCTACGCCCATACATAGTTTTTGTTTGAAAAAATTTTCAACTTATCTGTAATGCTGACAAGGCAAAAGCATTTTGTCCTCATAGCCAATTGCAGTTTTTTGCCAAATGCCAAATGCCGAAAGCAAAAATCTTACGCGCCCACAAATTCAATAAACCAATAATATTAATATGCATTAAAAAAATATGATTATGTGTGTGGCACTCAGCGGGTGGTCAGTTAATTTAGTGATAATCTTGATTGTCTTGCAAAATGTGCATGTACATATGTAGGTAGATATGTGGTAGGTATGAGCCTTGGAAAAAAAAAAAAATTATAGGTGCTTTGTGTTTGCCCAATTTTTTTTAACCTGTTTTGTAATATAGCAAATTAGCACATACTTTCATATCTCATAATTTTTGTTTGTGTTTCGCTTATTAGTATTTGCCTAAGCCCTGGGGTAAGCTGTGGATAAAATCAGTGTTGCCGGAACTGTAGTAAAGAAAATGTTCATAGCAAATTTTTTAAATCATTTTGAAAGCGTTAAAGAACAAGCACTGAAGGGAATCTTTTAACGAGATATGGTGATTTGATATGTAAATGACACGGCAAGTACTGTACAAATTTATAGCGAAATTTAGTAGTTCAACATTCAAAACTAGCTAGAAACATTTCTTTCTACACTCTTGAAAAAAAGTGCACACTTATTTGGTCTGGTTTGACTTCAAAAATAGCACATAATATCGAAAAAAAGAACGCAAAATATAGGAACGCCATATGTTTAATTTTTAGTTTAAACTTTAGTTTAACTTAGTTTAATTTTTGAAGTAAACCATCCTTATCGGCAAGAGCGTAATTTTTCAATGTCGTCTCACAAAGTCGCGACACAAAGCTTATGCTAAATAGAAAAAAAAAACAAATATACATACTAAGGGAAGGACTTATCGATGTCTATGTATGTAGGACATGCATCTACAACATCATTTTTTAGCTGGAAAACCACACTATATATATTCTATTAAATATTCTATGGGAATCTAGTCAAAAAATCTGAATATTCTCATTTGCCTTTACATAAAGATGGTGCTAAAAAAACTATCTAAAAACTAACGAACCAGAAGGGAATATTTTTGCATGGGAAAACGTCTGAGAATGGGAAGCAAGCATACCCACAAGAAAAAATTCTTACAACTCTAGAGCTAGAGAATTTCGAATGAAAAAAAGTTCTCTTAAAAATTATACAATTTTCTTTTTTGTACTCAATGCCTTTTATGGGACAACATAAGTGCGCTAGATTCTGCTATATATTTTTTGAGTTTTAGAACCAAGCAAGTCTGCCTTTTCCTTCGTGAAACCCAACTCATTAACTAAGTTATTCAATATAGCTTATATAAACAACTGTGGTTTCGAATTTTTACAGATTAGACACATAGCCGGTGTACAATGTGAAATACAACTATGAAAAATTATTTTTTTTAGAAATGAATTAATAAAGCTTCTAGGCCAAGAAAAGTTGATATCGAAATTCTTTGAGATATTATTAGACTTGTTCTGGCTGGCTCCGAAAAACGTAAAAAATGAGTAGTTCGCATTAAACGCTGATATGTGAAAAGGTAAATAAAGATTATTGGAGTTCATCGTCGTCAATTGGCTTCCATGAAATTCGGGACTGCATAATAGTTTTTTTTTAATAATTTTTGGCTTAGCTGTACTCAGCTCAGTGATAAGAGGTTGAATCCATTAGGCTACGCTATTTTCATTAATAGATTGTTTTTCCTTGAGAAGAGGATTTGAAATCGGCATAAACAAATTTAAAATATCAGCTTGGATTTATTTTCTAGATCAAACTTGTGCCAACATTGTGGAACCGTGTTGGTTCTTTAGCGGCAGTGATTATTTAAATCGCAACATGGAACTCGCGTCAGAATCGTCAAATGAAAACAATCACTCTGAGCTAGAGACATATCAATGTGTATGTATGTTATATGTATCGGGTGTTTTTTTACAGGTTTGTTTTTCGAATAGAGATAAAACTGGCATTTTGTGGTCAAATCTGGCAACTCTAATGTCATTTATGTTCAGTTTGGTTTGCCATTTCATCATGAACAGGTTGACAAAAGAACAACGCTTGCAAATCGTGCAAATTTATTTCGAAAATAATGGTTCAGTTCGCGAAGTTTACCGCGAGCTCCGTCAATTTTATGGTCGACATAATCGTCCATCAGAGCAATTAATTCGGTTAACCATGGATCGTTTTCGCACTACGTTTACTCTATGTGATAATACGCATCCGCAGAGACGTCGAACAGTGCGCAGCGAAGAAACAATTGCCGCTGTAGAGCAAAGTGTTGAAGAGGACCCGAATGAATCGATTCGCCACCGTGCACAGCAATTGGAGCTTTGTCCATCAACTTTATGGAAGATTTTGCGCAAAGATCTTGGCTTGCGACCTTACAAGATCCAGCTTGTGCAAGAATTAAAGCCGCGAGACCATGCAATGCGTCGTGATTTTGGTGTATGGGCCGAAAATGAGATTGATCTCGATGCTGATATTCATCGCAAAATTTTGTTCAGTGATGAGGCTCATTTTTGGTTGAATGGCTACGTCAACAAGCAAAATTGCCGCATTTGGAGTGAAGATAATCCACATGAGACCCTTGAAACGCCATTACATCCACAAAAACTGACTGTTTGGTGTGCTCTATGGGCTGGTGGAGTCATTGGGCCATACTTCTTCCGCAATAATGCTGGAGAGGCAGTTACCGTTAATGGAGACCGGTATAGAGCCATGATAACCGACTATTTTGTTCCCGAATTGGATGGCATGAATGTGGATGAGTTGTGGTTCCAACAAGACGGCGCTACATGCCACACAGCGCACGTCACAATCGATTTATTGAAGGAAACATTCGATGAGCGCATAATTTCGCGGAATGGACCTGTAAATTGGCCACCAAGATCGTGTGATTTGACACCATTGGATTATTTTCTTTGGGGATATGTGAAGTCGCTCGTCTACGCCAACAAACCAGAAACGTTAGGGGAATTGGAAGCCAACATTCGTGGCGTTATTGCCGACATACGGCCCCATATGCTCGAAAAAGTGGTTGAAAATTGGACCTGTAGAATTGGCTTTATTCGAGCCAGCCGCGGCGGCCACATGCCCGAAATCATATTTAAACATTAATGGCATAAAATTATCCTTCCAATAAAGCCAAATTGATGGACCTTAAAACGATTTTCTTGTGTTTTATTTCAATTCGAAGTTCTATACCCCTAAAAAAACACCCGATACAAGAATCTGTGTATAAATATACATGTGTTAAGAATGTCCATCAATTCTTACATATGTATATATGTAGCTTCTGGTCAGTCTTGACACTATATTCGGACTAGATATTTCGGGACCATTTCAGGTCCATTTAGTTGTTCGAGACTGGTTCACCACAAGAACAGCAACTCCTATTTATGTTACTACTACTAATTCCTACTACTACGACTCCTAATTACTAGTACAACTACAACTTCTACAAGTTCTACTACTACTACAACTGCCACTCCTAATAATTACTACTACTACCATCAATTACAACTACTGTCAGTACTAATCACTACTATTATTTGTTCTAATGCCACTAATGCCACCACTAGTTACTACTACTATTTTTACTAAATTCTACTACTATTTTAACTAAGGCCGCCATTACTTACTACTACTATTTTTGACAATTTTTGCTTATGCTGGAACTAGTTGCTGGTGCGATCTTTACTGTTTAGTCCAACTATTTTTATTAATTTCTACCACTATTTTTAGTAATTTATACTACTAATTTTACTAATGCTACCAGTAATTACTACTACTATTTTCAAAAGCTTCTACTACTATTTTTACCAATGCTACTTCTAAATACTACTACTATTTTCACTGATTTCTACTACTATTTTTTACAAACTTCTGCTACTATTTTTGTAATGCTAGTACTATTTACACTAATAACTTCTACTATTTTTGCTAAGGCTACTACTAAATTCTACTTCCATTTTTAACAATTTATACTACTATTTTCATTAATCATACTAGTGATGACTATGTTCCAGTGCAACGGATGCAAAAATCGATTTTTTTGCATAATTTTTATCTAAATAATCTTAAAAATCGCGTTCCAAATCTGTAAATGCCTCTCCTGAAATGTCGCGTTTTCAGAGTCCGGGTGAATCTTTGGGAAAAATTGTTGCACCAATTGACATATATTTTGCATTTCTTATTCAGCAAACTTGTCGCTAAGACGTCACGTTAGTTTTTTTTTTTGTGAAAATCTCTACCGGAACAATAACTACAGATCGGACAAAAAATGTGTTTTGTCAAAAACGTCTAACAATTTAACAATTTTTTTAAATTTTTGAAAAAGCTTGTGTGATGGCGTAGATAAAGGATTAAAAATTATTATTTAGCACATATTTTTTTTTTTTTTTGGATTATCCGAACCCTCAACACCTTTCTCCTTTCACCCCAGGCATCCACTTTTTTTTGACAAGAGCAGAGTCAAGGTGACATAACTAAACTGTGAAAAAATGTTGAAAACCAAAAAAATCCTGTTAATAATTGAAAAGTTACTCAACAAAATAAAAAAAACCAATTGAGAAGTCTTCAGTAGTTTTCCTACAATTAATTCTCAAAAATAGGATTTGAAAAGGGACCGCTACACTAGAGCACCCCCTTAAGTATAAAAAATGTATAAATAATAATTTGTAATTCTCAAAAGTCTATCTCGACCACCGCGAATTCACTGCAATTGCAGATATTTATTTTTCTTTTTTTTTTTGTATGCAAACCCAAAAGGCGTTGCAGACATGCCGCGAGCAATCATAAAACTCAAAATATAATAACAATAGCAGAAAACAATTGGCAGTACACCCTCGCTTAGGGCAAAATTAAAAAAAAAAAAAGAAACAATCAACAAAACCAGCAAATCAAACGCACAATCAATAGCCCAAAAGCCAGGCTGCGGCCATCAGCCAAAGGCCAACCTCAACGCCCTAACACGAGCCAACAAAAGACTTAAGCAACGAACTCGAAGAGTGAGAGTGGTCGATGCGAATGCAAAGTCGTCTACTTGCAACACAGCGTGCAGTACAACAATTGTATGTATAGGCTATTATTGCAAATGTTATTGTTTAAAGTGATTGCTGAGTTATTCTGTGTTTTTTTCTCTTATAATCTAAAATACCATTAATGCAATTTGAATCGATTGAAGTTTTGTGCTTTTGTTTTGCTTGCTGCTTTGCAACAAAGTTGTAGGTCGTTGCTTGTCATTCAACCCGACGCGCAACTGTTCATTCTAATTGCCGCCCATTGTTTAGCGTGAGCGAGCGCGCATTCGCTTATATGCAAATATTTGTATGTGTATGTGAATTTGTGTGTGTGTGTGTTTGTGTTGGTGTTGGTGTAGGTGTGTGCTATAATCGTTAGTTCTCAACACATTGTAAAGCTAATTTGTGCATTTATATCCGCCACAAAAACAAAAAAAAAAACAAGTGTCGAACAACATTGAGCAAGTTGAACCGTTTTATTTTTAGCTGCGTTTTTTGTTGTTATTGTTTTTACGTGTTATGTGCTGCCAAAAGCATCCTTGTTGAAATCTGATTATTTTTCTTTTATTGGCATGGCGCACGGGGTGCTGTTGTGATAATTACTTTTTACCATAGTTTTTTTTTCTATTTTTTGTTCTTACACTTTGGGCGTGCATTATTTGCATATCTAGAGCACTTTTCATTGCAGCTGCGACCCACAATCGACACCAACGAACAATTCGAACAACGACAAGCGACAACTAGTTCCGCTAACGCTAACTGCTCCATTGATTATTGTTATACAATATGAGTACTTGCTGTGGGTTGTTGTTGTTGCATTACAAGCGCGTATAATTGATTAAATGCCTTGCTGCACAACTGACAAGTGTAACGATACGTAATTTGTTATAATAATTAATAAATTAAATTAAATAATGTTGAGTACACATATGCTGTGCATAGGTGTTGATATGTAGCTACAGTCGTGAGCAAAAATTCCTCGATGTTAAAGCGGTTAGGTCATCACGAGATCTTAAATAAAATGTTTGACAAAACTACGTGTTTATCACTTTACAAATATTTAAATAGCGATTCCCAAACGCAAATTACAACCGATGATCAGACAATCAATAGTGGGTATGTTGTTAACCTTTATTTCTTAAAATTTGGCTCAAAACTATTTTGTTTTTCAAACGGTGAACATAAGTTCCTAATTTCGATTTGGTTAAAATTTTCAAAAATAATTTTTTTTTAGTGGAAAAACGAAAAAATCTACACCTATTCACAAGTTGGTTTTAGTCTACTGGCTGTGTGCTTGCGCAGCAAGACGGTGGATGCGATTCAAACCCCGGCAGACTTGAGAAAGAAATCTAATAGGAAGACATTGCAATATCCAAAATAGCATCCATAATTTCTACTGCTCTGCTTTCGCTGCCATTTTCCAATACTTTTTGTGTAAAAAGTGGCCTCAAAAGTTATTGTGGGTATTAGAAATTGCAAAAAAAAAACAACTCCATTCAAATCATTTAAATTTAAAAGGCGTCTGAATAAAATCAATTATGTAAAGAAATGAAAAAGTTAGTGGACATTTTCGTGCGGTAATTTTTGACGATTTTTATGTGCCGCTTCTATGAAGATCGTACATCAAATGTAAGTCAAACTTAAACGATTTTGCATGACCATTTATGTAGTAGTGAAGAAAGTCTCATCAACGAACTGAATGCACATTATCCGTGTGATTTAAGACCAGGTAAATTTACCATCGATCAAATATTCACAATACGCCAAATATTCGAAAATACCCGTGAGCAGATGATCATCACACAACATCTATATGTAAATTTTAAGTCAGCTTTCGACAACACGAGAAGAAGTTATTTATATGCCGCGATCCCCGAATTTCGTGTAAAACTAATGCGGCTATGTAAAATGACTTTGAGCCGTTTGATACCAAACGAGGTTTCAGACAAGGTGACTCCCTGTCGTGTGACTTTTTCTCTTCTACGTGGGAAACACCAAGTGAAAAAGGACTTAGCTTCACTTGGTGTCTCCAGTGAGCAAACCAAAGGAACTAATGGCGTGCGTTACTAAAATCGACTAAAATCGCTCAAGCGGTTAAGGCGCCAGTTATTGATTGATTGATGGCTACCACTCAATGTGAATGGAACTAAAAAAAGGCTCATGTGAATTGGTGCAAAGAAATGCTGAAATCATTCAACGGGAGAGATGCGTATATAGCACGGCAAAAATGGGCGAAACTTGGTTCTAAGCATGTGAGCCTGAATTAAGTGATCACAGTTTACTACCTGGGTGTCTCTAAGTGAACCAAAATCAACAAAAGTGACTCGTTTGAAAAAATGATTGCTTCCTTCTTTTGTAAAACTAAGTCAAAAGCAACTTTTGTCCTTGAGGATTTGAGGATTTTCTCGAGTCATCAACGAAATTAGAAAAAATGACAACCACGACAGTGTCTGCTCTCACTCCACACATGGAAAAGTTGAGTATTTGAAGGGGAAAAAGTCAAAATAATTACTCATTGACTGGTAAGTGCAGTACAATAACTTTGATAATAGTTGGAGTATACCTCCGGAAGAACCGGATACGCACCGTCGCAGTGTATTTGTCCGGCTGTGGCAGATGTCAGCTTATAAAGGAGAAGAGCACAACAAATGCGTATAAGTTTATAAGAAATATCGCTTTTGCTAAACATTATAGCAAAATTATCAGGCCATTTCCATCTACCTGTTCATCTGCATGCTTGATTGCAAATTATGCCCTCAATTTTGGGATTATTCACATATTCAGAAGATGAAATTTAGCTTTCTTTACATTTATCATAAATATTAAATATACAATGAAATTGGAGATAGTCGAACTAAAAAATTATATTAAGTATAAATGAGCTGCAATTATAGCAATATTTGTCTACAGCGGATGCCATAGATGAGTGGTTATTGGGGGGATGCTATAATATAATGCGTCCGATTTCAATATTACTAAAACAGTCTATAGCTTAAAGCTATCTATCATCTATCTATAGCTTAATGCTCGGAGTGATGAGGCGAACTCGGGAAATCCATACAGCGTGGAGTTGGGAGTCAAACATTTCTTTTATTTCGCAGCGAAGTATAATTGAAGGAAAATCAATGTTTATTTATTGCATTTTATTTATAGCAGTTTCAGTCTCTAATCTTGTATACAACCATGGTGTACCATTTACAGAAGTTCAAAGTACTTAACTGGTAATTATGAAGTTTTTCCCACGCTCTATTTGGTACATGGTGAAAACAAAAGCTATAAGTAAATTGGAAAAATTGGACGGTGCCCCATTATATAACAATTTTAATTCGTCAAAACGCAGTGCTATTTTCTTGTCCTCGTTTATTCTCTCCTTGCAGCAATCTTCGCATCTTACATGTCCTTTTGATTATCTGGCACTTCCATTTTGGATCATTTAGCTGATTGCAGATCAAGCGGTGAAAGGTGTAGGTCTCTTAATTTTGTAACTAATGCGGAGGACGAGAATGACTAAGGATTTGGTAAAATTATTTCTTAAAATTGTCAATGAGTTTCAGTTCGATTGACCCTTTTTTGTTGGGTATATTTGATTTAAATCTTGGAGTGTTTGGCCGATTTCTACGCAAAGGTCAACGATTGGTTTGATAAACTACAGTTTTTGAAAGTATTTAAATCTTAAGTTTAATATTGCAGCTCCTACCCAGCTTTTATCGCAATCGAGACGAATACTCCAAACAGATTTATTACTTGACGCATGCACATTGGAAATATGAACACTAAGCTATATAACGTGATGTAAAGTTTAATTTGTGTCAGTTTTATTTGAATACTTATGTCCAGAGAAATTTTTGGGTGCAAAACTGCTAAATCGCGGTTTTTGCTATAACTTTTTTATTTGCAGGCCGATTTGTTAAACCTTCAAGTCGCTCAGGCCTACATTTGGCCTTCAGAAAGCTTTGGCTTTACAAGCAATTTTGATTTGTACCTTCAATAATGTTGGAAATGCTAACCCTAGTTGTTTATAGTTATACAATTATGAGGACTTTGCTGTGGTCTGTCGTTAACAAACAAAAAAATGGCAATGTTTTTAAAATCATTATTTGGGGCAGAATTATTCAAAGTACCGGCAAGCATTTCGTTTTAGGCGGTTTGCCCATGGAAATCTTCCTTGCAGTTTCAAATACATAACATCTTAGACATATTTTCGTTCAACTTGACAGGTGGGAGCGAATGTACATTTGTCATAATTTTTCATCAAAGCGAAAAAATTAGCAGTTGTCAGGTGATCGGTTTTGCTGGATTTTAAAAATATGACAAATTGTTTGTTTGCGAATAAAGTCAAACACTTTTTTTTGCGAGACAAAATAATTTAACCTAACATATAAGAAAATCAAGCGATTCGCTTTCTATTTTCATTAATTCCAGGGAATTTGATTGATTTAAAACGTTTCCAAATAAACATTCGCAAATATAATACCATATTATTTAGTGAGTTTTTTTTTGGCTTTGAAAGTCGTGGAAAAAAATGTTTGCCCCTTTTAAAATACAACAAAAAATATAATCGCGCGTTGGGTTCATTAATATCCATGACTGAAGAAGAGCAGAAGTTTCTGCAATTTCATTTCAAGTGAAAATACGAATTACTTTGTACGAGTATATCCATAAATACTTGAACCAAATTTCTATAAAGGAAAGCACATTTTTTAATCGACGCAGCAGTGTTAACCTAAATTCATACTACCAGTTTTGCTCACCACTGTATTTGTTTATCTAAGATCATTTAAACGCTCGAGTGCAATGTTCAATTGTTGTGGTTTCTAATGAATGGGGTGTGGTTTGCGGTTATAGCTATTTTTTATTGTTGTTTTCGTAACTATTTTTATAAGACATATAAGTTGCTATAAAAATGTGTGCATCTAATTTATTTATTTTTTATATTTGTAATATATGTATGCATGTAAAAAAATTGCAGCAATCAACAACAGCAAACTATTTGAACAAAAGTAACTGTCTTGTGTGTTTATTTAGTTGTTATACTATTTAATTTACTACACTTTACTCTATTTAACGTTCGTTATATTACAGTAAAGTTTTAAAGTAAAATTTCACATTAGCGACATGCAAAACTCCTCCATTTTAGCGTTGATTTTACACTGGTTCTTTTTTGTTAATTAATTTATTCAACTAAAAAAATTAACAATTACTCACATTTGCCATGTCAATAGGATTCAATTAAATTTGTCTTTAATCGCATTAAGAAATTAGAATCATTTGCCATAGGAGTCAGCGACATTTTTGAAGTGTTGATGTGGATTCGCCGCTGACAGCCAAGACAAGTGTATCGCTTGTAGGTAGTTGTGTAATTATGAATTGGTTTTCACGCGGATATCACGTTATGACAATTTATGAAAATTATTTAGTTCAGGAAATGGCACCATGTGCAGTTGCACCTGCTGTTAAATGTTAAATATATTTGCGGATATGGGCGCTGACTTGTTGTGCTAATTAACAGCAGTAAAGAAAAGACCGTAAATATTAATAAGACGAAGAATATAAAATAATTTAAATAGTCAATTTAATTTCTCGGAATTTCTGCTTGTTTGCAAATACGCAAAGCTCTACAAATATAAATATATCAACATACGTACATACATATACGATAGCTTAAGTGCGGTGGAATCTGGCGTATTATTTGATATGCAACAAAATCTTTTCGTTAACAGATCGGAAGCCTCAGAGGCTCATATACTTTTGTTTTAAAATTATTCGTCGTAAATAACACCAGTATACAAATACTTCATTAATGAATGGTACCCTCACTTTGTATCTTAAAATCTATGTACGAGTACTGTATCTTGTATCTTAAAATCTATGTATTCTTCCATACATTTCAGAATGTTTGAAATTTATTTGCAAGGAGTAAATAATTTCAAAAATTTCATACATACATTTTCTTTACGCCGAAAACTGTGCTCCCTTTTAAATAATGTATGTTTAAAATATATCTAACTTGTTTTTGAACAGCAGCCAGTTTTTGAAATAACAGTTCTTTAGCGGCAGTGTTTTTTTACATCGTGAAACGAAAATCGCTTCAGAATCGTTTTACTAATTTCTACTACTATATTTACTAATTTCTAACACTATATTTACTAATTTTTACCACTATTTTTACTGATTTTTGCCACTAGTTTTACTAATTTCTTCCACTATTTTTACTAATTTCTACCACTACTGTTACTAGTTTCTTCCACTATTCTTACCGATTTCTGCTACTATTTTCACTAATTTCTCTACCACTTCTTCTACTCATTTACTACTACCACCACTAGTTACTAATTTTAATCACTATTTTTACTAATTTCTTGCATTATTTTTACTGATTTTTACCCTTATTTTTAATTATTTCTTCCCCTATTTTTACTAGTTTGTACCAATTATTTTACTGATTTCTACCACTATTTTCATTAATATTAACCACTATTTTTAAAAATTTCTTTCACTATTTTACAAGTTTCTACCACTATTATTTACGAATTTCTTCCACTACTTTACTAATTTTTACTACCACTATTTATTTATTTCTTCACTATTTTTACTACTTCCTACCACTATTTTTACTAATTTCTACCACTATATTTACTAATTTCTACCACTACTGTTACTAGTTTCTTCCTCTATTCTTACCGATTTCTACTACTATTTTCACTAATTTCTCTACCACTACTTTTACTCATTTATAAATGCTACTACTAATTTCTACCGCCACTAGTTACTAATTTTAATCACTATTTTTACCGATTTTTACCACTATTTTTACTAGTTTGTACCAATTATTTTACTGATTTCCACAACTATTTTCATTAATATTAACCACTATTTTTAAAAATTTCTTTCACTATTTTTACAAATTTCTACCCCTATTATTTACGAATTTCTTCCACTATTTTACTAATTTTTGCTACCACTATTTATTTATTTCTTCACTATTTTTACTACTTTCTACCACTATTTTTACTAATTTCTACCACTATATTTACTAATTTTTACCACTATTTTTTTACTAATTTCTACCACTATTTTTACTAGTTTGTACCAATTATTTTACTAATTTCCACCACTATTTTTTTTACTAATTTCTACCACTATTTTAACTCATTTCTACTGCTACTACTACTTTCTACCACGGTTTTTACTCGTTTCTACCACTATTTTTATAAATGCAACCACTTATTTCTACCACCACTTGTTACTAATTTTTACCCCTATTTTTACTTCTTTCTTTAACTATTTTCACTACTTTCGGTAGTCGGTATTTGAACTAATTTCTACCACTATTTTTACTAATCACACTAATAATTTTGATCACTATTTTTATTAGATTCTTCTACGACAAAGGAATTTTACTTATGGCTCGCACATTTAAGTGTAGGCGTTTGGTTTTATTCAGAAAGTTGTTTTTTTTTTATTTTGGAGAGAACAACGACAGTGAAAGCAGTGTAAGTTATAACTTACTATCAGACTTCGTTTTTCTAGACTAAGACTGGCCTTAGGATCAAAACAATTATTTGTGACGTAACCAAATTGAGACTAATAATATACACGGTGTACTGAATGTAGAATGCGACGGCTTCAGAGGTGCCGCTACTTAAGCTTTTCCGAGTTTTACAATTCTCAACGTCAACTAGACAAAGCTCTTTTACAAAGTAGGCAAAGAAGGCACTTTTTTTTTAGAATATTATTTATTTATTAAGTCTCTGCCTATAAATCCATATTTTTAACTTTAGATCAATTAAAACACTTTTTTTTACTGAAATATTGGAAGTTATTAAATTTTATCTTACCCGTATTCCTGGCTACTAAAGGCGAGATCTTTCACTTCACCGCGGGAAGGCGAAATCTTGTACTCTTGAATAAAATATATATTATATATCCTTAACTTCAGACAACTAATTTCGTTTTGAAAATAATACTTGAGATAATAAAATTAAGACCAAGGAAGTCAATCTATGTATGCCCGGGCTACTAAATATTTTCTGAACTTAAGTAAACCTCCAAATTAATATTATTAAGGCTTTCATTTAAACTGAAAATAATTTCCATAAAAGCCGAATAATTCATGCCTACGCAGATTAACTAAAATATTAAATTACTTACGAAACTGACTCAAATAAGTACTTTGCAGTTAACTAAAATTTTATATTAATCCGATCTAACGTGATTTTACTTACCATATATATCCATATTCATATCCATATTTTTCTGTTATTTCTATTTGCCACTTTCCGCACATTCATTCTACCAATCGCAATGTCCCAATCAGCTAGCCAGTTAAACGTAAATAAAATAAAGAAGACGCCCAGCCCATCTACAGCCCAACGATAGCTTTTAGTCACAAATATATTTATATTTACTTATCCATGTACATAAATACATTGACAGTAGGTCTTGACTGTCGATAAGTGACAGAGATAGCGTAAAATATATGAACAATAACAGCAACGACTACCATATCTACTAGTGGCCCATTGGCTGTGGCTAAAGTCTCGCTAATTAACATAAAAATATTAAGTTGTATTTTTCAAAGTTTTGAAATTTGATTCGTGTTGGATTTTGGTTTTGATGTTGACACAGAGTTTGGTTGCACCGCCTCTTTTGTTATTTGTTGGCGCTCTTCTATAATACTCGTATGACTGACCGGACGCTCCAAAACTAATGACGATGATCATGTTCGATAGTGATGGGCAGGGATAGGATTTTAAGGCATTTGCCTATTTTGTCTGCTTCGTCGTATGTATAAATAAATTAAAGAATCATGCGTTTTATGTTTTTCTGCACTAATGCTATGATTTTTAAATTGCCTTTTTTGTGCCTTTTTTGACTATATTGCCTTTTTCTGCCTTTTTGTAATATTTTGCCTTTTTTTTGCCTATTTATATCTATGTGAAGTTTTACATTGTTTAAGTATTGAAGGTAAGTCTGCTACGTGTAAACGACACTATCTATTAATTACCACGAGTTTATGTTGTACAACACTGTAATTCATCTTATCAGCTGATTGTGAATTCCTTGTCGCAGTGAACACCGACATGAAAAATCGGTTGTTGTTTGCAATTTCAAATTTGTGTGTGTATATCAAAGTCGAGTGTGTATTTTACGAACATTTAAAATGCCTAAAGCAATTTGTTATAATTCCGTAAAAATCAACGGTTATATAAAGGAATTCGGGTCAAATATACTTACGATTGATGGAAAAATATTAATTTGTGTTTACTCTGGAATTAAAGTAAATCACGACAAGAAACACCACATTCAACAACACCTACAAACGGAAAAGCACAAAACAGCTGTATCCCTGAAACTTTCTACGAAGGTGCAACCTGTTACCTCATTTTTAAATACACCGAATTCAAACGAATTTTTCCGAGATATCACCAAAATGATGGTAGCCTGCGATATACCATTATTCAAAGCTAACCATACGGAATTCAAATCGTTTATGGCAAAATATGCACAGAAGAAGGTTCCTGATCAATCAACTATGCGAAAACATTATTTAAAGGAAGTTTACGAAAATGTTTTGGAAGAAATTCGGTCGAATATTGGAGATAGCAGTATTTTTGTATCAATAGATGAGTCTACTGACAAAGCCGGCAGATATGTCTGCAATGTTGTTGTTGGTCCTTTGCGTCAAGGTGGTAGAGGGTATCTCCTAACCTCCGAAGTAATTCCAAAAGTAAATGCGTCAGAAATTGCTAAGCTTTTTGATAATTCCTTGAAGCTTCTATGGACAGAAGAAGTTCAACGAGACAAAGTACTGATATTTGTAACAGATGCCGCACCGTATATGAAAAAAGCGTAGTAGGGATTCAGTTATTTTACCCACGAATAATCCATATTACATGTATTGCTCACGGAGTTCACAGGATATGCGAAAAACTTCGAAGCCAATACGCAAACGTTGACTCCTTAATCGCTAATATAAAAAAAGCATTTTCAAAAAGCCCCTCAAGAATTCGTTTTTTTAAAGAAAAGCAACCGGATCTCCCTTTACCTCCTCAACCTGTAAGTTGCAAATATTTAAAATATATATGCATATAGTGTGATTAAAAAAATTTTGCTTTCAAAGGTTTTAACGCGCTGGGGAACTTGGCTTGAGGCAGCATCTTATTTTGCAAAAAACTTCAACGAGATCAAAGAAATAGTTGAAGGTCTTGATGACGATGCGGCCTGCGTTATTTTTGCGAAAAAATTGTTTGCAAATAAGGGCATCCGAGAGGAGTTGGCTTATATCCAGGCAAATTTTGGTTTCCTATTAAGCGAGGGAAATGCTTTCAAAATGCTTCAGAAAAGAGGTAATGTATTATTCTTATACCTGTGTTTACTCGTATATATAAAGTTTCTAATTTATTGGTTTGTATTTACATATAAAGGTGAACCTATTAGCAATCCATTGGCAATTCTCAACAACATAGAAAACAATTTAAAACAGGCCAAGGGACCAGTAGCTAAAATTATATTGGACAAATTTTATAAAGTATTCCAATCGAATCAAGGCCTGCAAGTTATAAAAAAAGTTGCCGCAATTGTGAATGGTGAAAAGTTTGTGGAATTACCAGAAAATATATGTAGCTATAAATGAAGTTGAGTTTTTGAATTGGGCACCATTGGTATCTGTAGATGTTGAGAGGACATTTAGTTCCATCAAAGCTATGCTTCGGGATAATCGCATGAGATTACTGCCCGAAAATTTCAAAATGCACTTAGTAGCATTGTGCTACTATGAAAGCACCAGCGGTTAAAGCATTCAACCAATTTAAATATGTAAATATTTTTGAATATATGTATATGCATCCATGTATTTACAATGTACATTGTACATATCGAGTATTGTCGGATTGTACACCCATACTTAAATATGTACCAAACAAGACTAAAAAATAAATGCCTTTTTTTGCCTTTTTTAAAAACTAAATTTGCCTATTTCTCAGGTTTTAGCGCCTATAAATCCTATCCCTGGTGATGGGCAATTGGGCGTGTGGAAATAAAGTGATTGAAAAAAACTCATTGGCATGAATTCGTTTAAAATAGAACTCAACATATAGATAGTAGGAGTAGCTCCTCATTTTTATTTTGGAGATTTTTGTTCTACATCATTTCATAATCGTTAGTTTGTGATTTTTTTTTATTCGACCGAACCTTAAACCTTATTCTTGGAATTATATTTTTTCTATAAATTCAGATCGTTATTTTTTATTGTTTCGATAGGTGATGGGGTGACACAATTTTAAACCTGGTAAAAAATTAATAATTTTCTAATAATATAATAATAATATTTAATATTTGTTTTTTTATGTCATCATTTTTTCATCAAATCGCTATATTTTCCTCGACTGAGTGAAGGTTTTTTTAAAATGAATAAAAACCTGCATAAAATGAATTCAGGTTTCTTCGAAATTAGTAAATATTCATACCTATTTTTTCTCTTTCGAAAGCTGTTTTTTTTCATTTTCGAGTGTTCGGAGTATTCGTTAATAATGAACACACACAAAATTAATAATTTTTGTAAACTATATATAATTTTTATTTGAAGCAACACAAACTCAAAATTAACTAATTTCTGAGTACGTTTGTATTAAGTGAATCCAAGTGGGTTGATTTTTTTGCGATTGAAATTAGACTGAACGCGATTACAGGATTTGTGATATTACGATATGATTTTATTAGCCAAATGGCGGCCACAGTAGCCGAATGTGTCGCGTCAAATCCTGGAAATTATAGAACAGCTTTTTTCTAATAACGTTAGCCCCTCGGCCGCTAATGGTAAATCGCTGAGTGTACTACTTCTGTCATGAAAAAACTTTTTACAAAAATCGTTTGTCGTTTAGAGTCGGCGATAAACTATAGCTTCCTCAATTTTTGTATCACGCACACCACAAATTGTAGGAGAAGTTCTGCCAAACTGCCATCCATATGGTGTAATTATTATTATATTAAAGAAAAAAATAAACATATTTTATTTCCAGTGATTTTATCAAAAATCTTGCTTGCCCTTTTCAACAGCCCTATAGTGCAGTATGTAGTTTAGGAGCAGAAGTTTATAGAAAAAGTAAATTATTCATAGCTAGGTGGCGTAGCATAGTATACATCACTTCGTGAAAATACATGCAGAGTGTTTACACTTTGATTAATTTTTGCACCAAGCAAGTTTGAGAAGAAAGTGTTGCGATTTTTCGGAAATTTAGTTGCTAAAAATTTGGTTTAAGTAACTTTGGATAAGAGTTTTTTTTGACTCTCGTATACATAGGATTCTTAAATGGTAGACATCTTTAGAGTATGTGTTTTTTATTTAAAGTTAGTGGTTTTTGTTTAAATCATATGCTATTTTACATTGAATGCAATTTTTGGTTGAAATACTTTTTTTTATATTTGTAAAGCTCCTTGTCGTTAAAGTTAGGGATTGACAGAAGAGATAAAACAAACAGCTCTAAATCAAAAGAAAGATTGAATGATTTATAATTTTATTTTTGGGGAACATGCTGAATAAATAAGTAGAATAAGAAATTTTAATTTAAATTTGCTATAAAATCATTAAAAAAAAAGATGTTTTAACCATTTCTGCAAACCGCTCCAAAAATCATTGCTATTTGGTGCAGTAGTTTGAACCACTGAGAAACTTCCGTTACAGGAACCAGGGGATATGAATATCTAAGAGGTTAGTTATAAATTTGATCTTTTTTCAGAGAGAGGTAGTAGCTACTAGAGGTTTCAATTTCTCGGCATTGGTCGAGAAGCAGTTTCGAGCAGAAATTTAAAGGCCTAGTAGATATGTACGTAGTAAGGAAAAATTTAAAAAAAAATGTAAATAAACTTTGCTAAGGCTTGGGCGAGCTCACTTGTCAAATGGAAAAAACTGCATACTCTGAATCTTGACTTCTTGGTTGAACCACTCATTTTCGATATATTGATTTATACATATATACTGGGCGTTAAATTCTTTTTGATCAGTTTTCTCAATTTTGTGAGCGCGTTAGGTGAGAAGTGAGAAAGTAGAGAACAAAGATTAGAGAGATGATAAGGCAAAAAAAGTAAAACACCAAACAAGAAATTCGAGAGAATAAAAACACGTAGCGGTTATTTGACTGCCACTAGTTGGCGTTAGAAAACGCAACGCTTGACGCCGCAGTTTAAGTACCAAAGCTATAAAAGTTGACAAACGCTGTAGTGGATTTTGATTTTGGATTGAACCGAACAATTTTTTTTTAGTAGCTTTCGGTTCGGTTATTGGTATTCAAAAATCAAGACGGTACGAAGTCAAAAAAGCTGCGGTTCTGCTAGTTTTAACATTGTCTTTAATTCACTAAAAATACGCTGGCCAATTTGGGAAAACTTCAAACATGAAGAAAAGCTGCTGACCTGCTTTTAGCACTGTATTTAAAAAAAAAAATGTTCAGAATTGAGTACGTCAACTTTCCAAATATTTGCTTGAATTAGTTTGGAACCCACTTAAGTTTTTACAAATTCGATTAATTTAACTTCATAAGGCGTGTTGCAAACTAATATTGTTTTCACTAAGTATCTAAAAAGTATTGTTATAATATTCCAAATGTTTTGAATAAGTTTTCCATTTTTATACACCTCTCTTGAATTTCTTCACATACGTTTTTACTTTTTTATTGCACAATCAATATTGAAATTTAATTTATATTTATAACCACAAAACTGCATTGTTTTTAATTTGTTAAAACAAAACAATAAAACAAATTATAAAAAATAAATTTGCACATAATTTTAAAAAGTGGTATAAACAACCCGAATTTTTATACAAATTAAATAAACTACAACTTCCGTGCCCATTCATTTTCAGCATATAAAATAATTAGGACCAGTTAAAGTTTGATTCCTAGTAATTACTCATTCAGAAATTAATTAAAAGTGCATTAAAGCAAGGACATTAACAATGACCATTCAACATAGCAGCCACAGCACTCTCATAGTTTTACAGCGGAAAATATTAAATTAAATATCTCACCATACCAACATGAGTTTAATGCCATAGGAAAGTTCGCTAAATTTTTTGTTTAGCAAAATAAAAAAACAGACAAAATTGGCCAATATTTTAACAGAAAGAATATTCAGCGGATGGGGCCTTCAACATTTCAAAGAGTAGTAAGGGAAACACACCATTACTCACTGAACGACGCAACAGTGACGGAATATTAATATTCTCAATGACTTTCTCATAAGAAAAAAGTTGACAACCTTGATAGTGGGATCCTTATTCCAATCAATATCAAATAAATTCACAATAGAGCGCTTTAATCCCTCAATACTCGCAAAGATACTATTAGTTATAAACATAGTAGGCCTAAAGGTCAAACACGTCAGATGACTACAAAAATGTTGACCCAATTTCAATTTCTTTATGCGATTAGACACTTTGAAACAATTGTTAAAAAAAAAATAATAAAAACAAATTTATTTTATTTATTTATTTATTTAAAAGAGAAATAATTATAAATAAACGTTCCACTTATAGATATAAAGCACCGGCTGCCAGGACCTTCAGCTTATGTTATAAAATCTTGGTCTATTATATTCACATTTGAGATACTGTAATTAAACTAAATATTTAATTTGCAAAGCGAAATATATTTAGATATGATTTCTATGTTACTGTCAGCAGTCCGTTCTAGATATGAAGAAGGTTTTTTGTTAGAAAAAAGATTAGCTCTGACTTGTTGAAGTGCCGGGCAGGTATCGAGGAGGTGTATTACCGTGACATCATTTGATCCGCAGAACACGCAATTTGGTTTATTTACGCTATTTAAAATGTGAGCATGTGCAGCAGTTGTGTGTCCTATTCGAATTCTTATAAATATTCTTATATTTTTACATGTCGAGTTTCCTAGGTATAAAGGCTTTGTTCCCCCAGGATTAAATTTTTTGTAGTGATGATCATAACTACTCCATTCTCTTGCTTGGATTTCATTTACGTATGTTTCAACAAGTCTGCGTATATCTTTATCGGTGAAATAGTCAAAAAAGTGAAGTGGTTGTTTGGAAGCTTCTTTCGCTTTTTTATCGGCAATTTCGTTGCCACGAATTCCGATATGGCTAGGCACCCACATTATTTTTATACTGCTATTGCTTTGCAAGAGCATGCTACGAATATTGGATATTAAAGGTGTATTATTGGAATCGAATATAGCTTCAATTGAAGATCTACTGTCGGTACATATAATGCATTTATTTCCCATTCGGGAAGCAAATTGTACTGCCTCAAATATTGCGGCTGCTTCGGTAGTAAATACCGAGCAGTAGGATGGCAAGAAATCGACCATAATAGTAATACCTAGCTGGTTTGTCACAGCAAACGTCGTGCTGGTATCAGACTTGGATCCGTCCGTATAATACAAGTTCCAATCATCATTTAAGGACTCTAATACCGCAATAAACATTTATTTATACTCATTACTGCTGGTAGAATTTTTTGGGTACTTTAGTAGGATGTTGATGAGTGATGAATTTGTAAGCGCACTTGGAGGATACTCTGAAATTTTAAGTAGTGATGGAGTGGTTGCGATGTTCAGCTGTTGAACTAGACTTAAGCAACGCATAATAGTAGACGGCTTACGACTAGTCTTAAGATTTCGTATAGAGTAATTGATTTGCGAAAACATTAATTCGTTTCTGCAGTGAAATAGCCTCGGTATATACATATAAGGTCACACACGTTAGATGACGACAAAAATCTTGACCCAATTATGATAATAATAAGTATTATTTTTCTTTCAATTTCTTTATTATAAATTCCTTTGAAACAATTGTTAAAAAAAATAATAATAAAAACAAATTTATTTCGCTCGTAATGTATGCTTGACATAACGGGTTTGATATCAAAAGAACAAAAAAAATAAGGTATCACTTCGCATGACACCACAAAAATCATAAATATAAATAGCAACATTTGTTAGATATAAATAAAGCATCACAACAATACTTCTTCAAACCTGTAGCGTACGCGGCTTGTCATAAACCTGCCAAACTCCGCCTGTACATTAATATTAACTTGATGTGGTTACGTTGTAGGTAAACAACAAATACAAACACACATAAATAACTGTTGTACGGCTAATATATCTGCATATCGGCTTGGCTAATCTTCATTGAAACGCTGATTTTCTTCGCGCTAGTCTAATTGAGACGTTTTCAAAGTGTATTGTCTAGATTTTGTTTTTTTTTTGTATACGGTATTTGTTTTCAAAAATTTCATCTCAATATATTTTTGTGTGCGCAAGCTTCAATACGTCGTATATTAATTATATGTTTTGTGTCTCCTTTGGGGCGTTTCTTCGACATTGATATGTTCACTGCCGTGTTGCGGTTGTGATATATGAACCGCGTGATGAATATGGACACCTAAATAATTTGTAATAAATTTGCGCATAAAATGACGACTAAAGCTAACATGTGGATTTTTGAAAACATTTTTTTATTATGTAAATATACTTATTAATATAATTGTTTAATTTGAAAATTATTGGTTGTTCAAATTGAATTGTTTATTTTTACATGCGATGTGTTATTTCAAAAAAAAAAAAAAACTATAAGTGTTTAATTGTCTGGCAGAGGGCTAAGAGAGCGCGGAAGCGAGATCATCGCTAATTAATTGTTGGTTTCACTGCAGTGATGTGGAAGATCTGCTATATAATTATTTTTAATAGCTCTTTCGCGTCTTAATAATTTACAAAATTATTGAAAAAAGTATTTGCTATCCTCAAATTATAAGGGTATAGTGAAATTTAAGCCTTATGAAAGTAGTTAGGCGAATTAGACAAATTTTGGGGAATTCAACGCTTTTCAAAATTTTAACTTAATTAAAGCTCCATGAGCTATGAAATTAGGAAGGTGTATTTGTTATCCTTTAATGTACAAAAGTGGAATCAATAGCTGAGGCTTTTTAGTAGACTTTCAAGGTATAACCTGTTAAAAAGCGGCAATACTTTTGTTAAAAAAAACTAAGTCTTCAAGTCTTCTTATATTATTGTGAATATTTTCAGATACCTTTATATTATTCTAATAAAACATTTTAGTAATATAATTAAAATTGTATATCTAAAACCATGATGATAACAATTTGACGCCTACATCCTGTAAATCGATGTGAGTCCAAGCTTCTTCTTACATTTCTGGTACACGTCATGATTTTGTGCCTCAAATATGAGAACCTATGGTCTTACGTCGATTCCGCATGGCAAATGCTTTTTGTGTGAGATTTTTTTCGCATTAAAAATATACTTCGAGATTTGATAGCCATTGCCCATGGGTGACCGCTATTAGAAAAAAGCTTTTCGATATTTTTTTAATGTATATATTCCCGCCTATTACAAGAACCGAAGCTCATCGCTTGACTTGACAATCGACTACGGTAGAGAGCGCAGACCTCCGAAAAATTTATGAATTTAAACTACGTTTTGGCCAAGCTTTTAAGGATTTTACGGCATGACCTTCAAATAAATATGCCCTTCTTTAAGAGGTAAGAGAATCTATAAATTTTATAGGTTTCCCTTTCTAACTATTACCAGATTTACGATTAAGAATACAGATCAAGCATTGTTATTACCAAATATAACATTTTATACTCATTTTCTTGTCTTTTACACGATGTTTGTCTTCCTTGTTACCTCAATACATTTAGAAAACTAATCCTTCTAATTTACAGCCTTCGTATCAAAGGTTTGAAATAAAATGGTCGCTTACTTCCATAAATACAAAACTTGTCAGCAAAAAATAAAAACCATGGTTCGATTGTCTTTAACAAATACTAAAAATACTAAAAGGCGTGCCATCTCGGGCAGAGTTTATAAATCTGATCTGATGAGGCGATGTGATGATCTCCGAAATATCAGCTACCATTTCTGTCGCTTTGCCTTTTTGCTGCATTTTTCCAATAGTGTCTAAAAAAAAAAAAAAAACTGGTATTGAGCTCAAAAATTAGTGTGAAACTTATTTCAGATGATCACTTCCCTGAGTGCACAGATGCTTTGATAAATGCTCCAGTACCAGCAGAAGTTTTACTTCAACTTATCAGTGAAAGTCTGTTAGGCTACATCTCCTTTCAACCCTTACAGGTCGCCAAGACAATGGATTGCACGCCGAAATGGCTAAACACCATCTCTCTGACTGCTTAAGACTTGGCTACATTGCCATGGTCTGGATAGAAGTGTAGTGTTAATACTGAAGGTAGGGAGAGCATATCACAGTTAACCAGCGAATCAATAAGACTCTTCTACTTTCAACTGAATGCTCTGGAAAGATTTGTTAAAATGTATATAAGAAAATCAATTAATCCAGCTCGTTTGTATCATGGAAAGATCCACGGAGACAGCTCTTTATTTTTAGTCTCCAGAAGTGGACGCCTCCAAGAAATAAAGCAATTTGCAGGAGTGGCAGTCCTATACATAGCAGGAGCTTTCGATAATGCTCATCCATGTGCGATAATCTCGGTCTAGGCGGACCTGCGGATGGACAAAACTCTGGTCGGGCTCAGTCATCAATTGCTTCCGTGCTGGGTGTGAATGCTGTGGAGGCTACTGACTCCCATTTCTATCAGGAGGATCAAATCATGCGGCGCTGGGAAGTGGATGGATACAAGATTGTCGACGATGATGTTAACTTAGGCAAAACTGAACTAGTCCTCTTTACCGGACGGTCTAAAGTACCGACCCTTACACCTCATAAACTCTCTGGTTCGAGACTACAATTTAAGCGGGCTGCCAAATATTTTAGAGTAATTCTCGACTGCAACTTTCTTCAGGATAACACAACAGTGCCATTCGACTGCAGAAGGCGGTTGGTGTATCATTGGACATCTTGTCTAAGTTATTCTACTGGATCTACACGGCAATCGTCTATTCGATCCTGCTATACGAATCCACCCTACTCTGGTGATCAACACCTAGGAGCTTTATGTTCTGCATCTACTGAATCTTTGAATGCGGTATATTTTATTTAGTCGACAGTATTAGTTATTGTATTTTGTTTTGCCTTTTTCTACTAAAATAAAAAAACGTAATTTTACTATAATGTAAGTAGTTGCGCTCCGAAGGATGAAGGAACCCATCTTTGGTACAACAATGGCTCGTGCGAGAACAAAATGAGTTGAATCATCAATTACTGATCGACCATATCATTATTATTATTATTATTATATGTCACCTCGATGACGGACCCTTGGTCTGCCATTTCACAAAATCGACAAACGTCGGTATCAGATAGGCTCAACTTTTTCCTGTTCTATGTCTTAGGTTGCAATGTCCTGTAAAGTACCCACTAAGAGTACGTAAGTTCTCTCTACTTTGTGAAAGTATCTTTCTCGATATTCTCCTTGGGGCAATAAGAAATCATTTTGATTGACGGTACTTTACACTTTTTTACCAGTAGCTAGCAAATTCCTTTTCTTCTAGTCTTCTCACAACTTCCTGAATTCCCAAAATGGTGCAGGCCCACTAAAGAGCATATTGGCACCTAGTTTTGTCAAGTGATCGCCTTTCTCATTTCACTCATGTCCCTCATGATCAGGATGCTATAGTTCAGATGTTTAAGTCTCCTAGTATGCTGAGAAAAGTTCGGTACTTAAATGCCAGTTTACCAGGTGACTGTCGGTAAGAATATAAATATTTGTCCTCTTATTTTGCTTTCTGTCGCATGCATTTCTGCTTGAAATATAGATGGGTATACGCCCGTGTGAATTTGGGGCCATAGATTCCAGTCCCTATTCTACTATTATTCAATTTTGATCCATCCGTAAAATTGATCTGGGCATAAGGTTTGAAGTTGATGGATTTTGTTCTCGGGTCCTCTCAATCGTTAAAAGTTTGTATGGGTGGGTCGCCTTTAAAGTCTTCTAAGATCTCTAGAGTCTTCTAAGATCTCTAGATTCCCCTTAATATCTCCGAAAATGCCCTCTAACCTTAGGCCTGCAATACATGCTTCTCTTTCTATAAGAACAGAAAGTAGTGGTATGTACAAAGACACTCCCAAGGCATCAGTCGGGTAGGCTTTCATTGCCATAGTAAAACTAATGCGGCCAAGCCTATGAAATGTGCCCGCACCAAGTCAATTGCCTTGCTCTGTTTAGTTTTTGACTATCACGCTAAAGCAGCAAAGTTAACCATTGGTCTAATTACGGTAGTGAATGTGCAGAGTAGGTAATTTTGGGACTTAATCTCCACGTTTTGCCAAAAAGTCTGGTACAGGAAAATAATGCCTTCATCGTTGTTCTCGTCACTTTTTAGCGGTGATTATTCCAGGGAAGATTTTTGGGTCAAAGGCTACTCCTAGATAGGGCGCTTCATTGGAAAACTTAATTGTGTTATCATTAATGGAAGGACTTGTGGTTATGTTGATAATCTTCCTTCTTGTGAATCGGCCAGGGCAACTTTTGCAGGATTTATAGTAAGCTCTTTGCAATGCACGATTTGCTGATTATGTTCAGGGCTTGTTGTATGCGGTCCAAAATGGTTTGGCCATACTAGCCTACCATGTGTACTACAGCTTATCAGCATAACCCTGTGAATATAGCCCTAGATTATAAGTTTTTTCAAAATATCGTTCTAACTATTAGTAGAGATATAAGAGGAAAGTAACGGGTGGTTACACGAAAAGTGGCTTACACATACATATAATTAGATTAGGAGGTAATTATTATTTTTCAGCGCAACTTAATATGCTTGCCGCTTTTTTTGAAATCCCCAATGTTTACTTAACAAAATGTCAAACCAATTTTCGGATTAGCTGTGATATTTACGACAACTAGATATTTTTGTTAAATGAAATAGTGCATATCAAGTTTCATGATAGTATAATATTTGGTTTATTTTAAGCTTAGTGTAAATGCTGAAAAATTGTGACTCAAAATCCAACTTAAATGGCAAAAAAATCCCCTTTTATTACCTAAATATCATGCAAATGCTAAACTTATGCAACTCACTGGCCACACATTACTGCCACCTTTTACGTACAGCGGCTTACATTATTATTACAATTTTTTCACCACAAATGACTTGCAACATTTATCACAAAAGTTTAATCAGCATTTGGTAAAAAAAAAACAAAGAATAAATGACATGAAAAGCAAAGTAAAAAGCGGCAAAGTAGCGCTATGACAAATGGCCACATTCGTACGAGTGTATGAATGAAACAAAAAAAAAAAAAAAAATTCGCAATACTAAAACAACGCTAAACAAAATGTAAAATAAAAAAAAAATAATATAATATAATAATAAAAGCTATGAACCTACAAACATAAAAACTACATAGAATAAAATAAAATAATAATTTGACCAGCAAAGTAAAACACGGCAAACAAATGCGGCGGCCGTACCATTTCAAAACTAAGTCAATTCAAATACAGCCACCGCCAACACCACACCACCACAGCAACAATAACAAACACACTAAACACCAGCCATTGAAGCCAAAATCAAATCGACCAACTTAGTCACACGGCGGTATGTCTCTCTTTGCTAGCCAAGTTAAAAAATCTTGAAGGTGTGTTTCCAACTAACGGAGTCTCGCATGTAAATTCGCTGAAGAAGTGGAAAAAAATATTGTTTGTCATTTGCTGCAGTGTTGTAACCTAACGAATGGTATGGTAGGGGTGGGGTGGTGAAGGGAACAAACAGCGGGTAGCTGGAAAGCGTTGACAGTGCGGCGGCAGTGAATTGTTTGAGGGCGTTTGCTTTGCGCGGCGCAAACAAATGTGCGCTTATTGATCAAGATTAACGTCAGTTTAAACAGACAAACAATGAATTCCTTCAAAGGCCGTTCATGCGAAGCGTGCAAATGCATGGCGACCAGCAGGCGGAGCAGGTATCAAGCCAAAGATATTATATAAGCGTAGGTGTGAGTGTGTGTGTGTATGTTGCTGCTACGAAAAAAACGTTTAATACATAGATAATATATACAAACAAACACGTATATTAACATAGCTTAATGTCCACTATGTGCTTTATTGCATATGCGACGAACGCGCTGACAACGCGCCTGGGAAAAGTGACAAACTTCAAAAAAAAAAAAAAAAACATTTATATAAATGAAATCGTAAAAATGTTTAGTGCAATGCACCTTTCGCATGTAAATGTTGCATTGCAAAAACGAAAAAAAACGAACAAAAAAGAAAAACGGAAAAAAACTTTATGGCAGGGCATAAACTTTATCCGCTAAAAGGCACCGAATTTTGCGCATGCGCAAAGACTATTATGATTTATGGCATGTACTAGGTGGAGAAACTAAGTCAGTATGCGGCATATACCTATACATATAAGGGCCATGAAAGGAGATCCCGATATTTTGGAGCTCGCAGTGCACTAGCTCTAGCTGGTTAGCTCAGCGCCCTAGTAGCTTGAGTAGCTAGCTAAAAGTACGGGCACAATCTCGTAATTTATGGCCTATTCTTAATTCTTATGAACAAATTACAAATTACGATGAAACTAAGTAATTTCATTATGAAATATCTGTAAATAAATTATAATGAATCAAGAAATAAATCACGAACCAGTGTTGGCTTTAAATTTCATCGATAGTATTCGAAAAATGTGTTCTCTTATAACAAAATATACGGCGTGTTTTGAAATATTAGTATTTCACACAATAGTTAATTGATTTTTACTGGCACTAGAAACTTTCTTTCATTAAGAAAATAACAATAAAATTTATATAGTAAAAATGTACCCACAATCTCACACATTACCTTTGATCAAAGCACTAAGCAACTCTGTGGCTACGGAGCTGTCAGATAAATTAGGAATGGTAAGTGTGTACGCACTTGGTTTATGCAAAATAATTTGAACGAAAATAACTAATTTACGTTTCAGTGTGTACGGCACATAAGCCAAAACTTCACACCAGTCTTTTCAGGCATTGTGGCTTTTGAAGTTTACCAGGTTTCACCAGAGTTTCAGGCGTTAGAATTTGGTAACACCATAAAATAATTTTCAGCAATACATTTTACAAAAGGTCTCTCCGATGAATGCAATAGTTGAATGGGCGGGAAAAAACAAACTGAAGCTAAATAAAAGGAGGTAATTTAAAAAAAAAAATGCAGTTTCCTTCTCTGAATGGAAGATTTGACACATTTATAGATAAATAGCACCGTTTTTCATTCGTTAGCGTTCTTGTACTAAACTCCTTTGCGCTCTGTCCGCTGTTGTCCTGCACTGCTCCATATTTGCAGTGCATTCATCGAACAGATCTGAAAGCAAGGCAAATTCATATAAGATAGTAGCTGTAGTACTAAAACAAAAATTTATATCGCAAGCCATTGAGAAAAATTAAACATAAAAAAATTAAATATGAAATTGTATGCCGCAAAACAGAAAAAAATAATAAAACCACCACGTTATATGAATTTGCTTTGCCTAAAAGCGTGCACAAAAGTGTAAATAACACATTTTAAGCCAAGCGGTTTATCGATTAAAAAATTGCGAATCTTGTGAGAAGAAATCTTATATTTCAAACATTTTCAAATAGTCTATTATAAGTATACTGTAGACTTACTTCAAATTTTTGTTCACTTTATTCTATAAATTCTAAGCAAAATTTGCATAAAATGTTGTAAGGATTATCGATTGCTCCGTTGCCGATAACCACATAAAACAGCTGGTTGTCGGTAGAGTCTGGAACGCCTGAGTAAAGTCAAAAATTTGACAAATTTTCAACGTTGTGTGCTTTTCGGACTGTAGATGTCGTATTTCGCAACGCCTGATTCCCCTCGGTACTCTCTAAGACCCATTGGGGCGCCACGATGCCTACTTTGGGAACCCTGGATTATGCTCAGCGTACAAATAAACTGACTCTGAAAAAGAAAGTTTCTGGTTCAGAGTTAAGGTGAATTTATCATTTTCAAAGTACTCAGAAGAAAATGCTACTCATCGCACTACACACAACGAAGGCGCAAACATTACGAAAGAACAAATAAAAGCAGGAAATTTAATATTTATGCTGCGAAAATTCTTTACACTCGTTGTGATGGAATTCCAAATACTGATGAAACAATACAGCAACCGAAGAAGGGCTGGAATGGCGAAAATGGTTAGCGATTTACATTTAAATATTTGGTTAGCTGTGCTGCTTCGCACTGAAAAAAGTACCAAATATTAATAAAATTCGTTTACGGAACAGAGTGCATCCCGGATTCAATTTTAGCTGAAGTAAGTGGAAAGAAAAATTGTAGAAAAGCTTGTTTGCTAAAAGCGGCGGTAGTAGCTGGTGTAGGTCGTTCCACTTGTGGTATAACAACAAGACAGATTCTGCAAATTATAGGAGAAGTTTGATCACAGATGTAGCTTTATGGTGTAAGCACCAAATTATTGTTATTGTTTGCAGAGTACTATTGTAAATATTAGGAGAAGATGGTTTCGTGCGTAGAAGTTCACGCAAGTGCGGAAAAGTCTCTGTTAGCCGTTCAACTGGGAGTGTCCAGAACGATTCTTCTGCATTTGGTTCAGTTAGTTAGTCAGTGTCTTGTTACGAAGTGAGCTGAAGTGGGAAGGTGAACCTGAGCTCGGGCACTCCGACGTTTTCGGTATAGGCGTTCAGCAGGGTTGGCAGCGCTTGTTCATCAGTAGGTGCGGCGCCGTGCGGTGTCTGACGAATAATCTAGTTATGCGCTGGGATTGCTACTTATCCCGTAAATACAGCTACCAATGAAAATATTCAACAATTCAGATGGCGGCTACGGTAAATGTCTTAAGGGGGTTCTCTACTCTTGCGGTTTAAAAAAATCGATTTTTTAAAATTTAATTTCAATCTATATGTATCCAAGAATACGCCACATTCCTTTGCATACTCCTGGGATCCATAATGTACCCATCTCCGGCCGTTTTCGTTTTATTTTGTTCCATTTTTAGAGTCTCTAATATTTCAAAAAATAACGTGAAAATTAAAAATTTTCCTAAATTTTTGCATAAACTTTACAATTTATAAAATAAAAAAAGTACTGTTTCGAGGAAGCATAGCCAACGTAACTCAGATTATAAAGAATATTTCATTTTTGATTACAGATTAGCCAACTGGCCAGAATTTTACTTGAGCGGTACCCATGCAGTTTCAACATCAACTTAGTTAATGACGTTTCAAGGTCGACAATATTTTCTTTTGGTATTCTATACAAGAATTTTGAAGCCTAAACATGTACCTCTAAATAAAATTTTTTTTTTTAATCCTTCGGAATTTATTTCCAAAAAACCGCTCGATTACAGGCCTTGAGAGTAGAGGACTACCTTAAGGATTATGGGTTGAGGCGTGCCCCTGGTGCGGCAGGTTGATGTCCTCGTAAAAGCAAGGACTGACCTTACTGTGATCTAAGAGCTGCGATGCCCCGTGCAAGAAGAGATGAGAATCAGACCGTGCGCCATCTAATGCAGCTTCCATGCAAAGGAGCAAAAATACAGTGCTGGCAGACAGACAACGCCGCCATTCAAGTGTGATATTTTACTATTTCGCAATTAGCGCCCAAGTCTCTATGAAAAAGAAAGACGATGTGGACAAAAACCGCTTGAGCACGCTTACGAGCTCTAACCCCGTTACGTAACAAAAATTGTGCTTGGCCTACAGTCGGTAAATTCAAGTTTCACGACGAAACATCAGCTGACGAACAGAGGTTGGCCGACTTCGGCGCGACTCGAAATAAGATTGTATACAATAACAGGTACCAACATAAGAATACACGTCCGATTGCATCTGCTGATGGCGGTTGAAAATACCAATTTGAAAAGTACCTTATATCGCTTGGTATTTCCAACTGATGGACAATTGGCAGGAAGAATTAACTACTTGCGAGGAATATTGAGCTCGGCCAAAAATTGCGTATGTGATTAGGGTGGCAATTTAGTACGTACATATGTAAGAAGGTGTATCTTTGCAATCTTGTTTTTCCAAAAACGTGGTCTAAACTGTTAAGAATATCTATGCTTTTATATGTAAAAATTTCGTGTCGCGGTGCTTGCGATCGAACTCCTCAGAAACGGTAGGTATGAGAATATGTCGTAAAATATATTTTATGCCTGGGAGAGGGCTGCCACCTGTTTGAAAAGCCGAATTTAATTGAAATATTCACAAGTTATATGAAATATTGAAATTTCATAGTCAAACGGTTCGTTTCGCTGAGGAGAACTTTTATGGCTAGCGGTTTTTTCGCAAGGGTTGCCACCTGTTCGAAACGTAAAATTTTATTAATTTATACACAGATATATAAAATATGAGTATCAAGAGCTGATTTATAGCTTGCTATGTTCAGTGGAGGGCTGCCACCTGTTTGAAAAGTCGAATTGAGTTAAACTATAAACAATTTGTATGAAATAGTAAAATATCGGTATAAAACGGTTCATTTTGCTGAAATGAAGGTTTATAGCTAGATATATTTTTAAGAAAGTTGCCACCTGCTTGAAAAATTCCACTTAATTCACTTATACAAAAATTATATCAAATAGTAAAATATGGGTGGGTTTATTTCGCTAAGAAAAAGTTTATTTATAAATGACAGAAACCGAAATGCATATGCCGAGGTCAATTAATAAATAAATATAGCCAGGATAACGCCTGCCGGATTTTTTCAGTATGATGTTTGTTTCCCTTTTTTTGTGTTATTGTTAACCGCATTTGACAGGCGGTCAATATTTTTTTTAAATGCTCTATTAAATTTGTAGTTATTTTGAGTTTTTTTTTTTAATGGTGAAGTGTTTTGCAATTCGAAATTTAATTTTTTAAAAATACAATTCCATTTGACAGATCTCGACGCTGCATTCACACGAAGCAATCAACAGAAGCAAAACTAAAATCAACCGAAAACTTTCTGCTTTAAATAAAAAATGCTTTTTTTTTTGGTTTCTTTTACGATTACGACGATGTTACTGTATAATTATTTACTTTGCTTTGTGTGTGTGGCTTAAATCTTTTTTACGATTTACAGGAGCCGCAAACTGTCTTAAAATGCGCTAAAAAGTAATTTCATTGCGAGCGCATAAAAAGTATCTCATGGCTGTCTATACACACACACACACACACAAACACACGCGCACGCATTCACATATACAGTAAAAACATACACAGTCTTATATGCAGTAGATGGCCTGCATCAGTCATTGGTTATAGTCATTTGGTCAGTTGGCCTTTGAGTGCAACTAAATGTGTGAAATGCATCAAAGTGCCAATAATAAAGATAACCTTGTATATGTGTCTTATCTCTGTGCCAAGCTATTATCGAAATGCACAATAAAATGCAAAATTGCAATACGAAAAAAAAAACGTACTATAAAAAATTTTTTTTTTTAATCTGTGTGCCACAACAAAGTTGCGCTGCTATTGAAATGAAGTTTAGATAGAAGCCGTATATGTAGAATAGGAGTAATCGAATAGAAGAAACTAAAAAAAAAATGCAATGCAGTACGAGTAGAGAAATCATCAAGGCTTGAACTGATAACTCAAAAAGGCAGCAGTGGAGCAGAGTATTTCAATTACCGACATCCAATTGCTGCTGCTGCTGTTGCACAGAAAACTTCTGTGATTATTGCCATTGACTGGAAGTGTTTGAAAAACCGTTACATATGAAACAACCACATCCGTTGGTGTGGCCTAAAATGAAATGTTTTTTATGATGAATAGTAGTAGTATGTAGTATGTATTATTGGGAACATCATAAACAACAATAATCATTAACCCACAACAATCAAATGTGCTATGTATGTAGCATTGAATGACTTAGCCAAATTCCAATTGAAACAATGTTTGCAATTTATTTTCTCTTGCCTATTCAATTGGATCTACTCAACTGCACATTTACGTACATATGTATGTAAAGTTTTAGCAGTTGTATTTACTAACACTAAAGCTAAACAAAAATAAAAAAAAAACAAAAACACAAAAACAAAATACAACCTTGTAGCTTTATATAGGTAATTAAGTTATAAATTCCTTTGTTTCTAATGGCAAACGCCTAATGGTTAGATTTTGATGGTACTGCATGTTCGAGATTTTTATTAGCTGCAAAATACTATTGACAAACAACAACAACAACAACAACAGCAAGAACAGCAAGAACAACCAAATAGTGAACGAGAAAAAATTAGAGCAACTGCTTTACGATATCTAGCAAAAATTTGAAAAAGACTGCGCTTTAAATGGACAGCATTAGCAGCAATTAGTGCGACCCCAAGGCAAGTAAAATATCAAAGTGAATGTCAAGGAGTATTGTGAGCGTGCGCGCAGTTTATTATGCATTGCATATAGTATGGCAATATTTATTAGGAATACTTCATGTGATTGCTCGCATTAAAACGATTTGAAATTTTAGCATTTAGTCGTTGCTGAAAATGCTATTTTTACACGATAATCGCGTTATACAAATTATTTGCAACGTTTACCTTATGCAAAACTTTCGCTTATAAATTTGATTGTTGGAAAAAACAATTCTGACACTGACAATATAAAATTCGACCAAGTGAAAAGAAGTGGCTATCGGGTACGAATATTTAATTAAAAAAAAAAAATTTAAATTTTTATTGGTTGACAACTTTCAGAACAATGAAAAAGTAAATCAAAAAATTTGAATTTTGAGTATACAAAAATTGAAAGAAAATATTCATAATATTAAATTAAAAACAATGGGTCTAATCATTGAGTTGATATTGTGATGGAATCATTGAAACCGACAAAAAAATTTTCCAATGAGGTTAAACTCACTTGCCGACTCAATAAGATATTATTCGGTTGAAAACTTACATAATAATGAAAAAGTAAATCGAAAAATTTTCATTTTGAAAATACAAAAATTGAAAGAACAATATTCGTAATGCCCTAAATCATTACACTGCATTCCATTGAAACATTTGCCGATAACGATTGCCAAATATTTCGATGAAATCATTGAACTCGTATCAATATTAAATGCTTCGATGAGGTTGAACTAACTTATCGATTCGATAAAATACTTTCCGTCGATGTCTATTCATTGGTGTGTTCGCTCCGGAATATTTTTGTAAACACTGAGAACGAGCTGAATTATGTTTTTACATGTATGTACTGTAGATATATTTCAGCAGACAAAAATATATAAATATATAATAATATAAAGTATTATAGAAAGATCATTCCAGTATATAACAAAAGAAATTGCTCAAGAAATAGAGATAATGTTCTTAACCCTAAACCAGTAAGCGTTCGTAAAATTTAACGACTACGAAATTTAAAATTTAGAGAAGGTAATGCCCTACGCTATTGATCTAATTAAAAGTCAGCATAGCTTTACATACATATATAATTTGATATGCAAATTTTTGCTTCATTAAAGTGCCACTATAGAAAAAATTTAATTTGAGAATTTTAAACGCATATTTTAATATATATATAAATTTAGAGGATGTTAAAAATAAATACATATATACCCAGATCTCTAAAAAAAAACAATTGCATTTGTAAAGGCGTTTTTTTTATTATAAACAATAATTGTATGCCAAATTAAGAACCGTATTCGTTTTAGCAAAATAACATTCAATCCCTTTTTCTATCCAACTTGAAAACGCCCTACTTTTGCCAATTATTTGGCGTATTTGACTCTGGCCGCCCACCTTTTTGCCTGTCAGCTGATAATAGAGGGATTGAATTGGCAATGTTGTCTTCATCAAACACTAGCCCCCCTCAGTCAGTGCCCCTATCTTGCGAGCAATTGAGAGAGTTTAATATCTAGTTATCTATGGCTTTATCATTCGCGGTGGCAAGTTGTCTTGCAGATGACTAGGGTGCTTTAGAGGTGTGCGTGTGTGTGTGTTTACATTTTACCTTCGCGAGGGAAAACGTGATCTGCAGTCGACCGCCGATAAATGGCTAAAGAGCCTACTTCAGTTCGCTAAGGAGACGGAGATGACGGCTCATAAGACAAGAGTAACAAAAGGAACATACTTGGTCTATGTGAGGTCTTTCATCGGGTTACAGACCCAATATAAGCAAAAATCGATTTGATGTGCTAGGTAATGTGACGAGTGTCTTTTTCCACAAAGCATGTGTCGGCTTAAGTCCTTGCAGCGCTCACGATGAATGTTTGCACAACCTTCACCCTCATTGTCACTTGAGAAAGTAGTGATTGCATTTATTTTAAATCAATTCATAAATAAATCAAAAAACTCAAGCGAAATATTTCATTTGACAAATTTGTCGACACAATAGTTTTATTTTGTGGGCAAAGCAGTTTATCGGCGAAATCAATGGTCGCATGAAATTTTTCGATCGAGAATTCTTTCCCTATCGATATCGTTGTCGATGCAGAATGAAAGGTTAGACGCACGTTGATTACACTGCGGAACAAAATTTTGCGGTCGGAAATTTTTAAGTCGATTTAGGGTAATATGGGGGCGCTGATTACGAAAATAATATCAGTTTTGTCGAATTGGCTCTAGTTTTTCAGATAAAGACTTTTAAATATTTCACGAAAAAAACTTACTAAAAATACCAATACGGATTTAAATTATATTTTTATTGATTAAATTACAAAAAACTTTTTCTGTAGGACCTCCTATGATGTCGTTGCTCAGAACAATCCCGTATTAAGTTCCAGCAGTAGTCTGCTATCATGTTTGGTATCTTTCTTCCATTATTCTTATGTCCTGGTGGAACCGTCTATCTTGTTCCTCACTGTAATCGCCTAGGTAGTCCGGGAATTTGTCCAAATGACTATGTAAATAATGTAATTTAATGCTCATTTTAGCTCCTAGTTTGCGAAAATTGAGAAGCATATGAGCAACTAGTTTTGTATAGTCTGGTGATTTATGATTTCCCAAAAAATTGTTGACTACATTAGCAAAGCTTAGCCAGGCATCAGATTCAATTTGTCACATATGGTTTAAGAATTCAGTGCCTTTTAGAAGGGTACGGATTTGAGGACCATCGAAGACTCCTGCTTTTCATTTTTCCGTACTAAGGACTGGACATTTTTTGCACACATATTCGAAACAGTCACCTGTCTTATCAAGGGCTTTGATGAACTGTTTCATTAGCCCAAGCTTGATGTTGGTGATGAACCACATTTGCTGTTCCTACCTCCATATTTTCTCTCACCGGCCAGTCCTTCCTAATCCACTGTTCATTTCTTGCACGACTGTCCCATAAACATATAAAACAGGGGTATTTAATATACCCACTTTGTTGGCCCATTTACGAGTTTAATTTACAAGTCACGCGGTCGATGACGTGCAGCGGCTGGCAGGGACTGTTAGAGTTTTCAGGTATTTAGGCGAAGTCGTCGAATTAAGTTGTATTAACTCACCCGACTTAACCGGCTGCCCTTGCTCTCTTGCAAGGGATATAAAATATTTAAACCAATGAACTACTTGTTTTAATAAAAATTTCTTTTGTTAAACTTTGTCTATTGTACTGAAAATGTTATATCTTTGAATCTTCTGACTCAAGAAAAATTCACATGTAGTTGCTCAGGTGAAAAAACAGGGATATGGAAATAAAAACCAGCCTTGCCAAAGGTCTGGCATTGGGCCTTGTTAATTGTCATAGCGAAAACTACTTTTAAATAAAACTGTTTCCTTTATAGTTAATGCCGGTATTATGTTAGCAGTCTCTAGTAGACAGTAATTACATTTTTTGAGTGGTACGATGGATTTTGAGACTATTCGCAAAGGGCGTAGATTTCAAAGCAGTTGCATAACATTTTGTTTCCTGTGGTTTCAACACACCAGAAATTAGATTAGATCAAATCAGATGTTAATATAAATCAGTAAAATATTTTATCTTCTGCTGAAAGAATGTTGAGAGTCATCCAAATTCTTTCTTATCTACGTTCTTTCCTGATCGGTCTTCATTACGCTGCTTCAAGTCTCTTGTCTACAAATAAAATCACTAATTTATCAGCTGGTTCGGAGAAGATCACAAAGAGGAAAATATGTTTTGCTTAATTCTGTAAAAAATAAAAACAATAACTGAAAATAAACTTAAAAACATTTTATATGTTCACATTTATTTACCTTTTCTGCCATTTTTATCGTATGCGCATATAGTGAGAAGCTATATTTATCGATTGTTTATAGTTTTGATCAGAATCTTGACCGGGTAGTTTCTATGTTTTTATTGTAAAATATTGTTTTAATACTCGCAGATCAATAATCTTGACAAAAAATTAAACAAACAAAAAAAAAACATTGATTAATACTCGACTTAGTGAGAATATGCAGCTTTACTTCGAACGTACAGTCAGCTAATTTTCTCTGCTGCTATGAACCTATTATTTGAGACTGTAGCTAACGAAATACCGAAATCTTGTTATGCCCCAAAAAATATCTCTGCTGGAAAGTCGCAAATTCAAAGGCTTAAGATGAGACTGAAATACCGAATACCGGCATAAATGCAAACACAATAATGGCCGCACGAAGTCTTCACTTATAATGCGATCGAATTGTACCATTTAACTCATTAAATGAATCACTTGTTTAAGACAAATTAGAGGCGAAAAAGGAATAGTGAGACAAAATCTTTAAAAAACGTAAGTTGGCAGTAGTGAACAAGTAATCAGCCGGGGAAATTTTAATATACCTTTCGATTTTCCTTAACTGATGCGCTATTGTTTTCTAGGCAAATATTTGTGTGTTAAGCAAAGTAAACATATTACTGATATCGATGCCGATAACGATGACGCTAACAAAATTGATAAATATATTACAACCAATAGCAGCAATGAAAGCGAGATCAGTAATGGACAATAATACCGATGACATATGAATAGCGATAACGATAACAATACGATAAATGTATCGATAACTTCAAAGATTGCGATAACAATAATTATACCGATAACAACTGGCATAAAAATAACTATAAAGAGATCGATATCGACAGTAATATCAATAACGGTAAAAATATAGAAAACGGTAAAGTTATGTAACTGCTTGTTCAAAGCCTGGTATGCCTAGGTAAGCGAGTGAAAATTGTGTAGTTTGATTATTAAATACATAACGTAGTTAAAATGCAGCACACTACGGAGATCAAACGGCTTTACTTTCATTTTAAGCGGTGCTTCGCTCGCACGTCATTGCACGGCAAAGCTTTCGAAAAGTAAGTCTCAAACTAAGATTTCTAAAAACTTTTCCTTTTTGAGTTCTGAATAATGTCAGCTACCGCATTAAATTAAAAGATTGTTGGCAACCCTCTATAAAAATATGTTTGTAATATGTCCGTAATCTCTTCCGGTGCTCACCTGTTTGCTTGTAGTTTTATTTAAAAATTTTTTTACACATTTGGCAACCTTTTAAAAAATATGTCTCTAATAAAGATTTGTAAAATCTTTTACACCATGAAGTTAAATGAACGTTCGAAGAAAGGTGTCAACCCTCTTTAAAAATATTTTTGTAACAACAATTTCTATACGTACCCCACCCATTTAACTAATAAATTCAACTGAATTATTATTTTAATCCCTCTTTCTCTTAGAATATTTGATTTAATTTGTTTTTTAAGCAGTTGGCAACCGCTCTACATTTTTTCGAATCTAAGCGATCCGAAACCTCATCCGCTTCACACCTGTTTTAACGCTTCTTTTATCTTTCATTTTTTAGACAATTGGCAACTCTTTCAAAAAATATGCTTGAAACGTTGGGGTATTGAAGAACTTCAGTTACAGTATTCAATTAAGTGAACGCGGTAATCATATTTAGAAAGGTTTTCATATAAATGGGTTTTTTGGCAATTCATTTAATTTATAAATTCAACTAAGTTAATATTTTAAGCCCACGTCCTAAGAATGACATGCCATTTTTATTTTGAGACCCATATTGTTATATTTGATTTAAGCTGTTATAATTTTGATTATGTTTTTAAACAGCTGGCAGTCTTTTACTTATAAATTTTTGAAATTAAGCTTTCTTATGGGTTTTGGTTTGACCCCCATGTTATAAAATTTCATTTTATTTATTTATTTCTTGCAGTCTACGTTTAAGCCGACCGGTGGCAATCTTCTTTCAAAATATTTTGAAAATGAAGCTTTCGCTTAATATCCTTATTAAAATTTTTGGTTTCACGAATTACTTTAATTAAATTCCCGTTAAAAATTACTAATATGGAAACGCATATAGCGGACTATACATTTGCCAAATCTTATTCACATCTGTCCAATCAGCATTTAGAGAAAAGTGATTTAATGCTACATATTGAACTGAAATTGAATTGAACTGAAATGGAACGAAATATGCACCAACAGTGCCGCCTATTGATTTTTTTTCAATTTTTCTTTTTTCCCAAATTTTTTTTGTAGTAATTATGAAGGAATCTGCAGAAGAAGTTACCCAATTTGATCCAGTCGTTTCCAAATTTCAAGCCTACGCACATATTTGATTAATTTTTTTATATAAATATAGATTTAGTAAAATAAATTTAACTTTTGGCATTTAAGCAACAATACATGCAAAATATGTGCAAATGCTGTTTGTTAATGTAAAATAAGTATTCGCCTCATTCCTCTTGAATCTACTTATTTTGTATTTACGATAATAGCATCGTAATTACTCAACTACCAGGAGCTACACTCTATCGACGCTTTTTTTTTTGTTTTTGATTTTTTTTTTGCTTTCTTTGCTGCTCGTGGTCTATTTGATTGAAGTGCCGCAGTGAAAAACTTAACTTAAATACAGCATTAATAAAGAAACAATAAAACCAGGCAAGCAATAATAACAACTAACTATTTAACTACAGCAAATAGTCAACAACAATGCATAGCATAATGCTAATTTAAATTAGCCAACAGGATTTTTTGTCATAAAAGATTGAGGCCAATTGAGGCATGAGAAAAGTATTGCCAATGTGTTAGCAAATATTTACATGTCTAGTACGAAAATCTACGCCACAGATGTGCACCTCGCGCTTAACGCTTTCACATTGCGCGTGTGTTGCAAACATTTTTGTGGAGGTCAATTGGCGCAGGAAGTCAGGCCATTTGAAATGACATAAAACTCTCCTGCAACAATTTTATAGTAATTGCTGCTATTCAGTTAGACACATATTGTGTTTATTTTTTTTTTGTTTGCATTTTCGTGTGCTAATACAAATGTTTGCATTTTTGGTTTTTTTCGCTATTGCAGGTTTTATTGCTTTTGGTGCAACTTTGTTTTTCTTTTCTTTCCAAGAGCTTGAGTTTGTAGCACTTACATTGCATTTACAATTGCTTTGTAAATTGCTTTCGTTTGACATATGTGTTTGGTGTTTCTAAATTCATTAACTTTTTATTTGGTGTACGATTTCGTGTTCGTAAAAAACGGCAACAAAAAAAAATAAAAAAAATAAAGAAATGGTTCACTTTCGAAAGCTACTTGCATTTTTTACGAATAAAATTTGTTTTTTTTTTTGTAGTGAAAGAGTTTGCAACGTAAGTTCATAAAAATGTCATTTTACAAATCTCTATGTTTTAACTATCAATGAGAAATCAAAGTTTTATCTTAACATAAATGAAGTATAAGAAAATAGCAAGTTCGCAGCTTAAGTCTTTTAAATATTGCATACTAAATGCACTAGATACGTATGGATAGGATTAGCGCAAATCGGTATGATGAGCTGCTATCTGTTTTCGAATGAACTTGTTGCTATACTGCACGATATAATCGAAAAAGAGTTGTTACCAAATAAATACCAGGAATGATCTATACTTGATGACGGCTGGACCTTGGGAGTCAATTGCTTATTCTCAATCTGAAAGACTTCCAGGTTGCTGTTGTTGTAGCGGCTAGTCACGTCCAGTGAAGGGGACAGATTCACCTATAGTCATTGTCGTCAAACTCATCTAGAGAGTGGCCCAGGGAACGTGTTATTTCGACAGAGTTGGACTAGACGGAGAGGCGGGTTAGATGAGTAGGTTTGAGAGGGCATGTGAGTAGGTGGTTGGTATTGTGCGGATAATATCCACATGCGGGGCATGTGTTGGGTATGTCAGGGTTGATTCTAGATAGGTAAGAGTTAGGTCTACTACAAAATCTAGATCTTAATTGGGCCAAAGTAGCGCAGAACTCGCGAGGCAGCAGGGACTACACCTCATCTGCAATTGTTGGTAGTTGGGCTCCTATTACGGCATTGACAAGGCGATAGTCGATGGTGGTAGTGGCTGTCTTCTTGTGGATGTTGCTTAGGGCCCGCCGATATGCCTCCGGATTCAGCGATTGGGTTATAACGGATTTTTCAATAGGGACGCTACAAAAGTTTTTTTTAAATTCTTTATTCCTGTGAAAGTACGTTCGATGCCATTAAGTATGGAACTCGATTTCTTTTGCATGGGCACCACGGGCACGCTTGCCGAAGTCCAGACGCTGAACCCAATTTTCGACGGTTTTCAAGCATCAATCGGCCGATACTGTTGCAATTTCACATTCGATATTCGTATGAAGTTCATCAATCGTCGCTGGCTTGTTGGCATTGACCATAGACTTAACGTAGCCCCGCAGAAAATAATCTAACGGCGTCAAATCGCACGACCGAGGCGGCCAATTGACTGGGCCATTTCGAGAGATAACTCGTTCACCAAACTTGGTTTTCAATAAATCGATTGTGACATTCGCTGTGTGGGTTGTGGCGTCGTCCTGTTGGAACCACATATTGCCCAAGTCCATATCATCCAATTCGAGCCAAAAATATTCGGTTATCATTGAGCGGTAGCGATTCCCATTCACAGTAACGTGCCGGTCTTGATCATGACGGAAGAAGTACTGCCCAATGACGCCGCCGGCCCATAAACCGCGCCAAACCGTAATTTTTTCGTGATGCAATGTTGACTCATGGAGTACGTGTGGCTTGCTGCCTGTCCAATAATGCATATTTTGCTTATTGACGAAGCCATTCAGCCAGAAATGACAACGACCGTAAATTGGACGTAGCGCTCTTAAAGTTGAGACCATTGACTCCGAGTTTCGGTAGTAAATTTTAATAATGTCGACTCGTTGTTGGATCGTATATCTTCTCATGATGAAATGGCAAACCTTACTGAAGGGAAATGTCAAACGAGCGGGAAAAATATGGCGTCGTTTGCTGTCACTAACGGACTACTTTTATAGCGTTCCAATTGAAGAATCCGTTTGTTGCCAACAGTGTGGGAAAAGAAGGAGTGCAGGCTGTCAAATGTAACCCCCAGAAACCTCGACTGATTAACCGTTGAAATGGGGGTGCCATCGATATGGATATTAAGATCCAGCCTGACCTCCTTCGTCCAGATGGTAAAGAGGATCGCCGAGGACTTAGCAGAAGACAACGCCAGGTGAACTGCCTGTGAAGTAACGAAGAATAAGAATTCTAGGTGAAATGGTTTGGCTGATATTTGTGGTGATGTCTTTTGTTGAATTCTTGGCTGGAAGTTTTTGCAATTGGTATGACTACCGGATATTTTAGTATTTTTATGGAAAACGGCTACTAACTTCTAGATATCGTCAGAATCTTAAAAGCTGCTCGCAACAGCACAACATTAATTGTTTGCATAATAGTTCAGGAATGTTAAAGCCTTCCCGTGTTTGTCACACCCTACCTGTCGGATTTTGAAATATTTATTCGCAAAAAAATGAACTGCTGCTTGTTCTTTGAACAGCCTAGAAAGTGTGGATGAATTTAATGATACTCATAATTCTTGGCAATAAGTACAATATTTTATCATCCAAAATTCTAAGAGTGATCCAAATATATTCTATTGCATTCGCTGCCATTTTCTAAAGGAATTTTTTATGTACAAACGCCAGTTAATTTTTGACTAGTTTCTTGTAGAATAGATGTAGATTTATCGATAGCCTACTTAGTTGAACAAGCAGTTGAAGTTATATAAAACAAACTACCTCGGAATTGCTTCAACCAAATTTGAAGTCAACAATTTCAATGACAATAGTGAAATACCCGATAAGATAGTTCCAGTTTATAATCTTCTGAATAAAATTAGGACAATCTTTTAATATTTTAACCCTAAATTTCAATCTTGCGTTGACGAGCAAATCTGCGTCTAGACGTTAAAGTCGATCATGTGCGTAAAAAATTTGGTATCAAGTGAAAGAGGACGGTAATATCGAAACGAGGGATGTTACCTATTGAAAAATATTTCAAAATTCAAATTATAAGCAAGACGATTCAATATACATATGTAATACAGTTGGCCACTTATATTTATTAATATATTTGTAATATTTTTTTTTATAAAAGGTCAACTCATTGTTTAAAATAAACCATGTAAATAAAAGTTTCAAAATTTAAACGGAATTCACATAAATTCACCTAATTAAAAAAAAAATTCATAAAATTTTCAAACTTTTTAATTCGATTTTTTTTAAACTTTTTGCGTATGCTCATTAAATTAAAATCAAGTTTTATATGACTGAAAATGCTGATTGATTTTGGCAATTTTTTTTCCAAAATGGTTGAGCATTTTCCTCCATATAAAGCATGAACAAAATTTTTATATGTATAGAAGCAAATGCTGAACACCGCCTGTAAACAAAATGATTATTAGGAGAGGACTTTTATTTCGGACTTAAAAATAATTTGATCAAGTTTAGGTGTTATTACTGGACTAAAAAATTAAAATACCGAACTTTCAATTATTATTTGACTTTTTCACAAAACGTAGGAAAGGCAAAAAATAATCCAGGTCTCTTGTCTTTTGACCAAAGGAACATTGATAACTTTCTTCTACAACAATATTTTTTTCCGTACGTTTATTTCGTCGAATAACAAAATTGCTATTTTCGGTTGCTCAGCAGGATCCACCATGGTGTTCTAGAATTGGGGTAACTACTATACGACAAAAGATAACACATTGTTCTTTTATAATATCAGCCAAACAAAAAGAGGAGACCACTTACATTCCCACGACGGTCGGTTCTACGTACCGGAATGACCCGGGTTTCACCCGGCCAAGGACTGTTGTTTTGGCGATCTAACCCTGTTTAGATCGGCCTACCCCATAAGGAGACCAGTTGCCTGAATGTTAGCTTCTCTTTTTTATATATTTAAAAACATTGGACGAAAGTTACAATACCAGTTGATTCTCATGCGAGGTATGCTGAAGATATCGGAGACTCCTAGTGTTTTTTTTACATATTCTACTTAGTATTTTATTTTCAAAGTTTTCCACATAAAGCTTGATTCCTTTTGTGTGTCCCCAATCACAAAGTTGTGGTCAGCGAGAGATAAGCTAAAGTAATGCTTTCTAAGTGAAGAAATATAAATTTTATAATCGAATATTATGGACTTGAGTGGCACTAGAAAATAAATTACAATATATACGTACGTATTTAAAGCTTAAATACCAGATTTTTAATTCTGCTATCAATCTTAGCATGAAGTTATTGCTGAATTTTTAACCTTTGTTTGCTTATTGTTTTTATTTCTAGTTTAAATTTAACTTGTTCAGCAGATGCTTAATAGAAACTGCTTTAATCGTTTTTCTGTGATAACCTGTATTGGAGTTAGTTTTTTCTGTTGTTTTTTTTTTTAAATATACTTACATATTCACACCAACATAGTTTGAAATAGAATAAAATTATGTCTACAAAATTAATGAATGGCTTTGGTATTGTATAAATAATCATATGACAAATTTATCATAATTAATCAGCGCTATCAGTGTGAAATATTAGATTAAAAGTTACAAACATACACTATGCCGTTTGAACATACAATCGTATGCGTCTTTTTTACGAAATATATATATACTTTTCTTTACCACCCTATTCTCCAATCTTTTTTTTTTTTTAGACAGGAGACGAGTTCTGCCTTTTAAGTCATTTTACGATTTTAATTGAATAATTATTGGTTAGTCTGAGAAAATGGCTGGATTGCTTTCCAAGATAATCAAAATAGTTTGTAATCGTCTAGCTATAGCTTCTTTTTAAGTTGGCCACTCTGAAGTTAATAGATATTAATCGGGGGTTTGAAGACCTCAAAGAACTGTTGTTGTTAAAAAAAAAAAAACGTTCGCAACACATTTTGTTGCTCAGCAGCAGATGTGAATAGAATAAGAAAATGAGTATCATGTTGAGGCTTTCTCATTTCCAAAGTTAGACAGTAAACTACACTTTAAAATACTGTTAAAAAAATTTAAAGCTCGTTAAATTTAATTGAAATTAGCACAAAGTTTGAAGTTTGAATATATGTATATGATTTTTGTTGTAGAATAAACTACATTTTTGTTATTAAATTTTTAAAACAAACAAAGCAGGCGTCGAAAATTGTCAACAAGTCCCTGTTGTATAGTTATGATAAGCACTGTATAAACTGTTGGAAATTAGCAACGCTTTTTCTTTTTAATTATCAGAGAGAGAGAAAAACAAGTAAACCGTTCGTTGCCCTTAAAATGGAAATGTGGTGGTTTCGGATCTTGTGGGTAGATTTCTACCCATATTATGATTTCATATGTTTTGTAAAGAAATTTTAAAAGCAGTGAATCACTTGCATTTTATTTGTTACAAAAGCAACATATTTTGCTCGCTTTTGTGCTCTCTCGTCAAAGTCTTTGCAACGTTCACGATATTGGTGTCTTAGTTATGAAAGTAATGAGGAAAACAAGTAGTACTTTGGATTTGATGGAATTCTACGCGTAAGGTGGGAAAACACATAATTCTTCCGACAAATATGCTTGTTTATTACATACCACTCAACGGTAATCCATTTTGGTTCAAAAATAGTTTCGTGACAAAATTACTGGGTTTCAGCTCGATTATAACTTTTTTATTGGGTATATTTTATTTTAGTGTTAAATTTTGGGTATAATTCTACACAAAGGTAAAAGAACGGTTAAACGGAAAACGCATTTGACACCCATTTTTCATATAACTTACTTTTTATCTAAATTCTACTTTTCAAACGGTTGGCAAACCTTTTCAAAATATAGCTAGAAAACTTCGTCTCACTGAGACTTGGGTATGCGTATTCCCGACGTCTATATAATTCTCGCATACCAACACCTTTTTTATACTCGTATTATATACATGCACTTATGTAAATGAGAAGTACAAATTTTTTCTTAAAGAATATTTCGGATTGCAACTTTTTTAAGCAAATTTAGGCTAAGTTCCTTCGTAGCGCTTAGAGAATAACCGAACATAAATTTTTAGGGCCGAGCCGAACGAAATCGAACAGCGAACTTTTTTTTAAAGCTAAGATATTTTTGTTAATTTTTTATGAGACCTCAATTCTTTCACTAATAAAACGCATGTAAATTAATATTTCAAATTGTGCACAAAATTAATGAAAATTCGAAAAAAGTTTCATAAATTTGTTTAACCAGAATATTTTAAAAACTTTTTTTTAAGAAGTTTCGTGATTCATTTGGTTTTGGGCTAAATATGTGCATTTCTTAAAGTAGCTTAAAATTCTTGAAATTTTTTTGAAGAGTTTCCAAAACTTTGACCGAAAGTTAAAAAAATGTCAAAAATCAGCAAAAATTTCAAGCCAATGCAGAAACTGAATATTAAATTAGTTTCAAAACTGTATACCAAAAAGCTTCAATTGAAATATTTAAAGCATTTTTTGAGTTTTTGTAAATTTTGTATGAAATTTTAATCTATATAAATCTATATTCTTTGGGACTCATAGGACTTAAGGTATTGCAATTATTGAAAAAAATTACCACTTATTAAGTTGTTTGAGTCAGATTATAAAATAAAAAAAAAAGAATATTTTAAATCATTTTTTTAAACTCAAATATGGGCTTTGATTGCAGTAGTGTATAGTGTTAAAAACTTTTTGGAGCAAATGTTCATTAGGAAAATCCCAAGTCAATATTTCGAAAATAAAATGGTAATTTAAAATAAAATTTTCCAAATGTTTGGCCAATGTTCGTTTTTGTTTTTTGTTGTCCCAAACACCGAAACGAACTTCGGTGGCCGAAGTCGAAGCCGACGTTTGAGCATTCTCTGCATATTAGTGCAAAATTACCCTACTTTGAAAATATATCTACGTTCCGGAAAAAGCGGGACAGAAAAGCAAAATATAAACGAAGTTTTAAAGTTTTTTTTTATTGCGGGGATAAAACTAAATTCTACGTAACATGCAACTTTCGGAGACATTTATTGCCATTTTTATGAGTTTCTTGTTTTTTTTTTTTTGTTTAGTTGTGAACAGAAAAAAACTTCTATGATCATCAATGACTTAAAACTACAGCAAATAATCAACTTACACAAAGAAATTAATGCTTTTTTTTTGCGTCAAAAATCAAATTTCGGAGCTTTGGTTTTTCTTACATTCACTCAGTTTTCGCAGCGGCAAATGCTTTCCTCTAATTTTAATTATGCTCCTTTTTTAACATTTGCTTATTCTTGCCGTGTTTTCAAACCTATAACTTTTTATTCGCAATGACTAAATGAATTTAAGCTTAATAAATATAATGAAATTTTCAGTCGTAATTGTTAAAAATTATCCGCCATTGCTTAGCGTTACTTAAACACAAGACTTAAGCGGAGTCCCTCGTAGTAGTAGGTTAAAAACAAGCTTTAGATGCAGAGAGTTGAAATGGCATTAAAATCATCATCATCATTCCAATATTAATTCGTGTGGATTTGATTTAAATTTTATCGTTTTTCTTTCTGTTTGCTTTGCGGTAGCAGCTAATTTTTCAGTAGAGTCTGGTTTACGATCGCCTAACGCAAACTTATTTATTTATTTCGTTATTGGACCGGCCATTTAGTCGTTTGTCTGCTTTTGCGTAGTGAAATTTATGAAAAAATAAAATAACTTTTTCTCCTAGACATATTGTCGCAAGCCTTGACGTTGCTTATTATGCTAATAGAGTTGAGGATCATAATAAATCTGATGATTTAATATTTAGTTATCCATATATTTAGTCGTACACACATTCACATATACAGTACCACTCCAACATTTTTAGAAACAAGATAAATAAATACAAAGAATTTTTCAAAACTTTGGTTAGCTTGAGGTGGCAACTGGCACTGCGGTATGCTACATTGTCCTGCTTAGAATGGTGGCGTAGGAGCTCAACGCCCAGTTAGCTATTAAGGCCGTTTTGATATCACAGAATCTCTGATTATTGCATGTAAAACCAACTAGCGCAGTTAATACATTTTAGAATAATATTAAGGCTATATTTGCCCAAATTCTACATAGAATTCTACTTAAATGCCCACAGAGTGGTCTTAAGTTTCCGAGTACCTTCTAGCTCAACTGTCTCTTGTTAATTCTCATAACTCGTAGCTTCTACAGCAATCATTGTAGATAATATCAAGTCTCCTGGCGTGGGTTGCGATCGATCAGTCTCCTGTGAGAACTGCCACGGGTCTCGCGACGTTAGGCCTTGTCTTCGCCAGAAGAACCGATGCCCACTTTAGGTCATATACGGGCCATGTTAATTTTGCAATTCGCGGTGCGCCATCGCTGAACAGATTGCTGAAGGTCGTGGAGGAAAATGTTCCTGTTTAATAAAACTATTGGAAACCCGAAATCGGGGTCTCATTTGAAATTGTCATGGGACATCCTGTCTGTCTAGCTAGGCGATGTCAGGAACTCAAATTAAGTCTACTGAGAGCTGGTTGCAGACTCCATTCAATAGAGTCCTGCATTGCTTAACCAGCTTCGATTTGGTTGTGAAATATTCCCGAGCCAATAGGGTTGCTTGGCTATCTGAGCAGTCAGTATCCCGATATACAAACCAGATGAAAATCGAACTGCTCTGCCATCACGTTAACAAACTGTCTCCGAATTGGCTGTGACAGAGTCAAGCGCTTTTCGAGCAGCTTGACTATCTGAGTAAATATAAACTTTGTAATCATGGCATATTCTAGATTTTGTGCCACTTCTTGTATTATCGCTAGCTCGGCTTGAAAGACACTACAGAGCTTCGAAAAGCGGAATGACGTTATCTTTCCTAATTTTTAGCCGTGGATTTATTACGCCACCATAATTTGAGATTATTCCGCTGTCTAAGCTAAGAGTATGATAACTAAAACAACAAATCGCCAACATTTAAATTCTAACTATGTAGTGTTGAAAGTACTGTATTTTTGCATTATGTTTCGAATGAGGGATATTCACAAGAAGGTTTTTGGAGCTGGCAACTAAGTAGCTAAAAAAGATCAAGTTATTTTGTTTCAAAGTTGAGCCATCAATTCAAGATTAAGGGCAATCTCGCTGAAAGGCCTGGCAGAGGTTCGACTAAAACTGTAACGGAAAAGTCCTATTTTTAAAACTTTCGGCAAAATATATAGACGTTTCCATGTATACAACCAGATGGTGGTGGAACAAATGTGACATCAGAGCACTCTTAAAAAAGTCTTTTTGATTGAAGCGCGTCCGTCGTTTTGAGTGTGGTAACAGCATTCCCAGCTGACTTGTTAAGCATTTTAGTACTCTCGCAAACCGAACAATGACAACTAGTAGATGGCGCAAAATGCCACACACTGCCGGCTTGCTTGCTACCTTGGTTAGCATTGCCAAGGTAGATGTTACACCAATATTGGAGCAACGTGATATTTAGAGAATAACTTTCATTGTTTGGAACTACTGGGAGAAAGCCTGGAATGGTAAATGTACTAAATTTCTTCAGCGGTCTGTTGACTCTCTTTACACAAAATTGCGACGCGAAGGTCAATATCAATGAGCCAAAACACTGGAGGGTCTTGGAAAGTAGAAAAAATAGCTTGATTGGAATGCAAAAAGTTCGGATGCAATCCCCATTGAATATGTGTGGGCTCAAATGAAACGGAAGATTCGTCGGGAAAATGTCTGTAACAAAAATCTAGAACCGTAAAAAATAAATATATTGGAGGGATCTCTCTCCAGATTAAGCAAGAAAACTAAGGGAAAGTTCTGCAAGATGATGCCCAACTTTTATAGACAGCAATGGGGAGTGGACGGAATATTTACTACAGCGCGCACTATATATTGGAATAAATATACAACACAAATAACGTTCAATAAATTTCACATTTTTTCTTTAACATTTTACCAAATCTGTATACTTAGTTATGATAAATACCACTGATAAGTAACATTATATTAGAGTTTCTACTAAACCTGTAAGTGAGCATTTTTGATTTCCGACTCGGCAGAGACGAATAGTGCGAACGTCTGTACATAACGAGGTTTACAGAAATTTTTTTCTATTCTTTTTTAGATTTCAAATTTTTGTTTGCTAGGTAAATATTTCTATGAAAATTATATGAAGCTATTATAAGCTGATCCTTGAACAAAATGAGATTCAAGTTGTTTGTCGGCCTCCAAAGGTATGCACATTTTTTTTGTTTAAGCTCAAGGCCAGTAGTTAATAAACGTAAAAAAAAAAAAATGATTTTTATGTGGAACTATAGCTCTATTAAATAGTTCTGAAGCTGATTTCAAACTGAAGTGGAAATATCAATGGAAATAAAATTAATACAAGAAAAACTTAATATTGTTTTATTTATAAAAGTTTATTAACTACTGGCCTTGAGCTAAAACAAAAAAAAATATTCAAGAACAAAAAAATTATCAGGAAATGAGCCATAAATCGCATACATCAAACGAAATCAGAAGTGCGATAGTTGCATTTTTGAAAGAAGAAGGTGGATATTATAAAAAGATGTAGGCAAAAGGAAATAAGTGCAGCAACTTTTGTTCACGTGGCGAAATTTTTTATAATTTTCATCGCTTGGAACCGCCGCTGGCACAAAAAGTTGCATTTGGCGTATCACCTAATTTTTGTTAGTTTATTTGGTACTGTACGCAAAATTTCATGAATATTTAATGTCTATCGAATTGAGCTGTCCAAGAAATGATTTATCTGATAATTAATTTTGAGCTTAACTATAATCTATGATTTTTTTTAGCAATAAACTCAGCAAAAGCTTGACCGAATCAGATTAGTACAGTAACATTAAAAGGATATTTCCTCATTATTTTTATTTGCATTTTAATATTTGCACGTTCCAGATTTTTTCCCAAACAAATTAAATGAATTTTCTTTAATATGCAAAGAAATTATTAATAAAAATATTTTTAGTGAAAAAAATTTTTTTTTAATATTTTTATTGAAAAATTTTTTTTTTTTAATATTTTGATTGTAAAAAAATATTTTTTAAATATGTTTTGATTGAAAAAAAATTTTTTTTGTTGAATTTTTTTTATATCGGTCCAGCGGAAAACCCAAAATTTTTTGGAGGCACCTTATTGGTACATACCTATATACATATGTATATTTTTCTAAGTTGAACCCAAATGTTTTTGTTTTTTTTTTTAATAAATCGTTTCAGTACTGTCGAGGCGTAATAAAGTATGTCTGGTGTTTGCTTGTATTTTATATATTGATTGAAAAAAATGACAGAAATGATTTCTACTTCTATTTGCCATAGAAATTTTAATACCACGTACCAACAACAGCAGTGATTTCGAATTTGCTAATTCAAAATATTGGCCGAATTTCGAAATTTAACCAAGAAGCTTTTGCATAACAGTTATTAAATGAAAATTATTTTTCATTTTGCCGACAAGAAGGTAACATTTACTTGCCAATAACATTTACATCTCAATATTTACTACTTCAACATCGCCTTCGAAATCCTTGACAAAGGTTAACGGTGTCAGACTAAACGATGGAAAATAACTCTTACTGGCAATGAAAAAAATATTTATCTCGCATAACAGTTGCCAGATAATGTAAAGAAATATATGTTGAGCGAAATGAAAAGAATTCCTCATACAATAAGTGGTTTTAGAGAATTTAGAAATAAATTTTGGAAAATAACTTTTATATGCACCATTGCTAATAACAGTTATTAGACAATATAAAAAATAAATTTTGAGATGTAACTCTTATCGCCGAAAACAAAAGTGTTTTTCAACCACTAATTGCTATTAGAGAAAATAAGCTTTGGAAGTTTACTTTTATTAGTAACAGAAAAAGTATTTATCCTGCATAACAGTTACCACACAATGTAAGGAATAATATTGGGAAATATTTCTCACCCAAAGAAAGTAAGTACTCGCTCTCTGATCCCATTTTAAGTATTTTTTGCCCTATCATCTCGTTTAATGTAGATGATCCAATGCAAAATATTTGCGGTTAAAAAAATTTCACAATATTTTTGTGCCATCATTAAAATATTCCCTGTAAAATCTTGTTGAAAGTAGTGATAATTCTTGGCCGGATATAAATGCGCGTCATGCCGGTATGATAGACCTGATTGTAGTGGGAGCGAGGAGAGCCACATCTCGGCAATGTACTTGTGTCTCGATATTTATTTCTAATAAACGAACTCATCAATAGGTTAGGTTAGATTAAAAAAACTATCGTCTTGCTCCGCTTCTTACATTAACTGTGCTGTGTGTTGGCTTTGTATTAACCAAAAATTGAGTTATATTCCGGAATTTGATTTTGAATTTGAGTGTTTTTTGTATGTTTCACTTTTTTCATTGTTTAGTGAACGGAAATTAATGCCAAAAATTTTAATTGCCTCTACATCTCCAATCTAAGCTACCAATGTGAGACTAACTGCAAAGTTAGGGAAAACTAATAAATTTAATAACTACAATTTGTCAGCGTGTGTCCACACTTACCGTATATTCTGGTATGTCTACTAGCTACTAACCGCTTCTCGCCTCAATCGCTCAATCGCTTTCATCGACATGCATCAGACATCCCGTGCAGTTGCTCTACTTTTGTGTGCTGCGTTGTTATTGTGACCTGATATACCGCTGAGCATATTGTGTTTTGTAGCGTTAAATACAATTTTTAAGCAGTTTTTTTTTTGTTTTTTTTTTGTTTTTTGTAGGAGTTACGTTTTGGTTGCTTTATGTTGGGTTGTTTAAGTGTTGCTTTTTAAAGTAATTTAAGTGCTACGAACGATGGCATCACAAATTCAGTTGTTTTAGTTCAGTTTTTTTCCCCATTTCATCGAGTTTTAACGTTCCATACTTGGATGTGGTAAACTTAAGGTTTAGTTGGTGTTGAAACTGTTTTATTGTTGTTTAACTGAAATGAACAAAAGAGAATTGAAGTATTAAATTTAGTTGTGCTTTAAAAAGTTTTTATTTATTTTAATGTTTTTTGTTTTTTTCTATTACAAAAGAGATAAACAAATTTAACTGCTTTATGCAATTAACACATAGTTTTGTTAGCATATTTTTTTAAATAAATTTTCGAATCGTATTAGATCATTTATTGATATTGTATATAAAAATTGTTACAAAATTTTCTCTGTTTTATGTTTTTTACCCGTGCCCAGAGTATTATAACTTTGTTAACCTAACGGTTGTTTGTAACAGCATACAGCAACCGATATAGATATAGATATAGACATATATATGTACCAAAATTCTTAAAATCAATAGCAGAGTTGATTAAGTCATGTCTGTTAGCCCGTGCGTCCGTCCGTCAGTCGGATAACTCGAGTAAATATCTTAACAAAACTGGGTACACTCATTGCCCTGGACCAAGGGTACTTTGGTAGTGCAAATGGGCGAAATCGGAAAATAACCACACCCACATAACGGTGTTTAGTGAAAATCAAAAGACCGCGATATTTCAATAACTATTGCGCATAATTTGCTCAAATTTTAAACAAAAGATTTGGTTTGGGAAGGGAAATCGCCAATTTTTTGTGGAAAGTGGGCATGTCCCCGCCCACTTTATAAGAAAAACTTGTATATTTGAAACTGCTTGACTAAACTCTGCCATATATTGTATTTTAAACAGGTAGGAAAAATTTTAAAATCGGACAAAAACCACGTCCACCTTTCCTATAACGATAATTTACCACAATCTTAAAAAAACGCGGTAGTTAAGTGATCACTTAAGACAATTGGCTCAGATTTAACGAGAAGGGTGGGGTGCATTAACAAGTTCACTGAATGAACAAAAATTTTGAAATGGGCTTGACACCTGCCACTTTAGAGCAAATAACTGTATCTCCGAAATTATAGCACCGAACTCTACGAAATTAAATAGACACCTCACGTTTGGTGAATGTAAATATAGTTCCAAAAATGGTAAAAAACCGGACTAGAGCTATGTACGTTAACCACTCATAAAACGGTAGTTTTTGAAAATAAAAAAAAAACGCGATATTGAAGTAACTATTGAAGTGAATTTGCTTAAATTTAATACGTAGAATAAGGTTGCTCAAGCAAATACACGGAATTAAAAAAAAATTTTAAAAAGCGTGGCTGCGCCCACTTTCGAACAACTAGGCATATCTCAAAAACTAAATTTCGAAAAGTATTAAAATTGTATAAAAACTACGAGGGTTGCCTTTTTTATTTTGCGCCTAATAATGAAAACACAGTCAAATATTAAGGAAAATAGTTTTATTGTTTTTCAAAATATTCTCCATCCAAGCCAACATCTATCTTGCGATATGTCACATGGCGATCTTGTACTCGTATTATCAATTGACGTACAGCATCGAGTGTTTCTGGCACAACCACCGTTTTTGGACGACCTTCACGAAATTCGTCCTGCAAAGATTGGCGGCCACGTTGGAACTCGTTGAACCATCGTTTCACAGTGGCTAAGTGTGGTGGTTCAACGCCAAAAGTCGAAGTTAGTTGATTGATGCACTCCTGTCTCGATAATCCACGTCGTAAGTCGTAGTAAATCATCGCACGAAAATGTTCACGGGTTAATTCCATTTTTAGGCAATATAAATTTTTAAACTCACTATAAATAAACACAAATAAAACTCGTAAGTGAAAACGTTACGAGTATATGCAAGTTTATGCCAAAAAATACCAAACCTTACGATAAAAATATCCAATTACAGCTAATCACATGTCGATATTTTTTTAACTATACGAGATAATTTTCTCAAATTTGATAGACTAGATTGGGTTTGGTTCATAAGTGTTGAAAATGGCCATGGTATCGCCTACCTTAGAGCTAATAGTTATATCTACAAAACTTCTTTGTCAAATTCTACCACATAACGTACACTTTGTATTAATGGTCAGGAACCACAATTTCGAAAATGATAGAAATCAGACTAAAGCCACGCTCATCTCTCATATAACGGTAATTTGCAACAAATGAAAATATGCAATATTTTACTAAACTACGCCGCGAATTCCTTTAAATTTGGTATAAAGATTTTAATTGGGGAGAGAAGTAATTAAAAAAAATCAAAATTTTGTACTAAACATTTTATTTAAATCAATAAACGTCGTTTAAGGTTTCAAAATGATGTAAGAATGTATACCCGGCTTGCTTTGACTCGTTCATAAAGAGACATTTTTTTTTTTAGATATTGAACACTGCTTTTGGGCCACAAATGTTCTTTATACCTTGATCTAAAGAAAATTTGTATGTATCGAAAATAATATATCTTCAAATAAATAACTTCAAATAGCTTGGAATAAATGGTGAATAGAAATTTCCTCTTAAATTGAGGCGTGCGTCCGCCTGTTTTCCCAACAAATAATATGAAGCCTGATGTATAGGATCTATGTACTAAATATTGTACATCTGCATCAAATAGTTGTGGTCCATTTTCTAAAAATAATACACAGATTGATCTATAAGACATATGAATGTATACTATATACCCAAATATCATTAATCGGCACTGAATAGTTGCGAATATAAGACGAATCCAAATTTTATCTTCCATGGGGGCGTGACACCGTCCACTATTCCAAATTCATAAACTTGGAAGGACTCGCATTTATTTTTATATATAAGATTAACTTTGAAAGAAGAACATGCCTCTGAACATTTTGAAATGCCATGTTTTTTTTCTATTAAGCGAGTTAAGAATAGGAAACACCAAAACGCGGAATAAGAATATACGAAGTATATGCAAAATCTGAAATTAATTCTTCAATTGAAGTTTGTAGGATGAATATAAAATATTCTGGGCGAAAATTTTTAGAAGCTTTTCTATTCAATCACAATAATATTTATGTGGAGGTGCTCTACAGAAATTCAGCTTTCTCTATTTGTAGATCTAGCAGAAGAGCTCTGCGATATTCTTAGTAATGAAGTTTTTAATTGGAAAGTCATAATTTTTGCGGGTTTTAATCTATGCCTAGAGTCTACTGTTAATAATAAAAGTAATAAGAAAGTTTCTTAAGGTAAGCAGTTTTAGATCGTTGTTAGGTCTGGAATATGCTACTACACCTGCAGAGATGCAAATTTAGTAGAAGTTTTCAAATTTGAATGCCAATATGTTTAATGCAATTAGTTATGAAACGGTTCACTGTTATCACGATAGTATTTGCATTTCTGTCTTTGACTAAATTCCTCTATCTTGCAATTAAAAAAAATATTTTAATATAACATTTTAGTATAGCGAAGGACAATACTTCCTTAAGAATTTAGTTGTACATAAATGCATACATTAAAAGCCTATCAATTTATTTTAGTTTTTACTTAAATAAAAAATTTCGTTTAGTTTCTGAAAATAGAAGTTATTACATTCACTGGTTTTATTACATACAACAAGCAGGGTTTATTTGAAATAAAAACTTACGCGGGCTGTTTAAAACTGGGCAGCATCCGAGCTTAAACTCTCCCTTACTTGTTTTTTTCTGTAAATTTTAATGTATGTTTTACTTCACTCCAACTCTCTTAAATGAAATAATTATGAAGGAATTAAATTTTGAGCTCATTAAGTGGCAGCCCATATTTTAAGAAAGAATTAAGGCACAAGTTTTGCGCTTATATTCGAAACTACGTAACTCTTGGGTAAAAACTATGTTTAGAAAATTATGTTTTTTTTAAATTTGTATTCAAGTATAAACTGCTTTTTGGATACAGCAAACTTATCAGCTTAAGCCATATTAATTTCTTAATTTGCATGCCGTTCTGTTAGCTTCGTTGTTGATAGAAAATTATAATTTATTGTGCGGTCCTCGATCTACTTGAATTAATATTTTCATAATTAACTAATATATAATAATAAACGTAAACAATCGCGCAATATACAGTGCACGACACAATGATATGAATTTATTTTTTTTAGTTAATTTTAATTTTTTTTTAATATCGTTCATTCTACAAAAAAAAAAAAAAATTCAAACTATACCAAAAAAAAATTCAACAAACTTTACGTGTTATTTTAAAATTTGTTGTTCGGTTCTTTGGAAAAAATTGGGTATGCAGTTTTATAGCCTATTCAGTTTTTTTTTTTCATAAAGAAAATCCGAGCACGCTATATGGATGAATTGAGCGGCAGAAAAAACAATTTTAAAAATGAATAGTTATTTGTAGCTTAAAATTTGCACTTTACTGTACTAAAGTTAAACTACCTACAAAACTGCATACTCAACTTTCTTCTAAAAATTGGAATTAAAAATTTTAAGATCGTATGTAAAGTTTTGTTGAATTTTTTTCTCAATTTGCACAAAATTTGAAACTTGAATTTAAGAGGTGTTTTTGTGGAATAAACTATATTTTTATTTAAAAAAAAATATTCAAATGAAATTGGAAAAATAGAAAATCAAAACACGTAATTATATGTTTCTGCTATTTTTATGTCGCGCACTGTAAGTTAGTTTCTTTTCCGACAGGTTTTTGAAAACTTAAATCAAGATTATGTCTAGTTCAAAGAAGAAGCACCGTTCAAAAGTTTTGTTATTCAAAATATTCAAAATCAAATTCAATGAACTTAAGTAAATTTCCGACGTATGAACGAATATGACGGGGTGAACAGGTGAAGATACAAAGTAAGTAAAAAAAAAGTCTTAGAACAGGATTTATTTATGCTAAACAATTTTAATTCAAATACGAATTTGTATCTTTAATTTTCGTTGATTTAATAAAACGTAAATAATATATTTTTTTAAGCTTTTTTTTAATACAAAGTTGCGTGCAAATGATTTGTCGTTTTCATATTTGAAATTTGATTTATGCTACTCGCTATTTCAATTTTATAGTCATGAAACACGCAATTAATTAATTACGAGCTCTAACATACTTAACATAATTAATTTTTATTTATTTGTTTATTATGATTTCTAATCTTATGAGCTTCATCATTTTATGAAAATTCAAATAAAACTCAGGTGTATTGCTGTCCAATTTAGTTGTACACTTTTGTGTAAAATAAAAGCAAATGTAGATAGCGGATTTTTAATCAAATTACTTTGGATTAGCTAAACTTCGAGTGCGAGCAGGTTCTATGGAACGAACTGATCGTGACATTGCTTGGAGAGGGGCGGGTGTTGTTTGAGAAGATTTTACTCTCATTTGTCATAGATTTTCGCACTTTGCTAACAACGATAACATTGGTAGCAGTCTTCCTGAAAAGGACTTCAAAATTAACGAAAATTTTTTAAAACTCAACGTGTTTTCAAAACAATTGTCCATAGATAAGCAGATGGTACGATATTACGGAGGTCATTTCCTAAAGCAATTTATTAAAGGAAAGCCAATACGTTTTGGGTTGAAACAGTGGATTATGGCCTGTAGAGAAACTGGGTTTTGTTACAATATTGAACTGTATCAAGAAAAAAGAGATCCTGTTGAGAAGGATTTGACAGGTGTGAGAGAAAAGGTCATAACTTCAATGGATAATTATCTGGAGAATCCTGAAGACCACGAACTATATTTTGACAATTTCTTTCTTTTTAAGTTTCATACTGATTTCACTTCTAAGTAAGAAAAATGTGCGTGCCACCGGAAAAGCCAGGTTCAATCGTCTCAATAAGTGTGCTATAAAAACAGATGACGCTATGAAAAAAGAACCTCGAGGCGCTGTTGATTATAGATTTGACAAAAATAATGAAGCGCTAGTTGTCTCATGGAATGATAATAGATGTGTAAAAGTTATTAGTAATCACCTAAATATATATCCAATGCTACCGGTTCAAAGATACTGCAAAAAGGACAAAAAGTATGTCAAAATACTACAGCCTAATGTAATATCACAATATAATAAGTACATGGAAGGTGTTGATAAGTTAGACTGGCATATTAATAAATACCCTGTAAAAATTAGAGGAAAAAAGTGGTACTTTAGGCTTTTTACAAACTGTTTGGATATTTGTATGTACAATGCATTCGTTTTATATAACTTAAGTCTTGAAAGGATTCCTTATCTTGACTTCATTCGTATGGTAGCGCGAAGCTATTTGCATATACATTCTGATATTTCAGATCCGAAAATACTTGGTCGCCCAGTTCGTACACTCAAACAAAACAGGACTATTACTAAACATGTTTTAGCTGCTATTCCAAATGGAAAACAAAAACGATGTGCGTTCGGTAAAAAAATTCACGTAAGATGTGTACTGAATGCGATCGAGGTATGCACGTCCATTGCTTTGTGGACTATCACAATATGATTTAAGTCTTATTTACCCAATGTTCCCATTTGGGAACTAACTATTCAGATAAAATAAAATATATACATATATGATTTCTGAAAACCGAAATTTGTGCGTTTGTATCTATATTTTGGACCAGACTAACAGAAAATGGGGGAAAAATTGCATAAAAAAAGTTGGGACCTAATGGGTTAAGATTCTGAACTTTTTGGAACTTAGTACACATATTTCACACCAAAGTTAGCCTGGTATTTTAAATCGGATCAATGAGCTAAAAATATAAAGTACTTAAATTTGATATACAAAATTGGGTTGGCAAAAGAAATACGTGGGTAAAAATTAAATTGGAAAATATGGGCGCACTTAAAGGAAGTTCAATCACACCAACCTTCTTTAATTGAAATGGTCAAATTTGATAAACAACCCATGTCGTAGAATAAAATACGTAGATTCGAACCTCATATAATAATTATTTGCAACACGTACTATTTATTTGAACTCAAAATATTTGTTTGTTTGTAGCCAAGGAGTTAGTGTATATTCTTAAAAGCTATTGGTTCGTATCATAAATTAGTTACTAGTATTTAAGTTACTTGTCGAATGTAAAGCGAGTGTTGAATATTTTTAAGATCACTAGGCTCTCATAGCGCTTGAGATATTGGAGTTTTAATAAAATTACTTGTTTTAATTTAGTTAAAAAAAAAAAACAGATCAAAATGACGCAAGTGCTTGACTGGAATCAATTTAAGACATTTAGGAAAAAAATTGCATAATAAAAATGTTCTTCTCTTATATCGCTTTTGTATGCGCCTCGATCGTTTTTATGTAGGTGACTTAAAAAAAACGCCAGATAAATGTGGAGACCTTTTAACCTGATTTTACAAAAGTGTACGGATCTGAGAAATATAATAGTACATACATACATACGTCGTAAAAAAGTGAAAATAGAATAGATTTTGACAATGTCGTAAATCTTTAGGCCATACGCTTCAAAATAAATCTTGAAACTAAAAATTGCGTAATTGCACCATTCATAAAAATTATAGAAAGAAGCCTGACCAAGAATATTTCTTTGATGTACTCCTGATAATGCTAGTAAAGGACGAGATCTTGTGTAGTCGATCGCAACCGTGCAGATTCTGCCGGAGAAATATGAATTTATACCATTTTTCGAAAGTAGAACAGAAGTCTAAATTAGCTAGATTGCTTAGCTAAATTTTGTGGAAGATCCTATGGAAAGCCTTTGAAAGGACAGCCCTCAGTGAAGATGACAAGATTAGGCAAGGTAGATTTATCTTTCCTGAATAAACCGGCGCTGATTTCGACTAATTTGATCAGATACTGCGAAAGATATTTTTCTAAATTATGCGCTCAAATTATTCCGCAATTGACGTCAATTTAGTGATAGACCCGTAAATTGTGACATCGTTTTTATTTCCACTTTTAAAAATTTGCGTAATGTGTGCACTTTTTCCAATGCTGTAGACCAATGATAACCAAGAGGAAAGCGATTTATTAAAGTTTAACGTCAGTGGCTTAAAAACAAGGACATATTTTATTTAGTCTTAATATATTTTGATGGGAAATTTGAAAAATTAAATTAGTAACAAAAATAATTTATTTTATTTTTATTTTTTTTTTAATTGAACACAAAGAAAAAACAACATACAAGGCGATAGAAATTCTAGCTATTTCAGGGATCATCGCATTTCTTCACTATACTTCTTTCTAGAGGTTTCCAGGAATTCATTCTCGATCTCTTGCATAGCAAGCACACGAACGCTATGCTATGCTGGCGCCGTTTGCTTTTCAAATAAAAAAGCTGACATTAAATGAAGAAAATATTGTTGATATTAAAACAATTAATTTTGCCAAAAATTTAATAATGGGGCAAAAAAATTCAAAAAAAAATGACTTACAAATTTTACAAGTGAATCTACTCTGGACTTTTTTGATTTTCAAATTAAATAAGTAGATACTTGCAAAAAAGAAAAGAAGTTATCGGATCAAACTGCAATTTAATATAAGTCACTTTTATCCCGCCTGGTACGTCATCCACGGGATCCATTTCTAAATAACCAGGATGGACGAGTTTGGAAAGGTCGTAAAAAATTTGCGGACGCAAACGGACAAAAAAATCGTTTCCCCACACTCTCACTAAAAGCACCAACTTACAAAAATTCAGAAAAAACTTCTAAACAATTTTATATGATATTAGCACTTTGTTTGTTAACGATAAATTGGCTACAAAGTTTGTTGAGTTTTTTGATCAGTCTTATGTAAATAACTTCACAGATATCAGGTATAACATAAATGACAAATCAATTATGTATTAAAATAAAAAATATGCCAAGAAGAAAGAATATTTGAAAAAATAGCGAAAAAGTCATTTTTTAAATAAGTTCAATAATATGAGTTATTTCAAACTAATTTGAAGTTCCTGCAAATTCGAGTCACGAACGACAAATTTCGAAACGTTGGGATAGGCGGGAATGCAATAAAATATTTAGTTGCGCGTTCTTCTCTAGTTGAGACGTAGAATGTTTTGAGAATGGAGGTGGTCAACTGTGATGCAAGCCTGCCAAACAAAGGTAAGTCCTGTAATTTGTAATTTTGGTTTGTTTCCCAGCGCAGAAGAAGATGTCTCAGTTTCTAAATTGTACTACATTTTTAATAATTATTCTTCTGACAGTTAATAGAGATTTACTAAGAAAATGTGGGTACATTTTCATCAAATATTCAAAATTAAAAAAAAATAATTTGTAGTAGGGAATTTTAAAGTCCCTTCAATTTTAGTGCAATAAAGTGCAAGATTAAATTGGTCCAAAAATCCGTTGATTTTCGATCAATTCTGTTGTTGACACTGCTAGGTATTTGTCATATAAATCTAGGTATATTTGAAAAAAGTTTCTATCAAACTGCAAATCTGTAACTTTGTCACGAAACTATTTTTGAACAAAATCCAATATGTGTTTTTCCTCCCTCAAAAGTCATCCTTGTCTTTCTCATTACTTTCAAATCAACCTTTATGCAATTGGTCCCCACCTGCTAAATGTTTAAGAGTAGAAGGGCCGCATAGACAAAACGGATATAGACGATGCGAAGGTTGCTACAAGGAGACCATAAAAAAATATAAGTAATTAAGTTAGTAAGTTCATTTATTAGTATCTCTATAATACTTAACAATTCATTTAAATCTTACTTCTATTATAAATTTAAATTAAATTTTTCTTGTTTTGTGCAATACAGCTTACATAATGTTAAGGCTCATTAAATATATTTTATGTTTTTTTTATGTAGTTTATATTAAATCCATTCATATTATAATTATTTTTTAAGCATTCATAAAACTTCAAAAAATTTACGAATTCTATGCCGCTGTGGTACTCTGAAATTCTTATACTCTTAAAGCGTTTCGGGTTCTAAGCTCGTATTTTAGAACATCCTTTACTTATGTATCTTTTCCTGTTAGGTTTGATGGAGCATTGTTGTTTTTTTATTTTGAATATCATCAACGCTCTATTGAGCTGAAGCTTTTGACAAATATTTTGCCGTTTTAGCGTTTCGTGCATTATTTTAATCGGGTGTATATGCTAAACTTCAATATACACATCATTCCTTTATTCTGTAATTTTTGTGATCTTATTCATTGCCTTTGATTGTAACATGTATGTAAAATGATGGTTCAATATTCAAAGTGTGGCTATAAATTACCATTGTAGTTATTAATGCAATCATTGTATCAACCTATAATCTTTTAACGCAACGAATCTTGCTTACAATTTTTTTTTTCAAATGTTTTCATTGAACTTCACATTTTTATCAATAGGTATGCTATTTTTTTTTAAGTATTTCCACCATTTTCGACTTTTGTTTATTTGACTTTGGTTTGTTACTTTTAAGCATAAAATTTACTTTTTGAATATCAAAGATTAGTTTGCTTTCAAGTTTAGTTTAATTTTTCTATACTCATATTTTAGAAAACCATTAGCATTCATGAGAATCTTGCAGTTTTCAAAAACTCTATATATAATAAAAAGAAGGGCACCCAAGATTGTTCCTACATTTGGGATCCAGACATGCAATCATTTACCTTTGTTCTTTGAGTTCTTTCGGCTAGACAGGAACCAAACCATTTAAGCCCTTTATCTTTTATTCCATATGTTTTTAGGGTTTCTTAATAATATTTCTCAATATTTTGTTTCGAGCGCCCTTTTAAAATTAAGAAGTACGATCATACTTTTAGTTTATTTCCCAGCGCTTTTCCACTCATTTATATAAGTAGTTTATTGCTCTTTCATATGAGTGTTTCTTTCTAAAACTGGATTGAAATTTCTATGACTACCTTTTCTGGCAATTTTTCTGAGGAAATTTGGTTAAGTAATAAATAAAAAAAAAACACTTCACTGCTTTTAAATATATGAAATCATAATATGAGTACAAATATAGGGAGTTAAAAAAAGGACTAATTGCGTTAACTGCTTCCTGGATCTGTGTTTTTTTAGGATTTCGAATTTAGAATATTTTGCTGTACAATTTCGATGAATTTACTTTTAAATTATTGTTTTTTTATTTACTTTTTATTTAGTTGAAAAGTGTTCTGAAGCGGTTCCTCTGGAAAATTTAGCACTTTATCTGTAAAAGCAGAGATAATTAAAGTAAAGTCGCGTAAAAAATTGTGTATACAAATTTCACTCCTTTTTACGCATCCTAAAGCATTTAGTACCTAGTGTGAACATTTAAATAGAAACTAGAGTTCTACCAATCTTAGTTCGTTTTTTTACTATTCCACGCAAAATTATTTCTAGGTTAATGATTTCTTAAGATGTCTGTTTTTGATTTACATTTTATTTTACCAGATTTATCGCTTTAGGTATATATGTATATATTTTCAGAACAGTGACAAATTTTAATTCAATGGATAAGTAATCACTGTTTAATTTTTTTTTTTTTATTAAGCAGCATCTCCGGCACGTTTTTTTTCGTGACCTAGATAAAAGCATTCACATTATGGTCGCATAAAAGCGCCAACCGAAAAAAATCGTAATCCTGTCAAGGTAAACGGAAAGAAAAAAGTGGCACCCCTTGACACAATGGCAACCTTCGGGCGACGCCCCACATACCAATACGGACAGTGCACATACAAATCTATCTATATATATTATATATATACAAACATACAAATATGCACCACATACCGACCGAACATTCGCCTCACAAGCTGACTGCTTGGTCGCCTTTGTCTTGCACGTCGCGCGGCATGACGACGAGTCTGCATGGTCAGTTATTTTCCGTATGCTCACCCATTTTTGGAGCTAATTAACTTGATTTTCGGTTGAACATATTTTGACCGCAAGTGTCATTGCCAAATTTTTGTATAAGAATGAAGGAAGGCATGCAGGTATGTTGAAAAGGCTGAACAGAAAATCATGGGAAGAAAAATAAAAGAAATATTCGGGCATACAAAAATATCAAAAAAAAAACAAAAAAACAAAAAAACTCAAAATGCAGAGTTAAGATAAAGTTCGCCAAACAAAAGGCGAAAGATCTGTAAAGCATGACACAACTTTGTGTGAGTTGGTTTATTTGTGATTGTACAAAAAATGCCAATTAAGACTGAATATAAGTGCGAGATAATTTTTGGCATTGTAATGTAATGTAAACCAATGGGCGGTGGCAAAACACACCATAACAGGGAGATCAAACAAAAGCAATAAGTTCTAAAAAAAAAAATGCAAAATAAGATTTCACTGAATAAAGAGAAGCTTTTTGTTATACTATATTAATAAAACAGTAAAGTGCAAAGAAATACAATGCGATCAAAGAAAAAAACAGGGACTTTATTTGTGTGAACAAAAGACTTAAGCAACGAACTTGGTTTGGTATCTGTATTTGCGTATTTACATATGTATGTGTGCGTATATTCCTTTAAGTATAATTGTATGATTTTATTGCACGTGCATTGCACACTGACACACTCACATGCATTTATTTACAGCTGTGTGTATTTACATCCAATAAAACTGTATTCTGGCAGGCGCCTAAGGCTACACCATTACGACCATGATGTGTCCTGATGTAGCGCAATGCATAACAGCCTCAGAATGGAAAGAGTGTATTTGGTTTATTTTGACAAAAAACAAAAAAAAAAAGAAAAACAAAAAACTGAATAACAAACTGTGCCGCCGCAGGTGTGTAGGTGTCGTTTGTGATCAATGGAAGATGTGAGGAGAAAATAAAAATATACTGGGATTTTATGCACAAAGCGAAATTGGGAATTTTCGAATTAATTTATATGTTTACTATTTCTTATTTTTATTTTTGTCTGGAAACTGTATTTGCTACAATTTGCGCGAATTTTGACACACTTTATTAGATACAATTTTGTATAATGGGATCTACAAAGAAATATAACAAAGCATAGATATAGCAAAATAAAAACAAAAGGTACCAAGAGAGCTTAAAAAAATAGATAAAATAGTTGCAAAAAAGTAAGCTACGTGAGAATTAGAATAACAAAAGCAAATAATACACAAAAACAAATCAAATTATTTATTATTAAAAAGTTGTTGCAAATTCTGCTTATATTCACTTTTGGGTGAATGAGAAACGCAAATAAATAAAGCAAATATTACTTTCGCAAATCTAGAGAACATAATACGCAATACTAATAAAAGCACAAAATTGCTTCGTTTCACTAAACTTTTATGATAAGATAAGATAAAAACATACAATCAACTACTCAGAGACAATGTTCACCCGGATTCCGTGTTAAGGTCCCGCCTTAGAGTGGGGGTGCAGCAGATGGTGGAGGACTTTGTTGGGCTCCTTTCCAAAAAGAGAACTATTATTTCCGCATTCGGGGATGGGCCCATTACTAAACATGTGTGACCAGAGACTCCCCCAATGCAGTGTTCTCTCCCCTCTACTATTAAATCTAACCGTTGACGCCCTGCTTTGGAACCAAAAGAGCACTGGTTGCCAAGTCGTAGTGTACGCCGATAGCATAGCAATCGTAACAACTTGTAAACATTTGCAGGTTCTGAATGAGCTACTACAATATGCCCTCAGTCAAGTAAATGTCTGGTCGAAAGAAAACGGGCTCAGCGTTAGCCCTGCAAAGACTGAGATGGTGCTCTTCACGACGAAGAAATATAAAATTTCTCCTTTCAAACCACCCTCATTAAATGGGGTTGAACTCACTCCTTAAATCGACGTCAAGTACCTTTGAGTTATTCTGGACAGGAAGATCGAATGGAAGCGGAACATCGAAAACCGCTCAGGAAGACCAGCACCGATTTAGGTTAGTGTCTGGTGACTAGCGCCACCTTTTCAAAAGCCAAGATGGAGCAAGTACAGCGCACGGCTTCCATGCTGGTCACGAGAACGCTACATTCTACACCTACTAAATCTCTGGAAGTAATTTTAAATGTTCCACCGGTGGATCAATGTGGTAAATTTCTGGCTGTTATAGTGCCGCTGGGCTTAACGCGATCCAGCCATAGAAGAAGCTAAAGTACGGCATGAAAAGGTCCTGGAAGCTCTTCTGAATGCACTAAAGGATTTAGATTGCGCTATTCCTGTACGCTGCATGGACAACAAATTCTTCACAAGAATCCCACAAAGCAATGAGTGGAAAGATGCCATAGACATAGATCCAGAGTCGATGGCTGTGAATAAACTTTTAGCGCTGGATCTCAACTTTTGCTTACCGAACCACTATAGCATTTATCAGACACGCGAAGAAATTGGGATATATAACTGACGATGCCTTTCGAAGCAGCAGGGACGAAGAGAGAGTGGAGAGTATCGAACACTATCTTTGCCACTGTCCCAACCTGTACAGCTCCTGAATTTCTCGGCAAGAATTTCCGATCTTCTGTACTACGTAAGGCGCACTAGGTGGTGGATCCTCTAAGGGCAGGAAGAAGAAAACGTAATGGCACCCGCCAGCGGTATCACGACGGGATTTGTCAGCCTACGTGCGCATCTGTGGACTTGCATGGTTTCAGCCGCTCTAACCTAACTTAACCTAACCTACTATCGACTCAAATAAAGTTTTCATGAATTTTTCTAAATTTGTTTGTGTTTTTTTTATCTGAAATTTATTTCGACGTCGCGTCATTAACAAATCTATCAGCTTCCTCATTTCCTTAATATCACAAAGACTCGGAATCTAGAGAAGCTGAGTTTGATTCCGTGTTCCTTGCGAGTTTAGTTTCTGTTAGTTGCTCTGAAACACTAATGGGGATTTTGCTTCATATGTTTGGCTGCCACTTGAAATTATTATGCGCTCATTTTGGTAGTTCCTTTTTAGGCTTACCTTTGCAAACAGAAAAACGGGGTATAATACCTCCGGTTAGAAGATGCTTGGCATCCTTCCCAATGGCGCAAATAGAAATTCCGGCCCTATGTTTTTTGGAGAAGAAAATATCTACAAGCTAGCCTTTGAAAGTTATATAATGTTTTTCTCACATTTAATAGGGTGATTATTTGCCTTAGTTGTGGAGAATGCGTTGTATCAATCATTAGCCTTTTGTATAAGTTCAATCACTACTAGGCTGATCCACAGTAGGAGTGAGCACTCATTATTTTTTTCCAGCGGTATAAGGCACATTCAGCTATTTTCGCTGTTTTGGTGCTGAGCAGCGCTAGCGGGAAGTTAAGTTTCTACTTTTTATTTTGCAAGGGATCTATGACTCGCTGAGGCAACAGGAGTTGAAGTATTACCCACACAAAAACTTTTTAAGCTGTATTTTTAGCTCTCTCGAATGCATCTACAGATATTTGCGATATTAACCCTATACCGGATTTATCCTATGTGTAAAAATCTCAAGACACGGTGTTTTTGGTCGAACACTTTTGAAAAAGCTAAAAAGTAAAATTTAATTAAAATATACACAAGTTATATGAAATGTTAAAGTATGGATGTCAAGCGGTTCGTCTGCTCACTTTCATGAGGGTTGCCACGTTTTGCAAGGGTCGAATTTATCCAAATTATGCGGATATCAATGTACGGCTGCAAACGGTTTGTCTCGGCGAGCGGAAAATTAATAATGAATTTTTTAGAGAGGGTTGCCACTAGTTTGAAAATCCGAATTTAATTAAGTTATAGGCAAATATATAAAATATTAAAGCATGGTTAAAAAACGGTTAGCTGCGCTCAGCAGAAGATTTATAGCTTGTTATATTTCGTTGAGGGTTGCCAACTGATTGTAAAATCGAATTTATATTAATTATACGCGAATTATAAAATAAAAATGAGGTTGTCAAACGGTTAGCATCGCCCAGTTGATGGTACATGCCAAATTTTTTGCAGAAAGTAGCCACCTTTTTGAAAAGTTGAATTATATTAAATTATACACACGTTATATAAATTATGCAAATATGGGTGCAAAACTGGCCGAGTTGTTGAGAAGAAGGCTAGCGGCATATGAAGGGTTGCCACCTACTTTAAAAAACGGAATTTAATAAAATTTGAAACGAGTGTGAATTAGTAAAATAGGGTGTGTCAAGCTTTTTGTTTTGCTATGGTAAAATTTATACGCATATTTTGATGAGAGTTGCCACCTTTTTTTAAAGTCTAAATTAGTTTAATTATACACAAGGATTTAAAATATTGAAATATGTGTGACAAACTGTCGGCGAAGACAAGATGCATGCGTATATTCTTAAGAGGGTTGCCACCTGTTATATGATACGACAACCGAAACACGTTTTCTGGTTATAAATACAAAGTCCAATTAATAGATAAATTTATGCAGGTTTTTCTAGTGGAAAGTAGTGAGACAGACTTAATTCTGCACTATAGAAATATCGATATTGTAGGCATTATAGAAGCTACGTAATATTTCCCAATATTTTTTTCAAAACTTATTTGTTGCTGATTTCTTCGAAATTTGCTGGTGTGAACGGCCCCTGTGTAATAGATATTTGGAACTATTCTTATTCGATAGCTTTCAGGTTTATTTGGAATGTATCTGAACTATCGTGAGTACTCTTATCTATTTTTCCTAGTTTTGTCGCTCTTCAGATGGAAGAAACGTCTTCTTGAAATTTGCACATAACCTCCGTAAAAATTTCTTATTATCGCAATCAACCAATATAAATATATTTATGATTGCTAAAGTTTGCATGTAAACGCACAAATTGAATGAGTTTGATTAATGTTTAATTAATTTTTTAATTTTCATGCAGCTTAAGTATAATGAGCTGCTAAATGAACGTAGACAAAAAAACACTCATACAAAATTATGAATACATTTTCCTCACATGTCCGTCCAAACCGTTAGGTAAGCATTAATGAACTATAATTTATAGAATCTTTCTTGTTTTTATACCGTATTTAAAAAAATTTCTGCCTCAGTCAACCACGACTTACCCACACCTGCGCAGAGTTCACTGCGTGGAGATGAAGTTAGGTGAACTGTGTTGCAAGGTTTTAGTGATTTCTTTTTATGCTTGATTTGCGCTTTTGTGTTCGATTTTCTTCCGTTAATTTCTATTTGTTATTTTGTTTTTTCTTCTTTTTTTTTGACACCTTTGTTAAGAGCAAATTACATTTTGTTTAAATTAATAATTTCTGATTGTTGTTTTTTTTTGTTTTAGTCTGAATGTGCCTGCTATTTGTGTGTGTGAGTGAATTTTGTGTGAGGTGTTGAGGTGCTGCAGCAAAAGTCGCAATAAGATTTATTATGTGGATATGTAATTAGTTGATCATTCAGCTTGAATTAATAGCTAATTTGGATTAATAGTTAAATTGAAATTTTCATTTTTGATTGGAAGTTTTGGAATAGCTTTGGGTCTAATAGATATAAGTATGTGCAACATTTGCGTTTGTTAAAAGAGAATTATCGAAAAATTATAATTAAAGGGAAAATCTAAAAAATTAAGTTATAGTTTACTAATTTGTTTGTGTATTACATAAAGCATAATAATATCTATTGACCTTCAGAAAGTCTGCATTTTAAGTCCAAATGATTTATATAAATCTAATATTTATATTAAAATTAAAATTAAAATTAAAATTAAAATTAAAATTAAAATTAAAATTAAAATTAAAATTAAAATTAAAATTAAAATTAAAATTAAAATTAAAATTAAAATTAAAATTAAAATTAAAATTAAAATTAAAATTAAAATTAAAATTAAAATTAAAATTAAAATTAAAATTAAAATTAAAATTAAAATTAAAATTAAAATTAAAATTAAAATTAAAATTAAAATTAAAATTAAAATTAAAATTAAAATTAAAATTAAAATTAAAATTAAAATTAAAATTAAAATTAAAATTAAAATTAAAATTAAAATTAAAATTAAAATTAAAATTAAAATTAAAATTAAAATTAAAATTAAAATTAAAATTAAAATTAAAATTAAAATTAAAATTAAAATTAAAATTAAAATTAAAATTAAAATTAAAATTAAAATTAAAATTAAAATTAAAATTAAAATTCCAATTAAAATTAAAATTAAAATTAAAATTAAAATTAAAATTAAAATTAAAATTAAAATTAAAATTAAAATTAAAATTAAAATTAAAATTAAAATTAAAATTAAAATTAAAATTAAAATTAAAATTAAAATTAAAATTAAAATTAAAATTAAAATTAAAATTAAAATTAAAATTAAAATTAAAATTAAAATTAAAATTAAAATTAAAATTAAAATTAAAATTAAAATTAAAATTAAAATTAAAATTAAAATTAAAATTAAAATTAAAATTAAAATTAAAATTAAAATTAAAATTAAAATTAAAATTAAAATTAAAATTAAAATTAAAATTAAAATTAAAATTAAAATTAAAATTAAAATTAAAATTAAAATTAATATTAAAATTAAAATTAAAATTAAAATTAAAATTAAAATTAAAATTAAAATTAAAATTAAAATTAAAATTAAAATTAAAATTAAAATTAAAATTAAAATTAAAATTAAAATTAAAATTAAAATTAAAAGTAAAATTAAAATTAAAATTAAAATTAAAATTAACATTTTTTTGCTTTCTTTCGCACAATTTTGGAAATTCCTTATTCAAATGACTATTCATTCATTATTTGATTTGGTTGCCTTGGGGAGTTTATAGATAATTTTTCCGATTAATTGAGAATCAAGATAACCACGAAACAACATTTCAAGCTAACCAGTTTTACATAATTTATGGTGAAATTTGAGTTTGAGTTGATCATAGCTGGTAATTTGTCTAACGTAATTTAAATTATCACATTTTTTATTTAAATCTTCCATACAGCTGATATCTACCTCGTCTCAGCTTACAAAACTCGACCAGACTGGCTGGTTAATGTCAAGCGCCCAAGGATTTGACCTTTGGCAGACATCAAGTTGATGAACATCTCTTTGAAACTTGGACAAGCAATCTTATACTTATTATAATTTCGTTTCGCTACACAATTATTATTTTACTCTTAATTTTAATGGGGGGAAAAAAATAAATATCTCGAATGCACTTAATAATAGCCAATCAATTTTGTCGGCACCTGAAATGGTTTGAGCTCAAAAGACAGAATGAGGTCAAAGCATGCGAGTACTTGAATGTCATCTGCACGTGTCGACCATCAACTCTGCCCGTTTGTATGTAATTTTGTAGCTATGTACATGAATATTTACATCGCCATGCATTTGAATGAGACAGCAAAACGTCATATTGTGCATCGAAGTAGAAGAAAACAAGGAAAAAAGTAAACGAATTTAAAACAGCGGGAAGCCTCAAATAAGCATCAAGCGCTTGAAAATGCGGTAACTGGAAACATCTTTGGATGCGTAGACATTTACATATTCACATACATTTGTCAATGCATCATCGGCAGCGGAAGCGGCAGTTACTCGCGTCCACAAAAGTGATCAGCAATGGCAACAATTTGACATTAAATGCAATACTGGTCGAAAATTTAACGCTGAGCTTCTATGACTTTGGCTTATTCGAGCAGTTGGTTAGTTAATGGAACAGTTTAAGTTTAAGCTGTCAAAATATGAAGCAAGTTGATAAGCCGATTCGACTGCTTACAACGGTACTTTGAGTTAACTCATCCATCAACAGACAAGGCTTGAAAGTTACGCTTGATGTGGCTAAGCGTTAATTACCAAGGGATCTAATAAATGAGCACCCATAGGATCCGAACCCTTCCTGGCGATATTATAGAAGTGCTTAGGAAAGAGCGAAATTTATAAAGAAAAGATACTGGTATCAGAACGATGTACTAATAGCCTGAGGATACTTACAGGCTGGGTTATTAAAATTCATCAGGAACTAAGGTACTGTTGACCAAATGTTATATCGAAATATTTTTTCCAATATGAGCCGTATCCTCAAACAATTATAAACAGGCAAGCTCCAAGGATATACTTCTGTTGATATGTTGTAAATTTTTAAGGATTTTGATGCTATTTTATTTAAAATTATTCAATGAAATATTACGAACCTCTTTCAGTGCACTTGATGGCAATAATTAATGACATTCCTTCGGAACATTAAAAAATTGCAACCAGAATCCCTTTTCAGATTGAGTCACCTTGCTTGTTTCTTCGTGGGGAGCTCGGACGCCACTCCATCGGTTTCTTTTCTGAGAACTTTGGTTTAATCGCTGGTGACAACTGAAACCAAAACTTCTTTCCCTCGACCTTCACAAACGTATACAACACTTCACTCGTTCTTAATCAGAACTGCAAGATTCTTAACACTGCTCTTTTTGAAAGGCCAGTTATAAGTGCAGATTCTTTAGTATTCAGGGGTCTGCCTTCCAGTAGTGTCTACTTCACATTCTTTTATTTATTGCAGGAGAGAATTGTAGCAATTTTTCCATATGCCCTTTGGAAGCTAATATACTTATACGCTACTCACAAAAATATTCCTGTTTGCGATAGGACGACTTGAAATGGCAATTTTCATTCACAAGATAAATATATGCACTCAATTTATCGAATTAACAGAGTGAGTAAAAAGCGTTTATGAATTTAAATTACTATAATAGTAAAACACTCCAAAAAGATTTATCATTTTCTCAAATATTTTTGCAAGTTAACAGTCATCTCTCAGTAACTCCTGCTGCTCCAATTAAGCGCATACGCTTTTATATGGCTAAAATATTTAAAAGAATAAACGATTGGAATAAACAAAAGACACTTTTCTCGAACTGTCGGGAGTCGCGAAAAAGTATGCCAGTTTTTTTTCGAAGCAGCTTAAGTTACAAAAATCGCTCAAACTTAGTACGCAGAATTTAATATTGAAAATGAGTGTGGTATGTTAAAAGCGAAATAATTTCAATTCAAAAATTAGGTTTCACCCAAACCACGACTGTCTCTATTATTTTAAAGTAATTTTTTAAATACATTTTTGTTTCACTCTTATAAAGGAATACGGTAGCTCCATTTAAAAAGAAAATGCCAAAGCACAGTGTACGTCAAATGGGAGCATTGGTTTTTTAACTTAGCGAAATAATGCCGAATCTTTTTTGAAATTCACGAATGTTTAAATTGCAAAAATTGTTTGTTACTTCGATTACTGCAAGGGAGCGTAGGAGTTTTTCACTTTCAGTCAGTTTTATGACACTTGTTTTAAAGAAGAACTTAAAATACCATTTAGGTGCGATTTAAGGAGTTACAATGTTTCATAAAAATGCCTGATTGAGTTTTCGTCGAAGTTAGACTAAAATTACATAATACAAAAATTTAGGTTTTTCAATATCAGAAGAGCTCACTTTTTTCCAATATAATATTGAAATTTTTGTTAATTAAATTTCGCTGGAATTATCCGAATCGACCTCAATATCTCTAGATGGCTTTTTTTTATAGCTTTATTGCCTTCCTCCCTTAATTGGCCGAACTTCTCCTACAATTTGTGGTGTGCATCTTGTTATTGTAACACAAATTGAGGGAGCTGCAGTTTTACCACGACTCCGAACGGCAAATGTTTTTGTGAGAAGTTTTTTTTTCATGGCAGAAATACACTGGGAAGTTTGCCATTGCCTGCAGAGGGGCGATCGCTATTAGCAAAAAGGTTTCTATAATTTTTGATGTTACTTGCCACGGGCAGGATTTGAACCTGGGACCCACCGAATGAAGCGCACACATGCTACACACTCGGTTACGGCGGCCGCCATTAGCGGTGAAGTGAAATTAACTGTATCGTACTCTGAAATAACTCGAGCAACTGTAGTGCGACGATGGTACGTATCCCTCTTACTGTCCATCGTTCTGTTGGAATGCAAACCAGTTATTTCAGTTTTAGAGATGCAGACTGAAACTTGGTAGGCAGATGTATTTCTATGATATAATTTGTCGAAACTGACAAAATCGGTTCAATTGATTGTTCAGATATGAGGTTTGTCATTATAAATCGTACACCAAAGCAGCCAAGAACATGAAATTTAGCACTCCTGTCAATTATTATACATAATAAATATAATAATAATAAATATTATAAAGAGACGATAACTATAACTTATACCTCTTGCACAACTGTTTGTTCAAATATGAGGCTTTGCGATAAAAATTCCTGCATTAAAGTAGCATGAAATTTTGCATCCCTTTCACTTATCATGAACTAAAATTATAGAATGTAAATCACCAAGGTCGTGTCACCATCAGCTTAAATCGAGACATTTACTTGTCAATCATTCTAGGTCTACTGTGGGAATCGTCAAAAGTAGGTTTAGGTTGTAGACTTTAACATCTACATATATCATTCCTTGAAATGCAATTGAGCCAATTCGTACCACATTTATTACTAAAAAGTGTTCCCAAGTTATTGAACCTCTTACAATGGGCATGACGGTTTAGTTCCAGCGCTTAATATAATTGCATAATAAAAAATCTTTAAATTTTTGACTTTTCTATTAAAATAAAGTTCATTTAACCATACTTTACTTTACTTTATTTTATTTTATATTAAAATTTAAAGCCGGTTGCACGACGGTATCCCACAATTTTTTATCCGCGTAAATTGGTCATAACGAAGTTATTAAAACTATTATCTTTTTGTTATGCATACTTTCAGGCTGAATGCAACAGTTTGAGCGGTATATGGTGAGTAGTAGGACGCTGGGCTTTTATATATTAGATGAGAAAAATAAATTGTTATTTATACTGAATATTTTTACGCTAACAATGCAACAATTTAAATTCAGTTTTCGTTATATTCAGGCGCCGAAGATAACACTTATTTACTTATTTTATTTACCATTTATGCACCTGAACTTGTCATAATAACTAACTGTGTATATGAAAAGTATGTATTTAATTATTTTATTTGTAATGCATTAGTTTCTAAAAGTGTTTTTTTAACGCGTGTAAATAAATACTTTAATTTTATTATTATTATCATTATACACTTCTTTTAGAAAATTATAGGCGATTCACAAATTTACATAGGAATGGAGCTGTAGTGTAAATACCTTCAGAGTTCATTTTCGTTTTAATTATTTGTTATTTGTTTATTTTCAGCTGCTTATTTATTATCTGCTTTGCATTTTGTTGCTTGTCATCTTCAATATTCACATCGTTCAGTTTTCGTTTGCCCATTTTCTTCAATCGTGTAAAGTAGATTTACATTGTACATTCATATTCATAAGTGTGTGATTTGATGCCGCTTCGTCAGACTGGCATGACGGCGGTAGCCAATATATACAATACATTTATTTACCCACATATGCAGAGATGTTTTTCTATCTAAGGCCGGTTTTCGGTAAAAAAAATGTATACCTCCAAAAAAAAACAAAAAAAAAAAAACCAACTCAGCATGTAAATGTCGGCTCGTTGATTCGGCATGTCATGTTCAACGAAATGAAGTGTGCGGCCGGCCATACATTTTGCATTGTACTGTGACGACTTTGCGGTCAATCTCATCGATGTGGCGTTGGCGATGATGCTCAAAGCTCAAAGCAGCGATTAACTGTAACTGTTATTGTATTTATTGCTATCATTTATGCTGTCACAATCGAATGGGAAATTTGTAACAGGAACTAAATAAGTTATGACTATTTAGTATTTAGTTATTTGAATTTGAAATTAAAAAATTTTTTTTTTCATAGAAATATTTGTTAATCATTTGATTAAGCGGATGCTGTTAGTTGTTAGTTTAACAGTTAAGATGCACTTTTTTGTAGTTAATTAAAAATTGAAATTGTTATATTTAAATGCAGTTCTCGCAATGCTACTGATATTTCCCCGGGAATTCCCCAAGGTAGCCGTCAACTGTGCTCAATTTTGTTCTTGTTATTTATAAATAATATTTCCACTGCAATTAGACTTTTTAAAATTTTAATTTATACCAGTGACGCGAAAGCACTTTTTAAGTCATATGCTTCGATTGCGGAAATATATTTTGAAATAGATATGAACTGCTTAGCTCTAATTTTCAAATTTCTGAATATATGAGCGTTTTCCTTTTCATCCGATTTTTTTTTATATAATAAACTAATTTGAATTAGGTTAACGACTTTGCTGTTTTGGGGGCTGACAAGGGATTCAAAACTTTATTCTAGTCTTCATATTAATTTTAATGTTAATAATAAGAATTTGGCGCTTACGTCATATAGCTCGCTCTAAGGTCGAAGTTCACCTACAATTTGTGGTGCATGTCCCGATGTTGTATCACAAATTGAGAAGCCTGCAGTTTTGTATCGATTCCGAATGGCATACGACTTTTGTGTGAAGTTTTTTTATAACAGAAATACATTCGATGTTTGCCATTGCCTACCGTAAGTTGACCTCTTTTAGAAAAAAAAAACTTCTCGAACATTTTTTGATGTTACGATTTTGGGCCGAGATTTGTATAATTTCTTTGTTCGAAAAAGGCGTTTGGTGCGCGCCCATGAAATATGGAAGGAAATACTCATATGCTTGTACCTATTTAGTTATAAATTGTGTTATGCAAATATATGACAAATAAATTAATGTACATTGTGAACCTTTTGTGGCTGTTTTCGGTAACATGTTTTCAGCTGAACAAATTGCCTTCCTTGGCCTTTCAAGAAACACTCTAAACGAATACATCGAATCATTGCGGAGCAAACATTTCTTAATTTTTTATATATGCACTTTAATTATTGAATGTTTGAAAAATGAGTCAAGCTGATAGTGAAGATACGAACCAAAATAAGTTTAGTGCTACGTCGTTTCAGATGGTAGCCGAAATTTAACGTGAAGTGTATCGTTAGAAAGATGTTGAACTATAGAATAGCAACAAAAAGCTTGGCTGTTACCACATGCCCACCGTTTAGCTAGAAATCCGGGGATCGTTCTGAAATTCGAATACATCTGCTGAGCACACTCTGCAAGACGTTTTCAATAATTCCTCAGAGATGTAGGTTGGACGTCTGAAAAAAAAATTCCAAATTCCATGCATACCTAAGCAAGGCAGCACGCTAAGCCCGCTTTCGTAGCTTCTACGCACTACCATGCGCTGTGATTTCATTTCTTTTGCCATTTTCATCAGACGTTTGTAGGAAACGTTGGGCTCAACCAGAAAAGAGATATAAAAATGACAGCGAAAAAAATACAAACCGATATGAAGTTTTACTTGTACTACTGTTGCTTAAAACACAAAAATCTGATTAGAAGCAGTTCCACGTCATATTTTTTGACTAATACAGTAATTTTTTAAGTTTCATAATATGTTGATATTAAAAGCGGCGTCACCAAAGTTGCCAGCAATTAATTATGAAATACGTTATTTCGGGATAGGTCTAATGTAGTAGCAATTTTGGATGGCTCTTGATCTTTTCTGACGCAACTAGTACCTCAATATACTCTGATAAGTAAAGAGTAGTTCCATTTCACAATTTTTTAAGGATACTGGCATTTTTAAAGTTGAAAATTTTAGGATTTAATAAAAAACGATGCACAGTTTAATGAATCTAGTAATACAAACAAGGCAATTGCTTTTTCCGAAACTTTCGTCAAATAGGATTCGGCAAGCCTAATATATGTTTATATATATACTTGTACATTTACATATGTGTGTGTATACTTATACCGCTATGTGTATTTAACATAACCGGTGCTATCACTGAATCCATAGTAGTCTGAATTTTAATGAAATCTAGGAAAAAACTAGCAACGAATCTATCGAGGCTCAAACGTAACATATTTTTTTTGTTCATAGCAAATCGGATTCAGTGATAAATTATTGCACATTTTGCGAAAATGCGATCTGCAATGGATACAGTAATAACATGACAGATGAACGGATTTCGTGATTACCTCGTTTGTTGTGCTACTACTACTATTATTAACTACTCCTACTATCACTACGACTACTACTGCTACTACAGCTATTTGTACTAACGCTACTACTAATTACTGCTATTATTTTTTTTTATGCTACTAATACTATTTTCACTAATGCTACTACTAATAAGTACTACTATTTCTTGCCAATTTCCACTGCTATATGTTTACTAACTTCTTCTACTCTTTGTTATAATGCTACTACTAATTACTGCTGCTATTTTTACTAATGCTACCACTACGCTACGACAAAGTAGGGGATGCTTCACTATCGTCGGTAAAAGTTTCGGTCAATTACAGTACTTGACGTGCAATGATAATGCGAATCGCTTTTTGTGGGATGTAGTGCAGCGTTCTGGTTAAGCAGCGGAAGGGACTTTTGAACACTCGCTGAGAAGTGTGCCATGTTGGATTTGTATTCTCGAGAGTTAAATGGTGGGTATCTGTACGGTGTTAAAAGAAATGGCTCAATGGCCGCCGTCTCCTGGCAGATTGTGGCTTTTCTCGCCGGCCTCATACTGGGTTAGATAAAAGAGTGGAATGCTGCTAATATTCGAAATAGAAGAGTCCCAGTTGAAGCAGGATATTTTAATCAACCGCTCGAGTTTACATAAGGTTATCACAAATATCTATACATTTCACTTTTTTTTTTTCAATTAAATTAAAGAAAATTTCGCCAAGTTGCAATTTCGATATCTTTTTTGTAACAACTCTGATTAGTTCCTCAAATGCAAATATTCCATTTCGCAGTTGAGTTTGCATTTCTTAACTTAATTTTTTTTATCTCCTACTCACACATGTTTTTTCATATTCGTGTTCTAATTTTGTGATTTTTTTTTGTATTTGGTGTGTGGGTGTTTTTTTTGTGGTGCTCTATTTCGATGTTTTACGACCCGAACTCATCTCTCATTGCTGGCATGTCTCCGTCGCTCAACATTTTTTTATTTTTTTATTTTAGCAATATCACGTCTTCTTAATTCTTTCACTGCCCTAAAATTCAAAGAAGTACTCAAGGCCATACCTAGTACATTTCCGGATTGTAATTGTGGTATTTCTAGCACAAGTCTCCCCAAAACCCACTTCTGCTTTCCTTTGTAATTTCGCTGAGACTATTAAAGGCCTTAAGTGTCCACTTTACAACTACTCGAATGGTGTGTGTGTGTGTTTTTTTTTCACATACCCACTTACTTACTCACGCACCTGCCGATGCGGCTGGTTTTGAATAATTTCACTTTGCTAACGAAAGACTTAGGAAACAAACTTGAAAATAATTAAATATAATTTTGAGTGGAGTACCTTGCATGAATAGTTGAAAACGAAATAAAAACATAAAATTAAATAAAAATAATTAAATGAAATAACTATGTTCGCACTTATAGAATGCAAAAAAAAAATCTGGAAACATAAAAATAAAACAAACAGGAAATTGTAGATAAAAAAAAATCGCACTGAAATTCCTATGCAGATCAGAAAATTTCTGCTGGTCTTGTATGCAAATGTTTGGGGATGTGAGTTTATATATAATCAGTAGCTTCCGCTAACCGGCAATATCTGTTATATACAGCGGTGTAAAATTTATGACGTTCTTTTTTACTTTGGCGACTACAGGGATCATTAACACGCCTGCTTTTGGGATTCAGCTAAAAATAAAAAATAAAAAAATATAATTTTAAGTAGTTGGTGAAAAATGTAAATTAAAATATGAAAAATTGCAGGGTCCAAGTACGAATCAGTCATGCAAAAACCCAGCGTGTCATCAAAAGCAGCAAGAGAGAAAAGCAAAGCAAAGCAAAATGTACACAGAATAATTACAACAACAAAAGCGAAAACAAACTGAAGAAATGAAGAAATGAAAATAATAAAAAAAAGAAACAAAATTGCGCGGAAATACCGGAAAGCTCATTATTGTCGCCGCACCACACTTGAAGCAAAATATTCTCAGCCGTAAACAACAATTTACGACACATGAAATTAAAGTGCCGCGAAGCTACCAACTGACCCAATTTACAGTCACTTAAGCTAAGTGCCAAAAACGTCACAGCAAACAAACCGCACATGTAGCTAACGAAATTGTAACAACAGCAGTAACAATATATAGAAAAATGCAAAACGCTAACAAGCCAACAACAAACACTAGACAACTAACAGCCACAAACTTAACAAAAAAAAAACACATTACTATAATGAGAGATGAGTAACAAGAAAATTATCACTACGGAGGAAAACAAAAAAAAAAAAAGAAAAACTAAAACAAAAAAAAAAAAACAGCAATGATTGTGAAGAAATAAAGCGTAGCGCATACCAAATGAAATTTTCGTGAAGGTGCAGAACTTTTACAGCAGCCAACGCTAACCAGTTTGCGTGGATAGTTGTGGCATTCGTAGATATTGCCACGCTATTGCTATTCATAAAAAACAAAAAAACTGTGTGACACTCGAGCGCGTGTGTGTGTTGGGTTTGTTGAAAAAAAAAAATAGAGTAGCGCAAAATGTAAATTAAAGCATAAACTCCCACACATATGTATTTATGTTGGTGTGCTAGAAAATAAAAAAAGAAAATAATGAATTGTTTGAATTGGCATTTGAGATATATGTAGCTGGGATGGCAGCTAGCAGGAATTTTTTTAGAATCTCACCTAACAGAGGAGTACACATGCGGATTAATGTAATATTTCACGACCAGATTTTTTGAAATTAAACTTCTTTAGCGGCATGATAATGATATATTACATCATGTAACGGAAGTCGCGTCGCTATCGCGTCACGAAGTCAGCTACTACTACAACTTCTACTACTACTACTAGCTACTAATACTAAAATTATTAAGTACTAAAACTACCAGTACAACTTTTACTACTATTAACTACTACTACTACAACTACTTTTACTAACTTCTACCACTATTTTTCAAAATTTGTGTATCGGCGTTTAAGTGTGGGTCTCAAGTAGGTACTATTTTTTTGATACAATTTTACACCAAAAGCAAAAAAAACCTGGAGTTTCACTCTATTTTTTGTCTTGATTGAAATCTTTTGTCGAACTTGAGACTTATAAATCGTATTTTGTTTATATTGGATCTTGCTTTAAATATTCAAAATTCTTGCTCGATGCTGATGACTTGAAACTTTTCCGTAAAATAGCAAGCGCGTCTGATGGATACCTCTTGCAATATGATTTTGACAATCTTGTTTTTTGGAGTCTTAGATATAAGCTTTCATTAAATATCGATAAATACTTTTATATGACCATCGCTAAGTTCGAAAATGCTTTAATATCATCCTCTAGTATCTTAAACCATCAGCTCACTGCAGTGAAAGATTTCGTCGATTTGGGAGTACTGCTCGAAAGTTGCTGTAAATCATACCTATTACATTCTCCCAAAGTCATATAGTAATTTAGCCTTTTTACGTTGAAATGCGAAATATTTTAAAGATCTCTATACCAGAAGATTTCTATTTCATACGCTTGTTCGCTCAAATTTGGAATACACTTCCGTAATATGGAGCCCAATTTATAATTGTCAGGCTGCTAGAATTTAAAGGATGCAAAAGAAATTCATTCGGATCACTTGCAGATCCTTTCTAAGCGCTTGCTTTATGCTAATAAAATTGAAATCTTTAGAAAGTAAAAGAAATATTCAATCATTAATGTTTGTGTACAATGTGATTTGTGATTTCACTAACTGTCCTGAACTCCTTGAGCAGATGCCGTTTAACGTACCCAATAAAGTTTATCTTAATGTTGTTAGAGCAAATTATTTTACCGTAGCTCCAACCTATAGGGCACTTTCAAAGTACAATAAGATATCGAAAAAAATGGTGTTAAGGGCGGGGTTAAATAGGGTCCAGAATTCCTCTTGAATTCTGGAAACGGGGATCTTAAAATGGAGGCCGATCCTTTAAGACAGATAATTACCTGATCTTTTTCAATTCCACTGTGTGCGCACACACAGATAAAAAAGAATATAAACTCTGATTAGAATTTAAAAGCGCCGTTTATTTTCTGGAAAAAAACCTGGATGTTGTGCATATGCAAAAGAAAAGTGTCACTCACCTAAGCTGTGGCTGTTATGAAAGTAAGAAGGTTTTGCTGGTTGCCGGACGCTTTTATAACACCACTATCTGGCAACGGGTTCAGCTAACAGGACTCGTGCAAAAGCAAACCACGTAACGACGCCTGTCAGCGAGTAGCTTACAGCGACATCTCATTGTGACAGTTTTCTATTGTGAATGATTGCAGACCTTAACAAATGGAATATTGATTTTTAATTGACAAGATCTGTATTAAAATTCGCAATCGAATCTTTGTGTTCTTAGATTATAAGTATATATTTTTGGTAATAATTTAGTTATAGGTATTACTTGGTGAGAATAGTCTGTAAGATTATTAAAATCATAGACTAAGTCATTGAAATTGAATTTGAAATTTTTACTAATGCTACTACTAATTACTATTACTGTTTTTTCAATAATTTCTACTACTATTATTACTAATGCTACCGCTAAGTATTACTAACTACAAGTACTACTTACTACTAACGACTACTATCCCTACTAAATATGGGAGCTAACTCGCTATCTCTTTATGAAGGCATCAAAAAAATTTTACTTTTGGGTAGCGCTTTTTGGTACACGAGTGTTTTCGTTTTTATAACTTTACAGTTTTGATTTTGAGAGCAGCGTAGTTCCACGAAAGTGCTCTGGATATCTCTCTATAGAATACTGGAGCTAATTAACGACTTACCTAGGCTGTAATGCGAGGATTGATAACTATTTTGCGAATCCTCCTTTGGCTAAAATTCTGTTGCAGAAGAATAGCACGGTAGCTGGCAAAATGAAGCTTACAAAAATAAATTTTATAATTTGTTTATATAATTTATTTAAGCTGGATTTTTACAAAACCAAAATATAAGCTCTGTTTTTTCTACCTTAGAACATCTACTTGGTTATGGATTAGTCTTTATATAATTCTTTCTAAAGGGTGGTTAAATTTTAAGGGCCGATGTTGAATGTAAACCACACCTAAACGTCAAGTTTTTTTCTGCATTTCATTTGACATTTCTCAATTTCAGACTAACTCAATTTGAACATGGAAAGATACACAATCGAGCAACGTGTTAAAGTTATTCAGGCTTATTATGAAAATGGGCCTTCAAATCAAAATGCATATCGTACATTTTCGAAGAAAATCATCTTCAGTGATGAGGCACATTTTCACCTCAGTGGATTCGTCAATAACCAGAATTGCCGCATTTGGGCGAATGATAATCCAAGAGTGATTGTCGAAAAACCAATGCACCCACAAAGAGTGACTGTTTGGTGCGGTTTATGGGCTGGCGGCAGCATCATCGGGCCGTATTTTTTCCAAAATGAGGCCGGTCAGGCAGTTACTGTGAATTGGAACATATGGATGTGGACGATATGGGGTTCCAACTGGATGGTGCCATTCGCCACACAGCCTACGAAACAATGGCTCTTTTGCGCGACAAATTCAATGGCCGTGATATCTCACGTGGTGGCGATGTCAATTGGCCACCAATATCATGCCATTTGACACCGTTGGACTACTTTCTTTGGGGTTATTTGAAAGAAAAGGTGTACGTTGATAAGCCAGCAACAATTCAAGAGCAAACGGATGAGATAATTCGGCACATTAACGGCATAGAATCTCAATTATGCCTCAGGATCATCGAAAATTTGGACTATAGGATGGAGGTGTGCCGCCGAGGTCGCGGCGGACATTTGGCCGATATTTTGTTCCATACATAATAATAAAAAGAAATTACAATAATTTCCAAACTAATTTGTGTTTTATTCAAAATCAACATCGGCTCTTAAAATTTAACCACCCTTTACAAATGCCTTGTTTTTTAAACAGCCCCCAAAATTAATCGAGTGTGTTAAAAAATAATTTTGTGACAAAGTCATTGAATTTCATCATATTTTGAATATTTTATTTTAATGTTAAATTTTGGGTAGCTGATTGAAGCTTCTTTCAGTTGGTTGCAATTGACAACTCACAGATGATCAATGAGCAGTTCCAATAAGTGAAACTTCCGCAGCGTAAATGGTTAAAGCAAAAAATAGTCTTGGCTTGAATCCAAATATAAAAGTTCTAATATATATGTATGTACTTTTGTTTCCATTATAGATGCCATCTTAATTAGACAGTTTCAACCGTTTTGTTTTTGTCTTTTCGTTTCATTTTTGAGTCTAGCCATCGTTTTTTTTTGATTAATTTGTTGTTTATTTAATTTTAATTTGATTTTTGCTTTTTATAACTAAACTCAACAAAAACATTTTTTTCGTTTTCAAAGGTTTCTAGCTCTATGCAATGGTACAAAAATGTGCCGTTGCTCACTTCGGTTAAAAATTTTTACATTATGGATTCAAGAATTCGAATTCATGTATCCTCTTTGTACTGAGCTATAAACATACCTAAAATACATACATAAATATGAACATATATTTGAAGTCGCTTGACGCAGCATACATTAATGGAAACGGTATACGTTTCCGGAGACTTCACTTCCGTTTTAGCGGTAAACAATTTACATCTGAGAGGTGGATCTTAGAAGTCTTATTCCGAAGGGTAATAAAGCGGAGTTGGGCAAGTGAAACCCGTCACTTATGTTTTGATTAGTAGGTTTAATTATTAGATAAAAATAATATAATTTAATGCTATTCCAAAAGCTATATGCGGATAGTTCCGTTTATCCCTTGGAGTCGCGTTGATGATTCCCCTTTCAAATAAACCATAGGGGAGTCCAAAATTTCTCTACAATGAAAATCGTACAAAGCTTGCAACCCAGTTATAAAACTTGTTTTTTGTACCCTTAAAGGAACTTCGCGTGGCTGCTTTTAGGAATAATCTATGGCATTTGAAAGCGACGGGTAGAGATATTTAGAGCAGCACGCATTAACTTTTATTCTATTTTTCTTTATAGTTTTCGCTTACTTTGACATTTTATTTGACGAAGACGCCAATTTTTAGCACTTTGAATAAGCAAAACAAGGCGAATGTTGAGCATCGTAAAGCATAACTTAGTGAATTGCACAATCGTTATCGGAAACGTCAAATATTGTCGACAGGTATCGGTTGTACATATATTATTACGGGCTGTTCGGCTATCGCAGACTCCATATAAAAATTTCACTTTGTGTATGTATATCAAATATGTTCGCATTAATTCAATAACGCCTATTCATTTTTATAAAGTATTTCAAAATACTTGCTAGAGCACGAGCGCATATAAAACTGAGAATAAATGCCACGAGCGTACGGATTTATTTTCGAATATTATTTATGATGTTAGTTTTCGATGAATACTTTGAAGTGCATGAATATTTTTTAGACACAGTTTTATGAAAACTTTAGCAGCGGTGTGAAAGAACCAGATATAGGGAGAGTAACTTTGAAAAAATACAGCTGTAACGAATTTACATAAAAACTTCAAAAATAAAATAAAATAACAGCGCGAAGTATTAATCGTCTTGTAGCAAATGGAAGTGATTCGAATTAACCGCTCCAAAATAAAAATGGCCACATATAGATTTATAATTTAAAATTAGTGTGAAAATTTTCACTGATATGAATTTGTAACTTCCGCTATAATTACTTAGAGTAAATAGCCTGAGCGGAATCGTAAAATGAATGAAAAGCTCGTCATGACAATGTTAAATAAATCAAAGAGCGAAAAGTCATTAATCAATAAATGCTACATTCTTTCAGAGGTTCCTTAGAAGTAAAAAAGTTGTAGGCCAATTTCTCCATTCATTTAGTTTTTTTTCAGTAAGATTTTTTGTTAAATTATAATTGTACACTCTAAAAGATTTGCATTGCTGCGGAGGAAAAAAATCGGTTGCTTTTTCACACACACCTAGTAAATTAGCAGCAACTTCAGTAGTTTTTAACTAATATTCATCATCAACATTTACGCAAATAACCACGGCAGTTTTCAATGGCAATTGGCAACTGGTGCCGCACTGATTGTCCAGCACATTAACCCTCTAATTAAAGTTTGTCTACTGTGTATTTAAGCTATTATTTTTTGTCCTATTAATTACTATGTGTTTTAAGGGCAGAACGCTCCACGTCAAAGTAGGCGTTGAAGTCTTTGATTGCTAGTCTTAAGCTAACAAAAAATTTAGTTGTCTGCGTACCAAAGACACGCTTCTAATGGTACAGAGATAATGGAATTTTTCAAATAAAAAAAATATTGTATTATTTCGAAATTTACGCGGTAAAATTAGCAGTCAAATTTGGCTACGTTAAGTAAAGCTAGGTCTCAAAGTTTTCGGTGTTTAAAAATTCAGGCCTGAGGGCTTCGGATTGTGGTTTAGAAATTGCAAAGAACATTTGGAAGTAGATTTAGACAGTTTGCAAATAATTCGTTTTTATTCTAACCTTTACTAGATAGTTTTCACGTAAAGTTGTTTGTATTGCAGTGAAGGAATTTATCGCTCTTTGTAAAGTGCCAACAGAATAAACTTTATATAAATTCTGGAAATAACATTTATGTTTCAAATAAATTTCTGTCACTTTTTGTATTCCGTAATTAGCAATTCTTCCATATTCTAATGATATGAACTTATTAATTGAGCACTCGTTATGTGACCAAAATGAGCAACACCGTCGATAATAAAAAAATAAATCAACACAATTTTTGAGTCGCTTCAAACTTGTTTAAATTAAAATTGAATGAGCTATAAAACGACCTACCAAAACAAATCTTCGAAAAGTTTGACAGAAAAATTGTTAACTATACTAAAATTTGCACACAGTTTATGACTTGAAGTTATATGCTTTTTGTTTTTGGTAGAATAAACTGTATTTTTGTTACAAAAGAATTCGAATTGAAAGACCAAGAAATATTATGTAAAAATTTGTCGATATGGCGCTGCAGTGTATCGTATATAACCGATATATATTTCACAGATTAGAAGAGCATAGCTCTAATGTCTGCTATCATTCGAATTTAAAAATGAACCATTTTCAAAAATTTTCTTAACCCCAACGCAGAAGTGAATTATGTTAAATTTCGAATTTTATTGCGCTTTATATTAAGCCTACTATGAAATTAAATAGGGAGAATGCTAAAACTTTAGAATAAATGTATTTATTGATATTGTTTGAAATTCAGAAAACATTTGTACATATGACCATACGTGCTGGATGTTCTACAATGGCTGAACGTTTGGAAAATATTGCAGTTCAATATTTTTATTTTTGCATACCTGACTACTTTTAGAGTAAAATACCACACTCCATATCAGTGAAGGTTCTGTACGCTGTACATTTGAATTAGGGTTAAAAACATATGGCAAGGCGGTATCGCTGAACTATATCTTTAACTACCGTGGATTCGCTCACATGGCATTTGATTTCACGTTATGAAGAAGTTGAATGTTATAGAAAAGTAAAGAAATTATTTCCCCAATAACTTATAATTCGATTTTAGTTTTGGCTTTTAACTTTTATTATCTAAAACAAAATCCTACCATAATTGCAGATTACGGTTTGTTTCTTGTTTGTCATTGGCTACTGCGCAGTCTAGCATTCGGGTTTAGTGCAACCGAATTTATTGTTAGAATGTAATCAATCGGTGGTGCCTTTAAAAGTTCCATTATCGCCATCTACTGTTACAAACGTGAAGTTCAATGTGGTATAGAGAATGCTACACGTATTTTCTGATCTTCCTAATTTGCCTATTCAGGTGGTTATATAAATCGAGCCAGTATTTCAGTCTTAAGAAAATCTCAAAAATTCTAGAATATTGACAATATACAATGTACCACTATGAAGAAGAACTTTTCGGGTTAGTTATACATCATGTATAGATTTTTTTTAAATTTTTTAAATGGCAATTCTGTTCAATGTACTGGAACTGTTTTTCATAGCAATTTAATTTTATTTTACTTTATTTAAATTAAATCAAAATTTTCTTTAATTTTGGACTAGTGGCAACTCTTTTATGAACTATTTTCAAAAACAAAAATATATATATATATATATATATATTATGTACCAACGTTATTAATAAATTTATATTTAACTAGTTGGCAACTCTTCAAAATTTATTTGAGGCTAAGTTTTTCTAAATTTTGATCAGTTCAAACCTCTATTTGAGTGCTTGATTTGTCTTACAAATTTACATTTTATAAACAGTTAGCAACCATTTTCAAATATATTTCTCGAAATGAGCTTCAGTAAATCTTTTTCCTTTCACACCAGTATAGTACAACAGATTTGCACACACAGTTTTCAAAAGGTGGCAGCTTTCCCCAAAAATGGTTTTATATAAAAGATTTCTTTAACTTGATGATTTCATTTTATTTACCCTCCCAAGTAGGAGGCAACGTCCACCAAAGGTAAGCATTCTTTAGCCTCAAAATCAATACTTGATTTGAATTAAACATGAGACCTATCTTTTGCGCTTTCACATTGAATTTTCACTGTTTCTCGTTTATAGAGTAATGGTATGATGAACAGCCACGAAGAAGAAAACGTACAAAAAAAAATTTGAAATCATATACTGGCTCTCAATGATCAGCATAATGGGGCCACTATGAACTGCACCAACAACAGCACTCTACACCATACTGCATATAACCCCGGCAAATCTAACAGCCAGAGACCTAGCAGTCGCAACTGCCTCAAGACTCTATGCTTAGAGTCAGTTTGCATTCAGAACCTACGGTAGCACCCGGATAGCGTTCTCTCTAATTGGACGAACTGACTACGTGATTGCGCGCCTGAACTTCAGTAGGTCTCTCGAGGCTAGGATAAAGGTTGATGGATGACGCACAGACGTCAGGATGACACGAAGAATGACACACACATACACGGACGAATCTAAAATGGTAAAACAAAAGTTGGGGCTGAGTTCTACTGCCAAGAACCAGAGATCTGTAGATCTTGCAAGCTGCCGGATCATTGCAATATTTTCCAAGCAGAAATTCTTGCTGTGAAATAAGTGGCTGAGCTGATAACCGATTTCCAACTAGTTAGCGGGAGGGCTAACGTTTACATCGACAGTCAAGCAGCCATTGAGGCCCTGCTTTCGCACAGTGCCTGCTCTAAAATCGTGGTAGAGTGTAAAAAAGTTTTGGGCAGGTTGGCAGTCTCCAAAACCGTGCAACTTTATTGGGTCCCGGGGCATAAGGGTGTAGAGGGAAATGAAAGGGCAGACGACCTTGCCAAACAGGGTATCTATCTAGAAGAATCAATCAGTGAGGAAGTGCCGATCTCGCTACAAGGAATCAAACAATCGCATGAACTGTTTCCTTATCAGCAAGCAGACAGGGCGTGGAAGCAAACGCGGGGTTGTAGGGTTGTACAAATCATGTTCAAATCTTATGATACTAAGCTTACGACCTTTTTACTTTCTCTGAAAAGATGGGACTTCTCTTAGTGTGACTATTGACAGGGATAAAATATGCAGAAAATGCATAGTGCAGAATGAAACGGAGGAACCATATTATATGTGAACCTCCAGCATTGGACAGATGTCATTTCAAGATACTGAACGAAGTATGACGACACGATCTGTAGTCGGCTTCCGATAAAAGGCCAAAGAGCCTACTTCGGTTCGCTAAGGGGTTGGAGATGTTCTTAGACATCGCCACCGACTTATAACACAAGGTTTTCAGCGTTCCCACGACAGCCGGTTCTACGATACTGGAACGACCAGGACATACATATATCCGGCCGAGGACTGTGACTTCAGCAGCATTCCCCAATATTTTATGGGGAATGTTTTATGCTGTTACAACAACAACAACAAGGTTTTCATCAGTCGTGCGCTTTGCGGGCAACACAAAGGACCTACTTGGGCTATGTGAGGACTCTCGTTGGGCCAGCCAGCTTATGCTAATCTGACTTAGAACAGAATGCATAGCATTTGAGAGAATATAGTGGGGGGAGCTCAACCAATTTTATTGTAAATCTTATCTCTGTAAATAAAAGTAATCAAACTATTATTAAATAAATGCAATCATTAAGTTTTTATGAGACCTTTTGATTCCATGCTCATATAATATTTTAACGGTATGTATCCTATTAACGTATGGGCATGGGCATTTAAATCCTTCCCATAAGTAAAAATAATAATCTATGTATGTATAAATAGCTATTACGTGGTCAAGGTTAAAAAAGAAACTATTTGCATCGCATACAAACAAAGTACAACAAAACGCTTTCCGAAATATACAACTCACAATCAATGCATACCAACTGCAAGTTTTCTTGTGTGCTAATTGTTTATTTGTCATTGTTGTGGAATTTTTGGTTGGTGATTAACAAACCAAAGCAAAAAAGTTAAAGACAGAAAGAAAAAAAAACGAAAAGTACAAAAAATTTAGTTGCAAAAATATCCGTAATATACATACAAAACTGAACTGTTCCAATAGCGCATTTATAATAATTACAAGTTAATTTAGCATGTAATTAACTAATTAGGCAAGCGATTACTAAATCAACTATTGTTTTTTTTTGTGTTTGGGTTTTCTTTTTTGTGTTTTGTCAGTGAAGCGGTGCGCGCACACAGATTGCCTGGCATGCAGGTACCAGTGGTCGGGGCGCCGTTTCCAGTTGTTCGGGTGGGGACGCGGTGGTGTGGCTTTTGTGTGGCGGTATTTGTGGCACTGTGGCGGCAAATATTAGTGGCAAAGGTGAATATTAGTTGATTTCGCGAGAGGCGGTCGACTTGAGAAAATATCTTCCGGCAACACCTTCTTTAAGTAACACACGGCGTAGCAGCGGTCAAAAGTAACAAAAAAAAAAAAGGAAATTGAAACAAAAACAAGACAACAGGAAGAAAAAATGCGCGGTCAAAAGAATGCCGTTCTTGCTAAAAACCAAAACAAAACAAAACAAAAAAAAAGTGGAAATAGCGCATTATTTTTGCCTTGCAGATTTTTTGCAAAATTTTCGCTACATTGATCTGTATATGTTTTGCGATTTTATTTTTACATTTTTCTTGTTTCTCTGTGTGTGTTAATTATATAATTTTATTTTGCTTGCTGCCAATTTGTATGCTGTTTGCTTATTTGCTATTTCTTTATGGTACTTTTAGCAAATTATATTCGCCCAACAATTTTCCTGCACTAAATATATACCAAGTATATATGTTTGTACCTCTGGGTTTCTGTATATTTGGATGTACGTATGTGTGTAGCTGTGCTCCGTTTATTTTCAGCTTTGCTGCTCATTCGAAGCGATTAATCATTTTTGCTGCTTAGTAATTTGTAAAAACAACATTTTATTTCTGCTAATCTTTTGCAAACTTTTTGCAAACTTCTAGGTAGTTTTTTTTTCTCTCTCCTTCTTGATTTTTAATAACCACGCTGGTCGAACTAGTCAATTACTATTGGCATACTAATCGGGTTGCGCTGTTAAGGAGGTACGTTCCGCGCAAGGTGGTTGGTTTCATGTCGAAGACGTTTGGAAGTTTTTGTTTTATTTTAATTTTATTTCTTAGCTATTTTCTTTTTTAGCCAAAGAGGTTAATGTAGTGGATGGAATATATTGTGCAGAAAATGGGAGAAATTTCTATCTATTGCATTCATTTGAAACTCATTAGTAAAGTTCAGTGATAATTAATGGCAAGCTGATGTGCTTTAGGTGTATTGGGTTCTTTAAACCCTATTTAACAATTTTTTGCCCTAGTTTATTTATACCAACAAAATTTTTTGAGTTAAAGATCAGCTTTTTTAAACAAATTTTTGGAAAAAATAATGTTTATTGCAACAAGTTTCCCCCATCCCTTGTCAAGTTTGGTTTTGAGACGAAGCATTTCCGGAATTGTGACATCTTGGGTGTCACTTTTCGTTCTTCTTGCAAAAAAGACAACAACCATTAGAGCGATAGAAATTTTCGGATATCATCACATTTTAGTATCATATTTCTTTCTAGACTCTGCCAGTGTTTGCATTCGCAACCTGCGTCTTGCCTGATTTTTACCTTTTTCCCAATTTCCCCTTTTCCTACCTACATCCCAACACAATTCAAGTACGACACTTTACTGCTATTGGAAAGAATGTGTAGTTGTTTTTAATGGCTAAGGCAAATCTGGTTTTTAATAGTTAGCATTTTTATCCATTACATGCATTTATTAATTTCAACATCCTAATACCTATTTCCCAAAATTCTTCGAGTGATGCCTGAAACAGCGTGAGTTTAATTGGATTTATGTCTAAGAAAATCACTATTATTATTATTATTATTATTATTTGACTTAAAATTAAAACAAATAGGAGCTTTCTCACGCGACTCCACTCGCCCGACATTCATTCATCATTTCAAGTTTTGCTCTCAATTATAACAAAAAATGAGAACAACAACTTATCCAAATGTAAAAAATAAATATTCGTTTTTATTTTTGTTTTAAATTTTTTAATTTCTAAAAACAGAAATCTAGCGATGCTTTACAATTGCCAGGTTGCTGTAACTCTTTTGTCTTTCGAGTAACGTCTTCCAGTGTTGAAAGCTGAAGATCGTATCTTTCTTTTATAAAAATACATATGCACTTTTTTTAAAATTGTTTTACAAGTGACAACTCTGTTCGAAATTTTGTCTTGATAAAAGCATAAACGTAAGCTGGATTTCATATAAATTTAATATAATTGAACTCTCTTTAACTTAAACAGCACACACAGCTTTAATTTTGCAAAGGTGGCAACTCTTTTATTGTATAAACTGCTTTCAAAATAATTTGGCTCAAGTACTGTACCAATGTACGTGAGATATTCTGATTTTATTTGAGTTATAAAATCATTTTGAGTTAATTTTTCAAGTAGTTAACAAACACTAACACATTTTATGGGACTAACGGCACTCAGTTTCTAATTGTGCATGCAGTTCCTTCGTCGCCATTCTTATCTCAGCCTTTCGAAACCTCTATCGGTTCCCCCTCTATTACATTTTTCGATTTACGTCATAAATTAAATTATATTAATTTTTTGAAATAGGTGGCAACCCTTTCCATAATATTTTTGAAATTAAGCTTTCTTTACCGTTTTTGTTTGAAGCCAGTACAGTACATAGGAGCTTAGTGACCATACCAATTAAATTGATTCAACAGTTTTAAAAAGTGGCAACCCTGTTCGAAAACAGTTTTGTATATAACCTTTCATTTCTTACCAGCACTGGTGTATTTCGCTAAGCAGATGAATTTAATTAAATTAACAATTTTTTAACGTATTTAAAAAGTGGCAACCCTATTCAAAAACCCTTCTCGTATAAAACTATTCGTTTCCCACCAGTACTACGTTGTTTCAGTTAACATATGAATTGAATTATATAAGAGTAAAAACACGTCAAGTGGACCCCCCATTTTCCACTTGATCATCGAATTTGAATGTGAGTATTTTTTCATAAAGTAGTCACCATGAACAAATAATCCCCCGCCCAGTTTTTTAAAATTTTAATTTTAACAACAATTTTTTTTTAATTGAAAATTTTTACTACTTTTAGTTAAAAAATTAATATTTAAAAAACTATTGGTGATATTTTGATAAAATTTTCGGGAGTTATAGTTCAATACTTGTACTTTGAGAAAATATGCATGAATTTTAATTATTTTTATTTTTTCATATTGTTTATTAACTTTTAAGTTAACAAATGAAAATTTTAATGACTTCTCCCTCAAAAAATAAAATTTTTTTTTTCAGTATTTTGCAATAAACATTTAAGTAACGAAATCCGCAAAAAAATTTGACTGATCGCGATTAGATTAAGCAAACAAAATTTTTTTATGACGGGCGGTCAGCGCTGCCGGTATAGCGCGCTGCCGCGTATCATTGACTTACCTTTAGATTTACTCCGTTATTATAAGTAAGGAATAATAGTTAATGTTTTAATCAAAAATATCATTATTTTATAGTTAATTTTATTTAAACAAATGACAGAGATAATAAATCATATATTTTTTTTATAAATAAAAAACAAATATAGTAAATTCTAGCAGTATTTTGCTATTTATTTTATTTATTGTTTTTAAAAAACTTTACGAATAGTAATTATATTAGTTTTTTTAAGTATATTGTTAATTTAAAAAAAAAACAAAATATGTTACTAGTTACCCGAAGTTGGAAAAAATAGCGTTTAGTTATTTTATTCATTTGTTATTCCCTTGCGTATACGTGAAAAACAAAAGAACAATGAGCCATGTCAGTTCATGTCAATATTGTTCTAAATTTAATTTGTTTATTCCGAATTAGTTTGAAATTTTATTACTGTATTGAACTTTATTGGTGTTCGTATTTTCGTTAAAAATTAAAGATGAGCCGCGTAAATAAATGCTGCAATCCATTTAACAAAAAAAATCATAAAAAAGTCATTAAAAACTTAGTTTTAATAACAAAAAATCGCGCTCATGTTTTCAAAGATCTTATTGGCAATTATATGTGCAATTCATGTGAACGGACTATTTTTTTTGGGTTTGCATTGAAAAGTGGGATCATTTTCTTCGTCATCTTCGATCACATCATTCGACTCTTCAGGATTGTTGACTTCAGGACATGCATTCACCGATAATTCACCAAGAATTTCAGGTTTTCGACCAAAATAAATATTATATTAATTTTTTAACTAAAAGTAACTAAAAGTAGTAAAAATTTTCAATTAAAAAAAAATTGTTGTTAAAATTAAAATTTAAAAAAACTGGGCGGGGGATTATTTGTTCATGGTGACTACTTTATGAAAATATACTCACATTCAAATTCGATGATCAAGTGGAAAATGGGGGGTCCACTTGACGTGTTTTTACTCATAAATAATTTTGTGGCATTTTTAAAAAGGGGCAACTCTTTCAAAAACAACTTCATTTAGAACCTTTAGTTTTACACCATCACTGCTATATTTTAGTTAACATGTTAATTTAATTAAGTTTATAATTTTTTAATGCTTAAAAAAAGTTGCAACCCTCTTCACAAACAGTTTTATATGAAACCTTTCGTTGCCCCTCAGTACTATATTATTTCAGTTAGCATATGATTTTAGTTTATAATTTTAAAAAGCTGGCAATCTCCTTTCGCCACATTTTTATGATTAATCCTCCATTTGGGTTTTAGTAATCACGGTGACTTTTCGCTTTTATTTTGTCTATACATTTATCTTCGAAATTGTATAGCATAACGACATTTCGTAACTTTACTACGATTTTAGTTAGGATAATTAATTTTAAGTCATATCTCAAGTTGTTAGGTTTTACCTACCCAACAGGTTAACCTCAAAATGCATTTCTATCACTTTGTTGTGGTATTAATCACCCGGGTGACTAAGTTATACGATTTGTTTGCAGTTGTTGATATTGCAGATGAAAATTTGTTTATAAATTCTGGTAATGAGGGAAGGAGACAGCAATTTTTGATGTTTCTCACGCAAATAGTTTAGACGATGACTCAAAAGAATCGGAAATTCAACAAGAAATAAATGAAAGATTTTGCGATACATTTTTGGTAAGGAGAGCGTAGTATTTTCGATGCCCAAAATAAATACAAATTTGTATTATAATCAAACTACAGGTGCAGTTGATACTTTGGACAAATTTGCAGATAGTTTTAATTAAATTGCTATGGCAACTAAGTAGAAATTCTTGGAATTTTCGGATATGTTGTTTGGAAGATTTACGTCCAATGTGAGTGGATTCCCAAAACAAAAAGGCTGGCAAGCTCTACTTACGAGAAATAACTAATTGCAAATAAATCAAAACTCATGGGGTAAATTCTGTAAGTTCTTCTGCAAACTCAGTGCTTGTGAGTGACTTGAGTGATCCTAAAATAAGTTGCATAATTAAACAAACAAATCCAATATATGTATGTTCGAAATATCTGTAACGGGCACGCTTAAAAAAAATTTGCTATGCAGGTTTTGCAAGTAGTGAAATAATTAAAAAGAAGGTAATTTTTTTGCGGATTTCAATTACTTTTTTTGATGATTTTCATATAAACGTCTTGGCTGCTCATATCGCTAAGAGTTTGACCTTTTGCGTGAGGACCAATTACTAAAAAAAAAAAAATTAAAATTTAGACAACTAATTTGGCAACAGTATTTTTTAAGATCCCTATCATTCAAAAGTTTTTAATACAAAAAAGATATCCAAATAAGTTTTGTTCTTTTTGCGTTAATCACTCAAATGTGTTAGTTTGCACAATTTCGGGTATATGCTATGCAAATCATCCATATAGCTGCAATCTACTTAAAAATCGCAGTCCTAAGTAAATGTCATAGGCAGTCGATCGAAATTGAATGTATCATCTCAATCCCATCTGGCTGGCTTTAAAAAAAAAATCTTTATAACTTAAGGGTTACAAGATATTCACAAGTACAATACTTTTAAGACTGTATTAAGTTGTATGAGATGACACTCTGAAAACACCAGCAAAGTTGAGGGGAAAGCGAACACCACATACAGATTTAAAAAGTAACTTCTCACAAGAATAATCTAGAACAGTGGAGATATTTGTTTTCTTAAAAAATGGACGAGAAAGCAGAAAACAGAGTTTTTTTTGTCTATATTTCATATTGTCAAGTACCGCGCATTTTTTGTATTTGCAATACAACTAACTGTTGCCAGAACAAATGAATTCAGAAGTAATCAAACCTCTTTTATCCATAATTCAGTTCTACTAATTAAATTTGGGTCTTAGGCCCAGGAATAAATAGACGAACATCTTAAAAAGAAATAAAAAATTAGCTGAACAACAAATCCCTAACCCACCTGGTTTGAGAGATTGAGTCATAAGTATAAAACAAATTCTGCGTTTTTTCAAAGTTAGCTTCCTAAAACGAGATATTGACATTCGTAGTTCGAAATTAGATCTTAGGTTAAAAAATATTTTTAATTATTGCAAGTAAATAGTTAAAAAAAAGTAAAGTAATGGATTTGGTCCGCCTTTTCTTCTTGTATAAACAGGTTTGTAACCTATTTTGTACAAACTTATCTTACAGGGATTATTGGGCGGCGAAGCAAATGATCTTCTTCATATAATTACAATTTTTAAAAATATAAGGTAAATTAATTAAAAATTTTTCAAATTCTAACATTTGACACTGTAATATCAGATGGAACAATGAAGAATATATATCATTTAAATAAGAGGAATTAGCGGTGCACAAACTATTTTTTACTTAATTAGTTGTTTAAATTAAATAATTAAAGAATAAAAGCAAATGTCCATTGTTGAACTTCGGTTTAGAAGGCGCACTTTAAAAAGCAGAAAATTTACCTATTTCCTATTACTAAATCAATTAAGAAAAATTGATTTGCTGCAATACGAGTAAAACAAGTTGATATAGTGTAAGTAATCAATGTCATAAAAAGTAAGTTACGAGTATAAGCAGAAAAAACTGCTATGCAATATCTATGAGATTTTATTTTACTGTAGTTTTTGAAAGACCTTCAAATTTCGCTTTACAAAAGGCATCAAAACTGTTAGACATTTTTTATGCATACTTTCAGGCTGAAGGCAATGCAAATAACAATTTGTGCGACATGCGGGGAGGAGCAAGACGCTTCTGTTTTATATATTAAGACAATAGATTTCGATAAAAAGTACAATTAGTGACAAAAATGCCAATACTACTCTCGATATTTTACCTTATATTGATATATGTCAGAAATAACTAGAAGCTTTTCATAAAATTTTTGAAAATCTTTTTAATTAATCCACCGATGCATTATTCCAAGTGTGGTGAAATTTTACTTTTGAGTCTATGCTTGAGCTTGTTATGTTGACTTAATTATTAATTGTTGTTTTTATTTGTACACCAATTTTTTGCCTGCTTGCCGTTGCATCGGATAACTCGAGTAAATATTGCAACGAAACTTTCAACTCTTATTGCACTTGATCCTCGAGGTTGATATTGAAAATAAGCGAAATGGAATAATAACCACCCATTACGATGTTTTTCGAAAATCAAACATAGGCTAGACACCACCGACTTTAGGGCAAATAGGTATACCTTCAAAAGAGTTTAATAAAACTCTACTCACTTTGCATTTTAAATCAGTAACCACAATTTCGAAAATTACAGCAATCAGACAAAAACCGCGTGCACTGCTCTTATAATGGCAATTCAAGATCGATGCTTGGCCGAAATTCTCATACAATTTGTAGTGTGTGTCTTGATGTACTGACAAAAATTGAGCGATCTATAATTTTGTGCTGCTTCCCAGCGGCAGATAATTTTCTTAGAAGGTTTTGAATAGCAGAAGCACACTCGGCGCTCTGCCATTGCCTGCCGAGAGGCGACCGCTATTAGAAAAGACCCGGCCGATAATCGAACCCGGAACACTTTCCTACACCAATAAGCAATTGGGCGAAAGCGAAGTTTCACTTCAGATAAAGCTTTAAAAAACAACAAAGGAGAGATATCAAAACTTCTAAAGCTTCTGCTCCGGATACATATCTGTATCTATATATTAATATAAAAATGTAAAACTGCTGAACGGATTTCAGTCAAATTTAGACTTTATATTTCTTAGACTCATGGTATGGACATAGACTATGTTATAATCCGTTAGGTGGCGCATGGGTCGAGATATTTAGAAAATCCGCATATGTGGACTGATATTGGCGATATTTAAAAGAGTTGGTGCTGGTACGATACGAAAAATATTTTCATAAAAAGAGCATCCGCTAGGTGACGCATGAGTCGAGATTTATGGTTCAACTTATTTCAAATCTAATAAGATGTGTGAATTTAAAAAAAATGCTCCTTGGTCATAGTCGGGGTAAAGTTTATCCTTAAGTTAGTTTCAGCTATATTTGACAGATATCTCATTCAAAATTATGTCAACAACTTTCTCAGGGTTCACTTCATTTTTACTATGACTACAGTACGTAGTTCTTAAACTCATCGAAGCTCAAACTCCGTAGGCAGTAAGCAACGCAGACAACACCGCGGGTATCAGCTAGAGAAAATATAAAAAGACTCAAAGTTTTTAACTTAAAAAACAGTTTTTACCAGATCAGGAAGGTTTATTTAGCTCCTTAATCTGTCTTGGTCCAGGAAATTTCATTGAAAACAAAGTGACGATAAGTCTGTATTTAATTAAAAAATAAATTTAGAAAAACCGTTTCAAGAGAAGAGTTGGAATGCAAAACTAACTGGCATTACTCTCTTGTGGTCGTATGATAAGTCATGCTGTAAAACAAATAAAGCCTATAAATAGATAGGCATAACCAAAACTAGACAAAATAACTAAGTAGCTGGAATGAAAGATTTGATTGTGACGTCAAATAAATGAATAAATCTGAATAACATAATGAGTGGTAATACAATAAATAAAGATTACCGAGGAAAAAATTTGATTCAATATTTGGAGAAACAATTTATATAATGAACGACTATTGTAATGAAATTCAAAAATATTTACTTAGCAACAAAAGATGGAAGGCTTACTGATGACCAAAATAACAGGTATAAATAATATGTGCAGAAAAACAAATAAGTAAAGTAGAAATGCATTTGATACCAATTTATGTGAAACTACAAAGAAAATATTTCATTACAAAGCAAACCATAGAAAAATTATTAAAATAACTAAGCGACAAATATAAATACACTGAAACGAGTAAATATTTATTTAAAAAAAAAAATATAAAAAAAAAATCATAACAAATGAGCCAAACGCGAAGCCATTTACATCACATTTAACTCAAAATATAAATCGCAAATTTATTGGCAAAAAAACCCTTTGGCTATGTTGGTTGCGCACGTGAAAAAATAGAAGCTTAAGAAGAAGAAGAAAAAGAAAAAAACAAAAGCTTAACATTTTAATCTGTGCCGCATTTAAATTACTTTTAATGACGTACAAAATGTATTTAATATAAATATTCAACACTCCCCTTATTGTTGGTGAATCAGTTGTGAAAAAAGTTCAAGTTTTTGTGTTCTATTTTCAAAATTTAACTTCGTTTTTGAGTGGCAACTAAATTTGCTTAATTTGAGCTTGAATTGCGTGCATTTGTAATAAATTAAGTTTGCTTATTCTACTTAAGAAAAAAAAACTCGTATCATAAAATATAAAAGTGTGTTGAAACATTAATGAGTTAATTTCAAAACGATAAGTCGCTCTTCTACCGGTACCAGTATTGATATCAAACTTGAAATGAGTTGAGCCGAAGTAAACAAAAAAAAAAAGCAAATAGAAAAAGTTCATAATACGATTGGACTATATTTTCAAGCACAATTCCTTTTTTTGTTTTTGCAAAACTTGAGATATTGTTTTGTTTTTTTGTTTTTGGTTCATTTAGCAATTAGTAGCCTGTACAAGCCGTAAAATGCACTAATGGTAAATTTAAGATTGACATCATTACTGTTTTCTGAGGTTAAATCAATTCAATTACAAACGGGCGAGTGATAAATTAATTAAACTTTATTTAAGCCAAATATTTATTTACAAATATGTGTGTGTGTGTGTGTGTGTTTAAGGACTTCTCTAAACTTGTTTAGTTGATTCTTTAATTAAAATATGTGGTTTGGTAATATGGGTAAATTATTATAACAGCTAGCTGAAGTATTTAAAACTCAAAGTAATGCTTGTTTTTTATTAGGTAAAATTTGACGTCAAATTCGAGCAGTTGAATACAAATGGCCAATATTTTATATATTTTTTTTTAAACTGGTGTCAAATATTCGACCTAATATAATCCAAATATAACTAAAAGGTAGTCACCACTCGGATTCGGACAGATAAAGCGAATCTGCAATTCACCATTAAAGTGAGTATTGTACTTATTTAAAAAAAAAAAAACAAAATGCCAAGCTGATCTGTCTTTCGCAAACAAAATGAATGGTATTTTTTTTTACTTCAATTCCGACCATAGTACAATAAGGAAAGATAGTTTCATTTCTTCTTCTTAGTCGCCATCGATCCCATTTGACGCCAACTGTGCTTTTGGCATTTTGTTTTAAAATGGAGCACACATATTATTTGACAAACGTAAAAAAGTGACTGTTGTGACCTTAACAAAAAATTCATAATTCAAAAAATTATTTTTTAAAATATTAATCGAATATTGTAACGCTATTGTAATTTAAATTTACTATAAAACGAAAGTGAAATATTACATTGTGTATTGTATATAAATTATGCATTTCGTCTAGTCAATTATTTGTATCGTCATTTAGTAAGAATTTGAAACTCTTGAAAAAGTTTACATACAGTTTTTTCGACTTCTGGTGGTACCGCACCTACAAGAGAAGTGGAGGGCCATATGCATGGTAACTGTAGATGCATTCCCATTTTCCGCGAGATGAAACTTGTACTTACGCCAATCTCGTGTCTGAAGAGGGCGGGGGGGGCTATATAAGCCAAAAGCAGAGTTTATGCCAATTTTGGAGATGTTAAATTTCATTATTGTACTATATAAGAACGACTACTTAATTGAGTCCCAGAAATTTCTGCAGAAATAGCTTGAGCGCAGTAGCAATGTAAGAAATTTAGATTCCAAAATTCTAAAACTATTTATTTCGGGCAGGACGTACTTAGGATAAGTTCTGTAAACAAAAAAATTCAAAGTACAGTGAAAAATACTATACCATACTGAATTTTTATTTTTTGGAGCTGACATAAAATGTATGTAAGTATATATACTTTTCTTTTGTAAAAGACGAACAATAGTTGAATGGCTACAACAAATTGCAGCTGCTATTTCCCGAGAATATAACTTTTCTTCATCTAACGCCAATATGCGAATTTTTTTATCACACGTTAATTTCTTCCGATTATTTGATATTTTGCACAACTTTTCAAATACACAACCAAAACACGACTATGACTGAACAGTGTGCAACTCATCATCTAGTAGAAATTTTTTCAAATTTACAGTTAAATAACTGAAGATAGTCTACCAAAGTGGTGGCGCGTTTTTAAACCAATCAATTCACGTTTTCAAACAGCTCTGTCAATACGATTACTTAACTTTATTTACCTTGTGGCAAACATGTTATTTTTTATTCTTAAGAATTCTTTAAAAAATTTAAAAATTTCCAAAGCAATAATTTGCCAAGGTGGCAGTGCTATTTGAGAAATTTACAAAAGATAGAAACCCCAATAAGTACAGTTTATTTCAAGAAAATTTAAAATGAAATTACCATCCTCTTTTGTATCATGATTGCGACAAAAATTTTTTCGATTTGAAAAGTCTTGCCTTTGAGTAATTGGAATGAAAAGTACAAAGAAAAGTTAAAAAAAAAATTTATAAATGTATGCTGTTTGCTATCCAAAACTTATTTTGTTTATTTAATTTTTCATAATATTGTGAACATTTGTAAGTCTTTGTAGATCTACTCTTTGTTCAACTAGTTTAATTAATCTGTATCAGAAAACTGCTATTTAAAAACTACTTGAATGAAAAATCAGAAAATATAGAAATAAAATCGGCGTCATCAACCGCAACCACTGATCGGAAGTTTCTATGTTACTCTGCTATATTCGAACATACAATTTTGCCTTTGTGGCATTTATTTTTAGTTTTATATTCTTTCGAAATTTCGTAAATAAATATTTGCAAGGACATTATAAAATACGTTGATGCAGTAAAATTAATGCATTTGGAGTAAATACTTTGTTTATTAGAGTTTTTGTATAGAACCTGCGGCTGGTGGCAACACCAAACGATAATATCAATGAGACCACTTAATTTAATTTGTCAGCTGACTATTTTTTTTTGTTTTGGTATTGGTGTTGTCAAATTATTCTAACTGTTCACACATATTTCCAACGGGTGTTTTTTAGACTGATAGAAATTTCGATAGGGATAGCTGTCACTTGACAGCTGGTAAATGACATTTCGTTTTGACATTTCTCTTCAGTAAGCATTGACAAATCATCATGAAAAAATTGACGCCGCAACAACGTTTAAAAATTGTGGAAATTTACTCTAAAAATAAGTGTTCTGTTCGCCAAACTTATAGAGCACTTCGTAAATTTTATGGTCTACATAATCGAGCACCAGAGCAGCTTATTCGTCGAACTGTTGGTAAATCTCGAACAACATTTACTCTACTCGATGAAAAACTAACAACAAGACAAAGAACTGTACGTACAGAAGAAAATATCGGTGCTATAAGTGATAGTGTTGGATAAGATCCGAATTTGTCTATTCGCCGCCATACTCAACAAGTTGGACTTTGCCATCCACAACATGGAAAGTTTTGCGCAAAAATCTTGGTCTACAGCCATACAAGATCCAACTGGTTCAAGAACTGAAGCCGCGAGACCATAACAAGCGCCTTTTGTTTGCTGAATGGTGCCCGAGTCAGTTGGAAAGTGATCCGTTGTTTGATCGAAAAATTGTATGTAGTAACGAAGCTCATTTTTGGCTAAACGGATATGTGAACAAACAAAATTGCCGTATATGGAGTTAGAATAATCCTCATGAAACTCTTGAGACACCATTGCATCCTGAAAAATGCACTGTTGGGTGTGATTTACATGCTGGAGGCATCATCGGTCCTTATTTCTTTAAAAATGAGACCGTAGCGAATGTTACTGTCAATGGTTATCGTTACAGATCAATGATTACCGAATATTTGCTTCCAAGTTTGCATAACATCGACCTGCAAGAATTTTGGGTTCCAACAAGACGGTGCTGCGCCTCATACTGCCACTCGAACTTTCGATTTGTTGAAAGAGCAATTTGGCGATAACATTATGCCAAAAAATGGTACAATGAATTGGCCTCCAAGATCATGCGACTTAACCCCATTGGATTATTCTCTTTGGGGTTATGTAAAGTCTCTGGTTTACGCTGATAAACCAGCAACAATTGAAGCTTTGGAAGCCAACAAAACTCGTGTTATTAACGAAATACGCCCACAGTTGCTCCAAAAAGTGGTTCAAAATTTATTTTAATTTTACCTGGCCATACTACGATACTAGTGGATTCTATTCTCAAAATAATAGAATCATTGTTTCGATACTCCTCTGCATGGGCTCCTACGGAATGGGCCACAGTTATTCGTAGTATTAGAACATATCATTTTCAATATGAATGTGTATCGTTAAAAAACTCAGATTTCGTCCTCAAAGGGAAAATATAGAATCAAACTGCGTACGCTTTTTCGAAACAATAAGTTAAATATGGGTATTTCGAAAATAGGGAAACAAACACAGGGAGCCTCTCTTTTATACAGCAAAGAGTGTAGCATTACTTTAAATAAATTCAAAGATTTGAAAACTCTTTGTATTCAGAACAGTATTCCGCCAAGTTTTTAAAACGAATATTTTAGCATTAAGTATTGCAAAACTTTTACAGTTGTTTTAAACGAGACACATGAGGAAAATATATAGATTTTCGAGGTTAAGGCTTCATATCGATTTAATACTTATAACTTGTATTTACAACAAATTGAATTTCATATTTTTTAATGATTTATACGTAGCCGTTTTGAATTTTATTTATGTTTGACTATGTTTACTAAAAAGAAAATAAAATAATTTTTCAAAACGAAATGCAATGTTTTTTGGTGAAAACTATCTAACGTATCCGCCACGTTTTATCAAGCTGCCTGGCATGGTGACAACAAAGATTAGGAAAAATACAAAAAAAAAATATATCTGCCGTAAACTTTTTTTGGCGGTTAGAGCTCGATATAGGGGTAACAAAGGCACTATATACCCTATTGAATTTTCTTTCGAAATACCAACACGCCAAACAGGTCGCAAGCGGTGCGGAAATCGGAATGAAGCCTCTAAAAAAGTCGCCAAGCAGCAATTATTTTTTTTAAATCAAATTCAATAAAAATATACATTTACGTAACATGACCTCGATTGCAATGCGACTTCTGTGTGAGGAATGATGTAGCGCAGATCAATGGGTAATTCAAAGATAATTGAGACGCAATTATATTCCCTTGGAGCTACCTCAAGTTTTGTAAGTGTAATGAAATATATTTATGTAGTTTTGTAAACTATTGACCACTTGCAGGTATAAATGATATTAAAGACTAAACAAAGGAGATTTTAAATATTTTTTTGGCGTGTTCACCAATGCAATACCAAATTCAATAAAGAAATTTAGTATTCTGTCAATCGTTAAACTTAGCGCTTCTCTGCGTTTTTTTTTGCGGAGGGTGCCTATCAAAATGGTGTTGGTAAAAACTTTGAAGTTGGTCTCGCGCAATTTAGCTCCAATGTCAGCTGCTCCACAACTTTGACATATTCTCTCAATTCTTCCTCATAGGAATATTAATCGATAACTAATTAATTAAGCTGCTGCTTAGTAACCCACTTAATATAATACATAGTTGTCGATTTACCCTCTAGAACAAAAAAAAAAAAAACATATTCAGATTTTGACCAGAACTATGTGTAATAAAGGCTTTTACATAGTTTACATATATATATAACAGAAAAATTAATCTGTTGGTCTTCTTATATTAAAAAGAAAAAATGAAGGGGAAAACTTTCAAATGAAAAATAAAAACTATTTGTGCTACCATTTGCATTCAAAAAGATCGAGGAAACGAATTGTAAAAGTTGTGGTAGAAAGGTTTTCTAAATTTTTGTAAAGCAATCTTGTAAATAAAATAAATGCTAGTTTTCAAAAACATTGTAAAACCTAACGTAGAAGATTCAAGATATTCGTTTAGCGGAGAGTTATTAGAGAGTAATTAAAGCAAAGCGGAAGGTGTTATATTAGTAGTTAGCTGCTATTCCTGAGATTAGCAAATATCATACCAGATTTCTTTGATAAATTCATTGCCTTGAAGTTTACAAAATTTCCATTTACATGATCTTCAGTTTCGTTTGTTTAAATTTAATTTCTTACTTTTAGGAAATAAACATAGAAAGTCACTCTTTCTCAGCAACTTTAGGAAGTAACAAAAATTTTGAATAAAAATTGCATTTAAAGAGTGAAAAATAATACTATTTTATACTTACTATCACTCAAAAAAATTATTCCTTATACTATGCTGCTATATAGACAACTTCCTGCGCAGTTTGATAATTGAACTTGAAATGTATTGATAGTTTTGTTGTATTTAACTTTACGCTTTTTCTTCACACTTCCACTTTGTTTATTTAACTTTGAGTATTTTTCGCACACAATTTTTCACTGCACTTGGTTGCTTTTCATTCAATTCATTATCTCTGTTTTGACAGCTAAGCACTTTTGGAAGTATTAATTATATTTTATGACATTGAGATTCACACGTTTTTGACACTTATTTTTTATTTTCTTCACTTCTTTTTTTTTTTTTATATTTCCTTAGCAGCAAAATTTAATGGTTGTTATTATATTCTTTTTCACTGTATTTTCTTTTCTTATTTGTTTTTTATTTTTATTTTTTTTATATTTTTTATTTTACTTTGGGTGATGGGAGTTTATACTTTTTGTCTTTTTGACTTCTGGTTAATTATATTGTATTTATTTTTACTTTTCGTTTCCATGCTGGACGCGCAGACACAACAAAAGACTGTGAACTATTTATGATGTATTTATTTGACCAACCAGACGAACAACAATTAATTTAAATATTTAGTTTTTAAGACACTTCGTGGTTTCCTCTTTGGCTGCGATTACTTAAACCAAGTGGTAGTAGATATTTTCAAAAGCTAGAAAATCATTTAAAAATAAATTTCATGAACTAGACTTACAAAACATGTATTGTTTTAATAATGCAACATTAATAAACAACTTTCATTCATACATATTTCAAAATTTATGAAAACCTGTTGAAAAATAACAGAAAAAAATAATAACTTGAATTCAAAAACAAAATTCCAAGTCCCATTGAGGTCAACTCTTTCAATTAGGTAACAAATTTACTAAAAAACGAAGAGCTCCGGTTTGAGCAAGGAGCTCAACCGCCGCCATCTACTCATAACTTAGCAGAATACAGATAGTAAATGCATTCCATTTAAATTATGACTCCCGGTATTAGCCCCTAAAAGCCATTTTTATTTACTATTCCCTTTTTTAACTTAGTTACAATTCGTACTCGTTTATTTTATTTTCGATTTAATTTAAAATTACAGTTATATAAATATTTTGTTTAATGCATAGGTTTTTAATTTGTAAAGAATAAGTTTTTAAAATTTAGTTTGTTTTTAGAATGGAAACCAAATCTTTGCAATGGCTGCGTTCTTGCGAAAGTTCACCGTTATACTGAAATTTTTTATTTATAATTATTTCTAATCATTACTTTATTTTGGTTATCGCTGAAGAGAATGAGGATTCCTAGAATTATTTTAAAATTAAAAACAGTAATAATAGTTTGGCGCTTTCACCATACAACCGGCTGTTTGTGCGAACTTCTTCTACAATTTTCGGTTTTCCTTTGTACGGAACTGTCAGCGAAAAAAACTCCCAAAACTCGACGGAAGTTTTGAAGCAATTTAAATTTGCAGATCATTGTACTAGAATTTAATAAGCTATAAAACTGTGCCTGAATTTTAATTAAAATTAACACAAAGTTTGAAAATTGAAACAATGGTTTATATTTTTTTAAGAAATCAATAAAAAATTACTGAACAACAAATAAAGACGCGAAACTTGTCAAAATATCGCTGGCGTATAGTTATGATAAGCGCTATACACTTGGAGGCTTCGTATCGCTTGCCAAGGTCGGCCGCTATTAGAAAGAGGATGTTACTATTATTTTTTTTAATTTTTTTTTTTTTTTGATGACTCGTAGGTTTGAACCTGGCTCACTCCGGGTGATAGCAGTAGACACTGCATACTTGGCTACGACAGTCTGAAAATTATTTGTGTTAAATTGTCTTTTCCAAAATATATAATAAGTAGTGACAATGACGTTATGGTGTTGCTAATGGGGTCCAATCATTGCAGCGCGGTACATTTTGTTTACTTTAATCTATTTTAATTCTTTTTCAGAGTCTACACCGAAGTTTTAGCAAGCCATATAATAAATAAAATGAAACAAGTGGTAATTGAAGAGGCCAACAATAATATTAAAAGTGGGGTCTCATTACTTATATATCTGCAATATGTGACCATGTATGTGGTAGGATTTGACATAAAGTCATCATCATAACTTCCAGATGCGTAATAAATCGCTTTAAAGTTAAACCACGTTGGCAAATAATGCTAATGAATTGGGCAATGATTTTGTTAGAAAAATCTTATTTTATGACGAAGTGCATTTACTGTTCGGAGTCTATTTTACCAGCCATAATGATCTGCTACTCCGGGGTATCGGAAACCCCACACGTGATCCTCGAGAAGCCAGTGCATTCTTTGAGAGTGACAGTTTTTAGAGCAGTGGCATCATTGACCAATTTTTCGTTGGAAATACTACTTGAAACGATACTTCGTATTCGAGAATAGCATAATAAATGATTTTTCTGCGACCGAACATTGCAGCAATGGACTTGAAAGCCTTTGATTTCAACAGGGTGGCTCATTAAGCCAGAATCGAAATTTTGAGTATCAAGTTTGGTAATCGTCTTATCCAACGTCGCGGCGATGCCGATTGACCACCTAGCAGCTGCTATTTATCGACGCTAGAATGTATTTTGTGCGGAGCAGTAAAGGACCGATATCGTGCGAACAATCTCAAATGATTCACTCCCTTAAAGCGAATATCGAGCGACAGAAGTCGTGGGAAACTATACTAATCGGAAGCACTACTGCAAGGAAGCCACATGAATAAAACCATATGCTTTAAATAATGCAAATACTTGGTCTTTCGAATAAATGAATAACACAGCAGAAACAGTAGATTTTTGTTTATAACTCTTATTTTAATTTAAAAAAAATCTCTCATATAAATATGGGTTGAAGTTCAAATTAAAATTATAATATATTCGTTATCCCTCTCACTATTTTACGGTGTTTTCATGAATTCCTTGCTTAGTCGTTTTTTCAACACAATGAACTTGTCTGTTTTGCAGATTGTATAAGTTAAAAACTTTACTCTCGAAACTGGATGTTTTAAACCTGACATATTTTTGCTTTTTATTGCAATTACCGTGTTTTTTCGCATTCTATTAAGTTTATCTTTTTAGACCAGCACGTTGTATTAACAAATCTTTTAGAAAACACAAGTACATTCTCCAAACATAAATTATTATTATTTTTATTCTCAGTAGAGCTGAGAAAATGATCTAGAATTTAATTTAATTTAAAAACTATATAGTATTTAAGTTAATAATGTTGATAAGCAGCACTGAAAAATGCAAACTTTTTCAATTATTTTTGAGAATTTCGAACTGAGTACTTATATAAGTAAATATTTAGGAATATCTCTCTTCAAAAGGCTTAGAAATTCGACCAATCTTTCTGTGAGGTTTCAGTTAGCGAGTTATTTTGACGACGTGCTGAATTCGTTGGTCTAAACCAATATAATGCCTTTAGTTCAACATAACTCAGACTAGACTAACGCAGATTCATTGAAAATTTAATCACCAAACCAATACAAACATGACGGATATTTGAACGATGTTACATTTCATTTATAACGGCATGCATAGGTCTTTCAAATAAATGAAAACCTGACTTCAATTCTCATAGATTATATTTCAATATCTGCCCACTCTTATTGACCAACGCAAACTAATTTTTAAAATGAAGTTTTAAGAATTGCGATGTTTTGTTCAATCGTGTAACTTGGGGTGGTGGTTTGGCGTCATTGAGGGAATTATAATTTAAAAAAAAACAGATCATAACAGAATACGCGCCAAGTTAAATTACCTTTGTAATTTCTAAAAGCCAAACATTTTAGTTTTTCCCTATTTTTCACATGAATTTCGTATACTGTAAATATTTGTATTTTCGTGCAAAATCCGTACGAAGATTACTTGAAATTTTATGCAAAGTTCTACATTTAAATTAAACCAGTTTCCAGTTTCGATTTTTTAGCTCTACTGCTGATCATGAGAAGCCACTTTTGATTACTAGTTGTGATCGATCAAAAATCTAACATTATTTTTTGCCGTCTAAGTCAAAATTTGTTTAATTTCAATTAAATTTTTTATTTTCCGTCTTTTCAAATGTTCTTTGAGTAATCTTTGTGTGATACATGCGTTAATTTTGTTTAGTGATTTCTTTGTTTTATTCAAACTTATTATTTGACGAACATTGTGATGGGGAAACTAATAAAAGTGTAAGATTTTACAGGGTGTTGAAAACGTGTGTGTAAAATTTTTTCTATATAATTTTTTTGACTCTAGATAATTGTTCGGCTCATTGATCACTCAAAGTGAAGAAAAATAATTCAAATTTAGTCGGTTCAGGTATTTTTTAAATTAGTGAATGTTTTTAGAACTTCTTTTTTTATTTGACGTCAGTTTAATTGAAGCTAAATCGTCTTAACATTTCATATTACAAGCTTAAGTCAGGAAAGCAGCAAAAAAAAATTAGTAAAAATAATGAATCGAGGAGCTACGCACATTTATACCTCTTTTGTCTTTTTAGTCCAAATATTTTTTAATTATCTTTTCAATAGGTAACATCTATATTGATTTTTCTCCGTAGCACATTTTTTTCAATCTACTGTTTTAATTATATTATGTTTGTACTAGAACTTTTATCTATGATTTAGGCATTCCTTGCCGGAAATACTGGCTCATTTCGACAATTATTTAGCCTCGCTTCAACTCAAGTGGACCTTCAGCCAACTTTTTGGGAAGCAATTTCGAATTTTGTAATTTAACAAAATGTATTGAAAATACATATTAATTTAATTTTAGCAATTTTAATAACTACGCATTTCTAACAACATGGCTGATGCTACAAACTGCTGGACAGTTTTGATAATTTTTGATTCATTTAAAAAAAAAAAAATATTAATTATTATTCATTTAAAAAAAAAAATATTAATTATTAAGTCGTTCAGATATATTTTATATATTTTTTCAAAAATTTTTTTGTACCATGTCATTTTCATTGTACTGTTTGTTCAGTTTTTTTTTTTAATTTCCCACTCTGCATTCACTTTGGAAAGAAGAATACAAGATAAAAATATGCGCGAAAAATATTGAAATTCTATTAAGTACAAATTGCCGCTTTCGTAAATAATAGCTTTTGCTTTGTTTTAGAGTTTTTAATTTTTTATATCATTACATTTTTTGGTATACTTCGTAGAGCAAATTTTTTAAATATTTTCTATAAAGAGATTAATGAGTTTAAATTAATAATTTATTTGGTTGACTTTTTTTTCAAAATATTTTTATCAATACTCAGTACTTAAAAATATTATACTGATTCTATCGCAATCACTTACTTACATAAATAAGTTATTGAACTAAAAATTATTAGTTTTTGAAGTTTATAATAGTATATTTTTTTTTTCAATTTTCTATGACATGAGACTGTTTACTTTATACGCAGTTAGAATTTCTTTGCAGCAAAAAACATCTACCACGAAAAAAGTTTCAGCTACCAAAGTTACCGATTTTCTTAGGTGCTATTCGATTTTTGGTTTTCACTTATTATCAGCATTAATTTCTTTTTCACTAAACACAAAATTGTGGTATTTTTATTATTCGCCTCGAGTTTGCTCTAAATATTCACAACTTCCAAAAACTAAAAAATTAAAAACTTAAAATTTTCGATATTCAATTTTTTGATTAATCCAACCAGTTTTGCTATTTTAATTGCCACTTAAACGGAAATCGCAACTTCGCCGACGGAAAACAGATCACCTTAACGCTACACAAGGTGCGACCGGCGTACTTCCGAAATAGCGCTAACGAAAAAGTTCACAAAGCTTTAACTTAACTGCAGCAACAAATAAAACGAAAGAAAAAAAAACCCGAAAAGAAGCGGATTTCGACCGACAAAAAATGTAGCGCTTGGCGTGCACGAAACGCGCCACACATGAAACTGAACTAAATCACAAATCATGTCCAAGAAGTTGTTGGCCAACAGCAGCGGCGGCAGCAGCAACAGCAACAGCAGCAGCACCGCCACTAGCCGCAGCAGCCCAAATAGCGACAAACGCTATAAACGGCAAGCGGCGGCACACCAAATACAATCCGCAAGCAGCGCGGCGGTCAACAATAGTTCAAACGGCTAAGCTAAGTAAAATACATAGAGTACCACCACATACGAGCTTGAGTTCCAGCTCAATGGGCGCTGCTAACTAAGCAACTCACACGCTGGCTGTGCTAGCCAACAGAGAGCTGAGCTAAGCTGCATAGGCAACGACGCGCATACTGGTCAATTTATCGACTCTTGGGAACCGAAAACAAAATCTACTAAGCGTTTCTCACCTTTTCGTTTCATTATCACTAGCAAATCTATGCTCAGCTTCTAAGCTTGTAGCGGTTTGCTTTATGTGCTGCCGAGTTCGATTCGTAGACAAAAATAAGGGGAAAAAAAAACAAAAACAAACAAAAAGCAGCTTCTAAACAAGACAACCTGTGCTTTGTGCTGGGTGCTGAGAAAAGACATAAATTCAAAAGCGAAATTGTAAGTAGTAAGTAGTTGTTATGTAGAAAATACAACAATACAAAAGTTATGAGAAAAAAGAGTTTACTGAAATATTTCGAGCGCTTGAAGAGCTTTAGCTAGAAAAATGTGCTAGCTATTTTAGCTGACTGTTGAATAGTTGAAAAAACAGTGTGGCGCCGCTGCCAATTGGACGCTAAGCAGCGCTTGCGCATCGATGACTTACCGTTCGCGGCGGTACGCTCTTACAATGGCAATAGGAAAACATAAAACTTTTCGCTCTTAAACTTACGCTTTTTGTGTTCTTTTGAAATACTCTTAAGTAGTGTGTTTGGTTTTCTTCTATAATTTTATTTTTTTGCCTTTAAGCAAAAAAAAAAAAATAAAAATAAAAAAAAAAATATAAAAAAATAAAACAAATTGAAAAAAAATTTAAGAAATAAGAGTCTCCTTTTCTCTCCATTTAATATTTGCCGTTGCAAGTTAACTCAAACTTGGCTTTTAAATATCTACTACATGATATTGTTAAGCTGACTTAATATCTCATAAATCGTGTGATTTTTATTCGTGTAAGTACGCCGTATGTGGGAAATGCTGTTGCTCAAATAAGCTGAAGAAATTGACTTTTTGAGCGTAAGCGTTTATGTCGTTCTAACTCGATAATAATAATAATAATAATAATAGGCGAATAAGCGTTTTGACTGCGTAAAGTTGATTATTTTCTTTGTATCCGTAATTGACTTAACATTTTGTGTTGCATGAATTATTGATAATAGGTAGCGTTTATCGATGGTTTGCTTTTTTTTGTTAATTACTGAAAATTATTGAGTTTCTAATTATCTAAATATTTATAAACACGCATAGATTGGTAATTTGTCTATACTTCTAGTTTCCAGACGCATTCCAGGCCGATAGTGAGAAGATCGGATTCCACGACATAGCTGAGAGTCTGAATATTTGAATTACACCTTTCCAAACAGTATTTCAGAATAACTCAAATTTATTTCAGAATAGCACAAATATATTTTAGAAAAGTACAAATGTATTACTTTAAAAAAAACCACAAACGTATTTCAGAAAAATGTTTGGAGAAATATTTTTGTTTAAGTAGACATTTGCATATGCCCATTTTATGATAATAAAATATAACGGTTTCTAAATCCGTATAAAAATAAAACCTCTATGAGCCTGTAACTGCACTTTCAAAATTATATTCTTGAGCATTATGGTGAGATTCTCTTGCACCGATCGAATCATTCCGTCGCTTTTATTCCCTCACAATTTTTGTTTAGCCCCTTCTTTTCTTTGTTGGCTTTCTACTCTGCCCCAACACATCCAAATGTAAGATGCCATATTTTTTGAATTCCGAAGAACGATTTTGAGCTGCACCAATCTTGGCCTTTGTTGTCGGCCACAACAACGTATGTGTGGTCTTCTTAATTATAAATCGAATAGTGCTCAAAAATTGTAAGGAGATGAGATGGACAAGCAAGATTCAACGGGTGGAAGAGAAGACCACCATAACGTCCAAGGGTATATCTCTAAATGTGCAGGTAGAGTTGCTCAAAGATGTTTAGTTATATAATTAATTAAAACGGGCATGTAGTAATGTTTACCGAACCAAAAATATTTTAAACACATTTTTCTGAAATATATCTGTATTTTTTTGAAATACATTTTTGTTTTTTTGAAACAGATTTGAGTTTCTCTGATATACATTTGTGTTTTTTGAAATAGATTTGTACTTTTGTGTTTTTCGGAAATTCATTTGTGTTTTTCTAAAATACATTTGTGTTCTTCTGAAATAGATTTGTACTTTTCTGAAATACATCTGTATTTTTCTAAAATATATTTGAGTTTTTTTTTTAAACAATTTTGAGTTTCTCTGAAATACATTTGTGTTTTTCGGAAATTCATTTGTGTTTTTCTGAAATACATTTGAGTTTCTCTGAAATACATTTGAGTTTTTCTGAAATACATTTGAGTTTTTTTTTTTTTAAATTTGAGTTTCTCTGATATACATTTGTGTTTTTTGAAATAGATTTGTACTTTTGTGTTTTTCGGAAATTCATTTGTGTTTTTCTGAAATACATTTGAGTTTCTCTGAAATACATTTGAGTTTTTCTGAAATACATTTGAGTTTTTTTTTTTTTTAAATTTGAGTTTCTCTGAAATCCATCTGTGTTTTTCGGAAATAGATTCGTATTTTTGTGTTTTTCGGAAATTCATTTGAGTTTCTCTGAAATACATTTGTGTTTTTCTGAAATAGATTTGTACTTTTCTGAAATACATCTGTATTTTTCTAAAATACATTTGAGTTTTTTTTTAAAACAAATTTGAGTTTCTCTGAAATACATTTGTGTTTTTCTGAAATACATTTGAGTTTTTTTTTGAAACAAATTTGAGTTTCTCTGATATACATTTGTGTTTTTCGGAAATTTATTGATGTTTTTCTAAAATACATTTGTATTCTTCTGAAATACTGTTGGTTAAGGTGAAAATCAAGTGTGCAGACTCTTAGCTATGTCATGGAATCCAATCTTCTGAGTATCGGATTAGAGTGCGTCAATTTTTCTTGCAATTGCCGCGCAATGTGACCTTATCGGTTTTTATGTTCGATTATTTTTATTCTTTTTTCTCTTTTTTGACTCGGCAGAATCCGAGTTTGTCAGTTTTGCTATCGGAAGTAAATCGAACGTTTAAGCCCCAACGTTTTTGAGCTTTTTGATGCGCTGTAGGTGATATTTTTCATAAAATGTAAGAATATTTTGGGCAAGCTGCAATTATCGTTTCAATATTTACATGATTCATTTATGGGGGAAATCATAAGAAAAACAAATTTGCTAGCTATTGTAGTTGAATTGAATGAGTTGCAAAATCCGACAATTTTCTAAAAATATTGATTGAAAAGTAAGAATTTTTGCTGACATTTTTTTTTATTAGATTTGTTTAATTTTTTTTATATGTAAATTTTGTAGAAAGTTTGAAATTTTGACTTGCATGATTTTTGTTAAAGAATAAATTTTATTTTTATAACAAATAATTTAAATGATACATATAAAGGAAAGTTATAAAAACTCTCATTGGTTTAGAAAGAAGCGTAAAAGTCAACGCAACAATAGAACAGCCGATTCGAATATCGGTTTTGCTCATGTTCGAAAAAAGCTGATTCCGCTGGAATTTCATGACACTAAAGGAAACCGATATCGATTTACATTTCCAACAAACATCAATTCTGAATTGGATTCTGTGAAATGCCCGTGAGCTTAGAAGTTATTGCTAAAAAGTAATATGTAGTAATTTCAAAATGCATTGACTGTACTAAACTATGAATCGTGTCAGAGTTTTTCTGTACCGACATGTCATTGACCACTAAAAATAGTTTGCTTAAACTTACGGTAAATTCATTTAAAAAAAAAAACTAAGCTGATTTTAAGACTGCACTGGAGTTTTAAGGTTTTGTGGTGTTAAAACCCACCGGTACTGCAGCCGGTGCCGTTGGTTTTTATTTGGCAATTGAGGCTCAGTTATTTTAAACACTTAATTAACGTTCATAAATTCTGTCAGCATTCCCCATCACTGTCGTAGCTCTTTCATTCCGCGCAGATAGAAGCCATCACTTTTTTCATTAAACGAAACACCCCGTTGAGGCTCGAGCAATTTTCGTCTAGTCGCCAAGCTCATATGTAGCCTGGTGTTATCGTGGTGGAACGTCATCAACTTCTGTTGACCAGCTCATCTTCGCTATAAACTTGTTATAATTTTTTTCTGATATCAGAATTGCCTATAGCAATTTTTGGATTTGAAACTGGCAACAGTACCAATGAGCACCTATCTTACAATGTCGTTGCGTCGTGTCTCGAACTCTCAAAGCGATCTTGAAAAAATCACTCTCATGCTGTTAAAAAAATATAGTCCGATGCGTTGAGTACAATGACATTAAGGCTGGATAAACAGCGCCATTCGGATAGTTGTAAAGATTTCTACAAATTATTACAGAGTGATTTGGACGAAATGGGATGTTGTGTTGCTAAAAATTTAGATTCCGGATATGTCAGTTATAAAGGAGGATACGACACCAAAGAAAGTGGAAAAGTCAAATAGTTGGCATCGAAAGACTTCTTTATCCTTTTTTGATTAAAAGGGCTGCACTAAATTGACAATAATACGATAATTTACTGAGTTAGGCTTGTGTGGCTGGCGTACAGAAGAGGTGTGGAAAGTAAGAGAGCGGATTGCTGTTTCTTTGGGACAATGCGGACGTTTCCACAACATGGTCTGCGAATAATGCATTAATAGCTGCGGCTTGAATACAAATTGACCACCCACCCTATCGTCCTGATCTAACTTTCAATGACCTTTGTTGAAATGACCTTTTAAATTAAAAAAAGCAGTTACGGGTATAAATATTTTCGAACAAACTTGGCGGTCACAGAAAGCTATTTTGAAAAGAAAAGTAACTAATATTTTAATGGCATTAAGGTATTATATTTATGACTTTAGGGAGATTATAGTGAAAATTTCAAAATACAAAACCAAATTCTGTTCATTTTATGTATAAATGTTGGACATAAAAAATTATTTTGGTAGGACATTTAGTTAGTCGCAAGTTCCTTTATAATGGTTCTATGTATTTGCAAGAACTAATTTTATATCGAGTACTTTTCCCGGTGGATGAGCTAACTTGCGTAAGTTAAAAATCTCGAAACAAATAAAATTTGAATAACTCTATACTTGAACCGATTTTCAGTTAATTGGAATTTCGTTACGCAAACTACTATATGCTTATATTTACTAAAAGCTAGGATTATTGGACGAATGTTCGATTATGGGAAATTATTGTTCATAAAAAAATCTTTTTTGCACCATGGTCTAACTCACAGATAACCCAATACATAGTAGGACCACTGATAGAGCGTGTCAGATATTTATGATCCTCTTCTAGCGAAAAGCCTTAAGGTACGATTTGGTATGCTGCTTTGAGGGTGCCTGTAACCAAGTTTGTTGCTTAAGTCTTTCGTTAAACTACCATCTCTCTCATATTTGCTATATAAAGGTTTATTCAAAGTTCCTGAAACTAAATTAAACTAAACTAAATTGCGTGAGCATTCTACGGATTAATACTAGATAGCACAATGGAAACAAATATCTCAAAATTAATAGGTACGGAATAGAAAACAGAGACGCAGCGACGCTTTAAGAGATTGGTTGCATTAAACGGCTGCTAGAAAATAACTGACGGCATGAGGAAATTCAGTTTGTCAAAATTACTTCTGTGATTTCTAGTGTACCTTAAAATCATAGTTCATTGAGTAAATATTCTTTAGAATATGATATCTGTGTTATATAAAATATGGAAAATAAGGGGAACAAAGCATTAAACTTTGGAGGGAATTTTGAGAATCATTGAGAGCTGCTCTACTTCAAATCTCTTTGATAGAATTAATATAAACAAGTAAAACCAATAATACTTTATGAATGAAATCACAACAGCAGTCAAATATTTCAAAGAATAAAGGAAATTGCAAAGGATTTACATAAATTAATATTTGCGTATTTTGTTCGCTGAATAAAATCGTTGAATAAATTCGATGAAGAATAGTGAGCTATGTTTATTCTTAGCTATTCGCGACTATTGTTACTACCGATTGTTAACAGTTGAATATCTCTTGGTTAGAATTCTATAGATAATGACTAATTTTTGTATATGTCTGGTGAATAAAAATTTCGTAAGTTTATTCAAAACGCAATGGAACAATAGAATATAAAGTTTTAGTTATTTTTAGTTCGCAAACTAAAGCACAACATGACTTTGTTTTTATAAGTCGAACGATCAAGTCAAAACTATTCTACTAAAATTTCTTATATGGAATCGTTCAGTGACTCCAAAATTTTAAGTTAATTTCAAGAGTGCAAAGTCCGGCACTTATTGGAAGCAGTGGACTTTGAAGGTTAAACGCTAGCACTGCAAGTCTTGTTGTTAAATATAATTTCAATAGATACTACTGGGGAAAGCCTTACAGCTCAGACCTGCGATCAACTGCGAGGTATTAGATACAAATTTAGTTCAAATAGTGGTCTTTTGAATATTTTGCAATATTTCAATTCTATCCCGTCTATAACAAACCATTGTGCATCTTCCGTTGCTCATATGGGATACATTGGCAGCCCCTTTACCTCTGGAGATGATTGAAACAGTGCAATACGTGAAACAGAGAATTGCTAACTACGATTACGAAAATGAAGGCCACCAGAACACTGCCGGGTAATTCGGACGAGGGTACGAGGGTAGCCACCGGATTGGCTGCTTACGAGCGCGACAATTGCAAAGCAATTGATAATTAGGGCTCTTTGTTTAATAAAGGTGCGATCGGAGGAACTTTCGGGAAACTGGGCTATCACTTCGAGAGTTTCATTTCATAGTATGTATACCGTGACACAGCGATATCTCAGAAAATTGTGTAGCTGATGACTTAGGTTGCCAAGTTACACTTAAAAATTACGCCTTCAGAAAAACGGAGTTTAGGGTTCCGCTGGTCAACAACAATAGTGGACCGTAGGAGGTAATTCTACGGTTATCCAAGTCAAAGCTCTAATCAATCGGTGTGGTGCTGCCAGTGGACTATATCATTGGGGTCCTTGCGCTACGTTTGAATATCAGCACTGATGAAGAGGTTCGATTACCTTAGCTTTTTCAACTCAAATATCCTGTTTTATTATTTTATTCATCCTCACTTATAGGGCATGAAAACCTAGCCAGCTTCGTAGTTTTATTAACAGCGTGTGGACTTTCTAAGATTGTAAATAGGAAGTTGCCGCTATGTTTTGAATTTATTGTGATATCACAATCTAATACGTGCCAGAGAAAAGGAAAGTTAATAAAGTTCCCCACCAACAAAAATAATTTGTTAGAGAAAGAATACACGAGATTGTCTGGCAATTTTCTGCTATACTATATTAAAGTCTGTGAAGGAATCTTGAGAATACCCAGAAAATGTGTAAATAATTATATAAGGTCTCAAAATAAAAATAGTGAAGTCACAGAATTTTTTAAGCTGAAAAATGGTAAATTGCAATATCTCAAAAAGTTGTAATTAGAAAAAATATTTAAACGGTTATCGGAATTAACGAGCAATTCTAAATTGGGACTGGATATTTGAATCCAGTGTGTAAAAAAAAAAGATAGTTATGTGAGAAATACGGTTATCTTTCAATTACCTCCTACGTTGAAAAGTCGAATTTAAATCATACCTGTTAAGTCTTGAGTACTACTCGTACTAAGTAGCAATTTAAGGACTTTGGCTTTCCAGAGAAGTACTCAATACTTTTCAAGTACATTACATCTGTATCAATTACTACTCGAGTACAAGTACTTGTAATAGGGAAATATTTGGAAATACCATCAAGTACTGATAGTACTCGAAAATACTCGCTAAAATAATTACAATCCTTTTCCAAGTACTTTCAATTACTTCCAATTACTCTGAAGTACTTGGAAAAGGATTGCAATTCTTTTAGCGAGTATTTTCGAGTACTTTCGAGTACTTTCAGTACTTGATGTTATTTCCAAATATTTTCCAATTGCAAGTACTTCTACTCGAGTCCTAATTTCAGTTCAGCTAGAAAACAATTACGTATTCATTACATGTACTTTAAAAAGTATTTGTTTTGTGTACTAATTGTACTTGAAATTTAACAGGTCTGATTTAAATTAATAAAATATACACAAATTATGGGATACATTACAATAATGTTGTCAAGGGGTTCTTCGAGAAGAACGTTCAAAAACTTGGTCACTACCTGCTTGATAAGTTGATTTAATTAAATTATAAACAAGTTATATGAAATATTTAAGATATGGGTGTTAAATGGTCAATTTCGCCACAGAGAAGATTTGTACTAGCTCCTTCCAGCGGCTCCGCTTGTATTAGATTCGCTTTAACGTTATGAATTCAAGTGTAACAAAATAGTAAATAAATTAATTTTTAACTTTCATTTCTTTATTATCTAAACAAAAAATCGAACACTACTTCATAATTGTCGATCATGGCTGGTCGCTATTCAAATATATGTCCTGCTACATGAATGTACAAAAACTGATTTTCATAACAATTTATTTTATTACTAGATTTCACCTAGGGTTAATTATAAATTTATATATAATTGTTGAATATCTGGCAACCCCTCAACATTTTTCCGAAACTAAGTTTCTCTAAACCTTTTTCAGCTCAAACCAGTATAGTAAAGCCTCATTTATCTTATAAATTTAGTTGAATTTTTATAATTTAAACAGGTGGCATCCCTCTTACATTTTTTTTTGACTAAACAACCCTTAAACCTTTTTCATTTGACCTTAGTATAATAGAAATTCAATAACCTTACCAATTAAATTGAATCACCGTTATATAGCAAGTGGCAACCCTCTTCGTTAACGTTGTCAAATAAATACAGTCTTTTTTACAAACAACCTAATATATTAATATTTTTAAACAAGTGGCAAGACTTTTATTGATTATTTTGATGATTTATGTTTTGTTTTTGCCTACTTGCTTTGAATTCCATGCCGCTATACTTTGATCAAATTCTTTCATATAGTTTACTCTTTTATGTAAGTGGCAACCCCTTCCAAAGGTATTTTCAAAGCACACGTTTCTAAAATCTCCTTTGTTTGATACCCATATGGCATTGATTTATTTGCAATAGAATTTTAATAATTTTTTTTAGAAAGGTGGCAACCCTATCGAAAACAATTTTTGACATTAACATTTCACAAAACTTTTATTTTGGCTTTCACATTGTAAAATGCCAATTATTTGGAAACTTAACTTAAATTGCGTTTAAACAGGTGGCAACCTTCTTTTGAACAATCAGAGAAATGCACCTTTACTAAGCCTTTTCGATTTGTTACTCATACTACAAAATTTTGTTTAATTCAATATTTTAATCGAACTTAACCTTTTAGATGGGTTGCAACTCCCCCTAAATATCGATTCATTGCTAACCGATATAACGCACTACATATATGTATGAGTGCCAAATCTTATTGAGATCTATTTTGTATGATGACAGCGACATTGTTTTAAGTTCATTAATTAATTGACTCAGGCACACGCAAACTTTCATATTTATAATATCAACAGGATTAAAAGTTGTATAGAAAATGAAATGCCTCGGATAAGAAAAATCGCACGGATATATATTAAAAAGAATTGCCACCTATTTTAAAATTCGAATTTAATAATTTTAAGAAAGCAAATACATCTTCACTGCTACAAACTCCTGTAAGAACAAAAACTGATAACTGATTTCCGAAGCACAATTTTAATTTTAGTGAGCACATTTCTCTACTTTGGAAAGTGGAGACAGCGAAATAGTCGCCAGAGAAGACGGTGGTTCCGAACTCCAAATCGCTGGTGACGGGATTTAGTGCCGATAAAGTTCGGAGAGCGTGTGGAATTTAGGCGTGGTCTGCACAATCCACAAAAAGGCGATCCTGTAATATGCGCCAATTACCGCGTGTGAGCCTCCTTAACATTTCATATAAGGTTCTAATGAGCGCATTGTGTGAAAGTGTGGCTTTAGATATTCTCGACTCGATTCCAAATAGTGGAAAAGCCTCGTGGGAATAGAATCAACACACACTATATTTTTGTCGACTTTAAATGAGCTTTCGATATCACGAGAAAGAAACGGTGAGAGAGTATTGTACAAAAGCATCGACACTGTCAACCGATGTTCATTGAGATGCCCCCTAGAATGTTCGAGAGAAAGAGTGTTAGGTGGACAAGGCGAAACGTAGAGTGAACAGGAGGCTGCGCAAACCGCTAATAATAAGCGCGGTTCTTACCTTTACCAGTGCGGAGGTTAAGGAGGCCATCGGGAAGGCGAAAATCTCCAAAGCCGTTGGATTAAAAATGCTGATTCTGAAAAATTTGGCCCCAACAGGAGTAGCGTACCTCACCAGTATCTTCAATCTGTCCATCTCCTAACTCAGCGTACCTGACGTGTGGAAGTTGGGGAGTGCTATACCGCTGATAAAACCAGGGAAGCCGGCGGAAAAGGGTGACTCCTATCGGCCGATTTTCCCTCCTTTCACCAGTGGTGAAAAGGCTGGATGCTCTCGTATTTTACACACCACCTCTGCCATCGGCGAATGGCTACTGGCAATGAAATTGATGACATGTGCTCAAAGGTAAATAGGTATCTCTCTGATCTTGCACACTTCTTAACTGGACGTAATATGACTTTATCTCCTACTTTTAATTTTTCGGCGGCCTTATTCACCACATGGGCAAAGGAGGTCAGGTTGGAATTCAACATCAATGTTGATGGCACTCCCACCCCAACGACTAACCACCCGAGGACCGTGGAAGTGACCTTCGATAGCCTGCTCTCCTTCTCAGCCCACACAAAACCGCAATCGTTAATAAAGGTCAGAGCCGCAACAAGGTTCTCAAGTTTCTCGCGTTGGAAACATACAAGGCAATTTGTCGGCCGGTTGTAAACTATGGTGCTCCAATCTGGACTCAGTGGACAAAGCTGCAGACCTGTCAAAACGCCGCACTCCGGACTGTAACGGGATGTCTTCTGACGTCGTCTGAGGTAGACCTCCCAGCTAAGGAGTATAACATCCTGCTCAGCAAGCAGTTCCTGATTAGATGTCATCGAGCGGGACACCTAAACAGGAACTTGCAAATTGCCGAGCCACCTCCCAGGCACGTCAGGGGATATTTTCGTGAACTCAAGGATGTGTTCCAGTCGTTAACCAGTCAACCATTAGATAAGATGGCGTATATAGACAGGCTCTGAACAGCATGCACCAAGAGTCAATTAACAGCTTTATGAACTTTCGTCCTGTGAATTATGTCATTGGAGTCAAACCACCAAGCAAAGCAGACGAAGAGCTTCGACAGTCTCGGGCAGGCTGCGTCACTATGGCCCAACTAAGATCTGGATATTGTTGCAGTAATAAGTGGCCGAATGTGTAGAGTCCCCGCACGAAACCAACCACCTATTCACAACCCCCTTTCCCTATGGTTAAACCCTACCGAAACAGCACGTTTCCTGGGCCCCTCCTTAAATGAGTTTGACGATAACGACCATGGGTAAGCTGATCCAGCAGTGTGTAGGCACAACAACAAAAACAACGAGTGGCGTGCAATGTTAGAATCGGCCGAAATCGGCTAGTCGATTATAGCGGCAATCAAAAACGAGGAGAAATCCACCATTGCGCATGCAAATGCAAAATCAATTAATGAATTACATAATATAGGCTGGACAGGAATTGCCTTGATTTTCTAGTTTTACTATGACAAAGGTAAAAAAAACGTTATAAATAAATACCAAACAATTTCGAAATGTACGACGAAAATACTACAAGTGGTTGGCTCAGGCAGAAGTGGTTTCGCTTCAGGAAAATTGATACCAAAAATGAAGAAATGCTTACTAAACAAAAAAAAAAAAGAACGCAAACAAATTGTTTCTTCTTATACGCGCTTTAAAATATAAAATATTATTAGAGCCTGAGATTATTTAATTTTTGGTCGCTCTACGGTTAAGGCGAAAATTGCTTTAAAAAACTTAATGCCCTTATGAATATTTGGTTATTAGCAAACATATGTAAATCACGTCTCAAGACAAGTGTTTACATCGCAACAAAATCACCTTTTATCTGACAATTCTAAATGGCTTTTCAACACTTCACCACCATAGTTGCCATTTCCGGTATTTGTTCATGTCAGTCAACGGTGCTTCACATTGAGCTGAATTAAACTATTTGTGGGAGCATAAATAAAATAAAGCCAACAGATATACAGCATACATACATACATATTTATACATATACAAAAGCATAAGCTAAACAAATATTAATAAATATGCAAAAATGTTTGCATTTTAGATTTATATTGTCTCTATTTGTTTATGACCAAATGCCGTTGAGAATTCTGTGTCAACGCGAATATTTAACGCTACTTTGTATTGCCGTCATTATGTTATTATTTTTGTGCGACATTCAAATGGCTGGTGAAAAGTTTATATGGCTTTATATTTATGTGTGACCGAATGTGAGTTTATTTTAAGCCAACGATAATAAACTTTCTGTCGCTTTTTCTATTTCTTGTTTATTCGTTCGTCTTGCTCGATTTGGTGTGCAAATTTTCCATTGTCAACTTGACAGTTGGTGAAATATAAAATTTAGATTGCTAAACACAAATTTGATGGTGTGGCATAAAAATCTTATGCCGCCTATTGCTATTGCCGAGATTTAATAGGAAACTAAGGACTGTTTATGCTTCTCATCCAGTTTAAATCAGCTTCTTCAATTTAATAGCGCCCTAAAATTTCTATATTACTGAAAATGTCCACTAAACCTATTTTAAATAATGCTCTTCTTTTTCGCCATGAAAATCTTACAATATGAAAATTGTAGTTTCCTTTGTTTTTACTGCGAGGACGGCAAATTTGTAGCGACGCTCAGTAACGATTTCATTCAGCTTCTGACACCAATTTTCCATGCCGTTTATTTAAATAAAAATGTTTATAGTTTATCTTTGCTATTGTTGTGTACATTTTAAATAATATCTATTATGACTAATTTCACAATATGAACATCTACTAGGACTGATTTTAGTACAGTGGCTCACAAAAGTATTTTGCATATGAAGAAAATAAAACAAACGATTTTATTTTTGCTTTTTTACGTTAGTTGATAAATTATGTATTAAATTCAATAACATATCAACTCATAACTTCGCTGGGACTTCATTAACAAAAAAAATTAAAATAAAGATACACAGGGAAATAATGAAGATAATTCAGAATTTGAAACTCGCCAAAGTATTTTGCATCGTTGGGTAACTCAGAAAAGTATTTTGCATTTGACTAAAAATGATATATAAATAAATGTAAAAAACCATCTAGTATTTTGTATGATAACAGTTACTTTCAGATACAGCTTCCAAGCATTTCGGCATCGATTCTACTAACTTTCGACAAAATTCAGGCGGTATTTTTTCTCATTGGGATACTTTAGTAGCGGTAGTCGGTCGGTAATATCTTAAAAGCAAACAAAAAGTTTCGCGTTTCGGCACCTTGCGCGCCTTCATCAGGGAGTCTGCATTTTATTGCACATAAAACATAAAAACAAATATTAACAAAATAACAACATGTTTGCTTACAACAATTAATGCACTTACATTTTCAATCACATTAAAAACAGTAAAAACATCAAAATAAACAAAAATATAACAATGAAACTCCACGGCGCAGAGAAAACAAGGTGGCGACAAAAGCACTTCCGTTACTTCGTACTCGCTTCGTTTGACAGAATGACGTAGCAAGATGTTCTGAGTGTTTGTTTACGAATACAGACTGGGAAATATAGATTGTGCTGCGTTTTGTTTATGCTTAACGTTAATTTTGAAATATTTGTATAAAACTATCTGAAAAATAAAGAAAATTAAAGTGCCACATTTTGAATTGTGCAAGCAACAGCAAAAACAAAAAAAAGAATTTGCAGTTTTTTCACATTTCCCGCTGATAACGCTGTGGCCAACATTTGGTTGGAATTCTTTGTTTTTGCTTTGTTATTGTCAAATTATCACCCTACTTTCTTCATTATTCTTGGCAGAGGATTTCTGTGACGTATACGCTGCCGGCGTTGTCGTAATCTTGTTTTCTATCATTTTGATGAAATTCCACATATTGAAATTACACTCTAATTTTTTTTTGTCGCTCTGTTTAACAATCACTCGTTATTGCTGTGCTGTATGCGCAGTTTATATTGTCTACGTCTTCCTTAAAATTCATCGTGTTCCGTATTTTTTGTTGTATTCTCAGGCCTTCTAATGTTAATCTTGTCCTCTCTTTTTTCTCCACGTCTAATATTTTTGTATTTCCGGAATCGGCTGAGTATCCGCTATTCGTTAAATATTGTGCCGCCAATGCTGTTGATTTGTTGTCTTTTTCTTCCTCGCGTCCGTTTTATGTTCGCTAATTCGTATTCCAAGTGATCGCTTTGTAGTGCCTATGTATACTTTATCGCAATTTTCGCCCAATTTACCATTGCACTTAATTTCATATACCACGTTGTGTTGTTGTCAGAGGCGACGAAACCCACCTGAGCCCGGGTGGGTAGTTCTGCTTGTGGTAAGAGGTGAAGGGATTGGGTTGTCGATGAATTAAGAGGGTCAACGGGTTTCGGGAAAAGAACTAATTGTTCTTCGTATAATAAATTTATTGTTCATAAATAATACATGGAAATAATTATTTGGAAAATTTTTCATTTCTACAGTGATAATACAGTCATTCATTTAGAATTCAAAGAAATGAAATCATTCATAAGGATTTCTAGATCTCATTTATCAACTGCATTTTAGAGTTTTATGAATCTTCGCTGATTCAGTGTCAAGTCTACTTGTAAGGGAGTAATATTCTTCGGAAATAATCCTCAGGTATTGTAAACGTATGATTATTAACATCTTAACATTGCTGTCATTTACTCGTTTGGAAATTTTGCGTGACAAAGCAGCTTCTTCAATTCGGAATTCTTCAGTATACCTTATACAATTTTTATCAAAATTTACTGAAACGTAGGAGTCACGGCAAGGCCCTAGCGTATAGGTAACAGCGTCGGGTTTCCTAAAGGAATCAAAGCTTCGACTTTTGAAGATCTTTGTTGAGTATTTCGATTCGAACAAAAATTTCAATCATCGCCATCAGCATAAACAAGAATGAAAATGAATCCATGCGCTCTAAATTTATTTTTCTCCTCGAATTTCCAGGTGGGTAGTTACCCACTATGGGAAATTTCAGGTGGGTACTACTACCAACCCTACCCACATCTTCCGCCACTCCTGGTTGTTGTTCTTCGCTAATTCTGTCTTTTGTTTTGGTAAACACCGCGTTGAGTGTGCGATGCGTTTTATTTGCAAAGCATATTTTATTTGTTTGTATGCTTCTACTTATTGTTTTTTTGGCCGTTAGTCCTGGTGTGTATGTGATGCCTGTGTATTTTTTATTTTCGTTTTTGTTTGTGGTTTAAACATTCAAGTCCTTTTGTTGTTCGCAGTTGATAACAGACTCTCTATTATTGCATTAGGGTATCCATTTTTGTACAGTATATTTTTAATTTTTTTGATGTTGTCTTTTTTGAAGTCCTGGTCACTTTCCCATTCCCTTTGCGAAACCTCTTTGAGACTATTTTTTGATGAAATTTCGTTTTTCGCGCACTCTATCTTCAAGGTATGCCCAAAGGTTTTCTATGCGGGTTATGTCAGGGCTTTGAGTGGGAAGTTTTGGAAAATGTTTTGCGTTGAAAAGTAACCACATTTTAATGTCGTGAGCAATATGTTTCGGGTCGTTGTCATGCTGAAATAAAAATCCGTTCCTTGCTAACCTCATTTTTTCTGCACTCGAGTGTAAATTGCATTTAAGAATTGGCCAATATTCATATTGATTTGACATGATTTCTAACTCCCTGAATCGACATACACTCTTACAACATCACCTTACTTCCACCGTGTTTAACAGTCGCTTTGAGGTTTTTATATGCAGCGCTTCATTCGGCTTCCACCAAACCATACGACGGTCATCCGATTCAAAAATATTATATTTTTTTTCGTCGCTAAATATTACAGTTTACTAAAAGTCGAAATTTTTACTTTTGTGGGTGCTGGCGAATTAAAGTCGCTTTTCTTTATTAATATTTGAAATAAGTCGTCTTGAGCACTTTGCGCACTGTCTCGTCAGAAATTTGGGTATGTAGATCTGCTTTAGGCTTGTCGTTAAGCTTTGGTGCGGATCAGTGTGATTTTTCGCGGTTGGATTGAAGTATTATGCGTGCTTCTCTCATAGTTAGCATCTTTGGTCGACCACAACGGGTTACATTTTCTATACCGCCGCGCACCTTACCGTTTTATAAAACAGGAATAAATTCAAAAATAATATTGTTTGGTTTATTTTCTTCATGTGCAAAATACTTATGTGAGCCACTGTACATATGTAAGTATGTAGTCTAGATATAAAAATGAGATAAATAAATTCGCAAGCAGAGAAAGCAAATATATGATCAGTACATAATACGTTGGATATACAAGATTGCTAAAGTTAGAAAAAATCATAAATACTATAATGAACATCAAGAACCTACTACTTTTCGCTTAAAATCGTATTGTGTAACACTCCAGCTGAAATTCGTCTTTTCCATACTTCATGTATTTACTAAAAAGTGTTGCTTTCAATATTTAATGGAGAAGACCAAGTAAAACATATATTATGTATATATCGGGTCTTGCAATAGGAACGCTACAAACGTTTGTTTTAAATAAAACAAAAATGGTTTGGGATATGAATTAAATTCTTTATTCCTGTGAAAGTACGTTCGATGCCATTATATATGTAGCTCGATTTTTTTTGCATGGGCACCACGGGCACGCTTGCAGAAGTCCAGAGGCTGAACCCAATTTTCGACGGTTTACAAGCACAAATCGGCCGATACTGCTGCAATTTCACGTTCGATATTCGTACGAATGTCATCAATCGTCGCTGGCTTCTTGGCATAGACCATATACTTGACGTAGCTACACAGGAAATAGTCTAACGGCGTCAAATCGAATCGCACGACCGAGGCGGCCAATTGACTGGGCCATTTCGTGAGATAACACGTTCACTAAACTTAGTTTTCAATAAATCGATTATGACATTCGCTGTGTGGCTTGTGGCGTTGTCTTGTTAGAACCACATATTGTCCAAGTCCATGTCATCCAATTCGGTCCAAAAATATTCGGTTATCATTGAGCGGTAGCGATTCCCATTCACAGTAACGTGCTGGTGTTAATCATCACGGGCCACGGAAGAAGTACGGCCCAATAACGCCGCCGGCCCATAAACCGCACCAAACCGTAATTTTTTCCGGATGCAATGTTGACTCATGGAGTACGTGTGGCTTGCTGCCTGTCCAATAACGCATATTTTGCTAATTGATGAAGCCATTCAGCCAGAAATGACGGCGACCCTAAATTGGACGTAGCGCTCTTAAAGTTGAGGCCATTGACTCCGAATTTCGGTAGTAAATTTTAATAATTTCGACTCGTTGTTGGATCGTATATCTTTCGATGATGAAATGACAAACCTTACTGAAGAGAAATGTCACACGAGCGGGAAAAAATATGGCGTCATTTGCTATCACTATCGGTCTACTTTTGTAGCGTCCCTATTACAAGACTTGCTTGCTATAAAAATATTAAAGGACTTCTATTTCAGATTATATTGGAGGACCTGAGTTCGTACGAATAAAACTTTGTCGGAAGAAAGCATACTGTATAAAAAATTAACCAATTTAAGATGCAATTAGAAATATACTGTTTTGAAAAAATGCAGTACTCGTAAGTTCAGTTCTTCAATTAAAAAAGCTGAATTGCTATAGAACCTAGCGCAGTAAAGAAAAACACCGTGCTACAGTGAAAATAAACTTTATAAGTGGATTAGTAGAGATCGTAGATCTGGTCGGGTGGTTCTCAAAAATGCGTTTGAAAATTTCCAAACATCCTTAAACTCTCAACTTGTTCTTATAAAACCAATTTGGTATGATCTCGTCTACAAAAAAAAAAAACTTTATTCCTTCTAATTTTTTAGCTATTTGGAGTTTGATGTATCTTTCAGAAGAAAAATGTTTACACTATTTAGATCAATAATGACTTTTGCGAAAATAGTTAGAGTTTGTGAAAAAATTTGAAATCAATCTGAAATTTACAACATTTTTTTTGAAATTCTCAACTTTGGTAGCTCATTTTTCTACCATTTTTTCAAGAAAGCATTACCATTTAAGCAAATGTAACGATTTTTTTTTATTTTCCCTTTTTGAAGAATATATAGAAAAAGAAGCTACCAAAGTAGAAAGTTTATAAAAAAAATTGTGTTAATTTCAGTTTGAATTCAATTTTTTCTACATTTATTCAAACTATTTTTGCGAAAGTGATTAGTGATCTGTAAAGTGCCAAAATTTTTTTTGAAAGATATATATATCAACACCTAAAATAACTAAAAAAATTGAAACCCCAAATTCGGGGTTTATGAATGGTTTGAGAATTTGATGGTGTTTGGAAATTTTCAAACACATTTTTGTAATCCACTCGACCAGTTCTATGACTTCTACTAGGTCACTTGGAAAGTTCGTTTATTGTTTTTCGTTTTGTAGCACAGTGTAATTTCAAAAAATTCTAGTTAAGAAATATTATACAAAATTAGGTTATTTGTCTAATTAAATCAAAATTAAACGCAAAAACTGCAAAAACTCTACAAAACGTAGACCGTAGCTAAAACTTTACGAGTTTTAGACCAATAAGAAATTGCTTGCAATTATTGAACTTAAGAGGTTGACAAAAATTTTGGACAACGCGATCCCCAAAAGTGTAGAAAATGCTGTTACCGTAAAAAACTGCCTATAAAAACAAACTTTAGAAACGGACAGGCATAAAAATAGTTGGAAACATTCAATCTTTAAAATAGTTTGAAACATACGGAATTTCAAACAGTTGGAAATGAACACAATGAATTGCAGCTGGGAAAAAATTAATATTGATACACTTTTAATGAACTCAAATTCATTATGTGTAGTGGAAAAAATCCGTTAGGTGGCGCTGGAGTCGAGATTTATTAGCCTTCAATTTGCTAGAATATGAAAAACTGTCAAGTAATCCAGCTCGAGCGTCCATGTTCGGGAAAAGTAAAAATGAGGGTGGAGAATTCCTCTTGAGTTTCATGGCAAATGGCGGGCTTGGATGTGCCGATTCTTAAAGTTTTACAAGCACTTCGGGTGCGTTCGCCAATTACTTTTTTTATTAGGTGCTCGTTTGGGTTATTCGGAAATCTCTTTTCAAGTGGTCGAGAGCTGGGTAAACGCAGATTAGTCTCCTACAGGGCGGGTAATAGGAATCGGGAAAAGGGAGAAAAATTAACCAGTGACTGTGCTTTATTTTCCTCCGCATTGAATACTTTCAGAGATAGAGCGTTTTTATTTAGTTGCCCTACAAATCCGAACCGACTTAACCGCTTACTTTAGTTCGCTAGATAATGTCTTCGTCCTGATACAGCTGATAGAGCTGATTGTTTCATCGTCTGCCGTATTGACTCTCACATATTCTTACATTCCCATAAATCATTCGTAGAGTCTTTTATTCGAACACTTCCGGGTAAATTTTATCCGATGTTGTTAGCGTTCATGGTTGTGCGCCAAAAAATAGAATAGGCATAATGAAGGGCTTATAGGCGATAAGAACTACCGTTATCTGAAACATCGTCTGGCATCCAACGAATCGATGCTGTTCCTCTCAATTCTGACGAAGGTAGTGGTCTTGTTCAACCGCATTTCACTAGAGTGGAATAATTCGATATTTGCGTGCTGGATGGAAATTTTGCATGAGAATTGCTATTCAGCAATGAACATTTTCTGTCTTTTGAGTTAAATATATATAAAGTACAGGAGTATTTCACTTATTCACCAAAAAATACCTATATCTATCAATATTTCTGCTCTCAATCAGTAATTGTTTTAAATTGGAATATTGGGATTCCGTCAAACTATCTACGGAGATATTGGTGAAAAAAGTAAGTCGAAGTTGGAAGATTTTTCGATACAGAAGCGATCAAAGGAAGTTAAAATGATATTCAGTCAGTGTTCTGTAGCTCTAAATATTTGAACTATGACATTAGGTGTTTAAAATACAGTGAGACCAAAATACACACTCTTATTGCATTTAAAAAAAACTTAAGCTTGTAAAAAAGTACGGTTATTTTAATTTCAGATTACAACCGTATCATTTATGAAAAACATGTAAACAAAATTACCCACCTGCCATTGGTTTTCACTCTAAATTCCAAAACAATATTGAAAACATACGACTCAAGCAAACCAGCATGAACGATTCGCCTCTGAAACACTTGCTGCGCTTGCTGTTCATTTTCAACACGAGTTTAGTTTTAAGTGCTTGTCAAATAAAAATGTGAACATATTTGATATTTTTTTACTTAACGTCATTTACAAATTTGACATTTGGCTACCATTTTCGATGATATTGATTAAGTTTTCTTGCAAAAGGTGTTGCTTTTCAATTTCAATAGCCACCTCAAGTTGTCAACACCAAATTGAACGCATAAACAAAATACGCAAAATTATCGATAAGCATAAATGTTGTGTACATTCGGTGAGATGTTTTTTTTTTTTTGCGGATAGGTGTTTGTTTGCAAATAACGTATGCCAATGGTTTTATGATAAGTAGAATTATGAAAATATATTCCTATCAATTTGCCAGTGTAATAGTTTTGAACTTTAGTTGCAGGCGATCTAAATGAAATGGAACTAGTTTTATGCATTATATTTGTAAATAGTTTTAAAGCTCAAACTGCGGCCACAGTTCAATAAAAATAAATTAAACTCATTAGAATCCCTTGCCTAGGTCAAAGTAATAACTATCACCATAAATGCAAACAACATAAAATTACAAAAACATCATCATCGTACAATAGTAGACTGAAATGATAAAACCTCCAATAAGGACCCTAAAATGGAGTACTGTGGACAATAGTCATGTGTAGTGTAAAGCAGTGGGCCAATAAAGAGAATAAAATGAAATCAAATGTTCAATAGTCGAATGAAATGGATTTGAAAAGAGGGCAATGAGATAAAATTAAATAACAAAAATGAAACGAAAGCAGGTGAAATTAAATAAAATGGAATTAATCATAGTAGAATGCAAAATCGATGAAATAAAATAAAATCAAAATAAAAAAGTAAAATAAATTGAAAAAAAAATTATGTGCACTACACTTTTTTCAGTTTTAGTTCAGAGACTTGCAATTCATATTCTGAATTTCTATTTTAAATTCTGCAAACCACAAATTGAATTCAGAAAATTAGCTCAGAATTTTCATTTCATAGTCAGAATTTCCGCTTCATGTTCTGAAAATTCCAATTTAAATTCAGAATTTCAATTTGAAATTCAGAAAGCTGCAATTCTAATTCAGAATTTCCATTTTAAATTCAGAAACTTACAATTCAAATTCAGACAGTTATCATTCAAATTAAAACAAAAAAATTTAACAAAATAAAACAGAGAAAGCTATGTTAAATTAAAATAAATTAAACGCAACTCAATTAGAATTAATTGTATTATTTGCATTAAATTAGATTACCTAAATTATAAGTTCAAAATAACCCTGCCAAGAAACTAAAAAAAAAATTAAATCTGAACCAATACCCATCGCTTGGGGTTCAAATCATCCTGATTTCTTCAAATTGTAGTACTCTCTTGAAATTAATCTACTTTTTTTTATTAATATAGCGTAAGCGACTATCTCGCCAGCTGCAACACAGTAAAACTAAATGCAGCTACCTCATAAAGAGATCTTAGGTTCTTACTTACTTAATTGGCACTATAACTTAAGCGATTTCGGCCGAACTTCTTCTACAGTTTGTGGTGTGCGTCTTGATATTGTAACACAAATTGAGTGAGCTACAGTTTTACGCCGACTCCGAATGGCGAATGTTTTTTTTGTGAGAAGTTTTTGCATGGCAGAAATACCCTCGGAGGCTTGCCATTGCCTGCCGAGTGGCGGCCGCTATTAGAAAAAACTTTTCTTCAATTTTTGGTGTTACTTGCCACAGACAGGATTCGAACCCAGGACCTACCGAATGAAGCGCGCACACGCTAAACATCCGGCTATGGCGGTCATTCGAAAAGTCGTAACGCTTTTCAGCATTTTTTGGGATCCACTATTCTTACTCGGAAACAAAACTTAAAAAAAAAATTCCCATGGTCAATGGAAGATGGGCAAAAAAAACCATCCGCTTAGCTAATAAACAAATTTGGCCAAATATCAATGAAAAAATATCCATTCTAAACTTTTATACAAACTGACCGCCCCATCATCAGTGCAGTGCTCAGCAATATCACTGGACACTGGTTGCTGGGTGCACGCGGAGTACGAGTGGGATATTCCGCAAACGATTCCTGTCGTAGCTGCATGGAAGAGGAGGGGATAGGGAATTCAGAACGCTATCTTTGTCACTTTCAAGGCAACCACCATAATGTAGCCATAGTTATATCCTCAGTTATGCAAATGATCTTCACTCACTGCAACTATTTGGCTATTTTGTAGGTGAGAAAAGGAAAGCCACAGTAAGTCATTAAATAATTTTCCTAATGGATACCATGTCGAATCACAAATTTAGCTAAAGCTTGTTTAACCTTTGGCTGCACTCAAGTATTCATCTCTTTATGCAGAAAGAGCGCAGATCTGATCTATTGCCATAGCAGAAGTCTATTGTTTACAGAGCGAATAAACATATTGTCATATGTAGCGAACGCCCGAACTCCGATTTTCAGGGCCGAACCGAACTGGACTTTTGCCAATTTCGGTCGAAGCCTCGCCGATTTCGAACCGAGCATTTTCAAAGTCAAAAATAATGAATAACCAATGAATTTAAAAAAAAAAATCTGCATTTCTTCTATTGATATTTCAAAAATTTTACATTAGTTTAAATCACATCTATTTCAGCTCATCATATAAAAATACATTCATATTAGCCTATTCATATTTCCACCTCGCAACTGATTCCTTTTATCGGCATAAAGCTGACATGCAGCGGTAAATAATCTCTCCCTAGATACACTCGACGGAAAGGCAGGCAGGTATTTTGCAATTTTTTCCACTAAAAGAGAATTCAAAAATTTCATAACTTCTTGGCAGCAAATGTTTTTGCGAAAAATGTCCAATTTCTAATGAATAATTTTTGTCAGTATTATAACTACAAATCATATTGTTATCGTAAAAATCCAAAAGGCTTATTTTTTCCGAATGAAAACATATTAAAAGAAAAATTTTATACATTTTTGATATTAATAAAAAATTACAAATGTTCGGCCAAAGTTCGGATTGTTTTTTGGTCCAAGGTAAATTGAAACCGCACCGAATTTTAGTAGCCGAAAATGACCGAAGCCGAAGTTCAGTCATTCTCTAGCCATATGCTTTCCGCCGCAGATGCGCTGCTTGGTTTTTCTGAATTCATAACTGAAATGTTTGCATGGAGAAAATTTAAGAATTCAAATGAGTTGAAATTCCTTTTGTTAAAAATTTTACGCAATATTGGGTGTGTCTTTTAAGCGTCATAAGCTCTATTCTCTGTGTTTTGTTATATGTAGTGGCACTTTTTCAATTTTGTTACACCTCAATAAATGTAGGTATAAAAATATTTTAAACACCAGTATGAACTTTTGCAATTTGCTTCAAATCGAAGACAAATTACATCTTATGCTCCTGAGGTCGAATGCGATATGAACTGATTTGTGCCAGCTGGGCACCACCCGCATGCCATAATATCTGCCACTTCATAGAAGGGAAGTAAACATTTTAGAGTTGGCAAAACTATGACAGCTGGTGTTTGACTGAGGCAAATGTATTGAAAAGTTCATTAAATTTAAACGATATTTTTAGCTTGATGCATAGACACCGACTAGACACTACATACTCATACCTGTGTAGCTTTATTCATCATTGTATGTACGATTTTTTTAAACAAAATTTACCAAAACAAAAAAACCCCCAACCAGCAGCAACTAATCCAGGCAATTTAACTCAACTCAACGCCATTCATATTTCACATACTCTTTGCTTGCATTGCTGTGTCCGTGTAAGTTTGTGTGAGTGTGTGTGTGTGTGTGTATATGTATTTTACTGCAATGTAATAGCGCGGTGTAGCCATACAAAATTTACTAATTTTTCATTCGTATTCATTTATTGAAATGTTCATTAAATTTTCAAAAAAAAAATAAAAATTAAAAAAAAACGCACGAGTCAAAGATCAGTTAACTTTTCAGTATTTGCATCTACAGTGAGTCACAAAAGTGTCTAAGCTGTGACTTTTTAATAATATGAGTTTCAAGCTAATTGTTTTTCTACCTTCTTAATTGGAATAAAGTTACTAGCATGCCATTTTTTTTGACAGACTGGTTAGTGATGTTTTCCCAGATGTAAAGTTTTGACAGAGCATTGCCTTAGCGGATATTTGTAGGGAGGGTAATTTGTAATCCTATGTTGGTGATTATTTGCAAAATCGTGGCTTTTATTTATGCTGATAAATAAAAAAACGTTTCAATGATGATGCTTTGTTCCAAAAGTTAATTTAAATATTGTACCTAAGTCCCTTAAAAGGTAGCCGAAGAAGTCGAAGTTCAAGTAAGAAAAAGGGAAGTTTAAGTAATAAATAATTCTGGCAGGCTTTCTAAGTTTTTAATATTTTTGGATTGGTTTCCACATTTTGGTAGTTAAAATTGTATTTAATTAACATTTGTTATAGATAATATTTAAATAATAATCCATAAAAGGTGATGCTCCTTTCATTCGTTATTATTTTATTTTTATTTTTGGCTGACATTTCTAATTTTCTTCTGTTTTCTCATATAATTCATATACCTAAACCAAATATCCTATCCCAAAAGAAAAACATTTTAAAATTTTTCGAGAACCGCAAGTAATGAGTTTTGTATAAATTTCAACAGATTTTTTTTGAAAAAAAAAAATCAAGAATAACCGTTATTTCTTGAATTTTATTTATAGCTCATAAAATAAAAACAATTTCAGAATTACTCAAGGACCGCAAATAACGTTTGTTTTCCAAATTTCAACAGAGTTATTTCTTGAATTTAATTTATTGCTCATAAAATAATTATTATTTCTTGAGCCTTATTAACAGTTATTTCTGAAGGTTTTTTTTTGCTCAGAAAATAACAATTAATTTGTAGGGGGTTTTATTTACATATATTAAGTTTCATTTTCCGATCAAAGCGTACAATTAAAAAAATAACGATTTATTTTCTGAGCAAAAAATATAACTCAAGGAATAACGATTATTTTGTGAGCAAAGATTAAAGCTCCACAAATAATGATTAAAAATGTAATTTATTTAATAAAAGTTCTAAACGTTACGATCCCTGGAAGTTTTTCTTCTAAATTAGCGTTTATGTTCAATAATATATTTTGCCTGCAGTTGTTAATAGATTAATTTTGACAAAAGTTTTATTAATCTTTTCCAAAAGACTTTAAAAATCAAAACTAAATTAACGCTGTAAAATTCGGGTTATTTTCAGCAGATGTTCTGCATCCAAATTGAGTTAAGCCTTTTTTTAAATTAATCTAGCCATTGAAGTTTATCAGTTCATCAAATTCAATATAATTCAATGCATGTATGCGATTTAAAAAATTCTTTACTGCTTTTTAAGCTAGAACACAAATATTTTTAATATACAATGAAATTTCCCATAACCAACAGTCTTTGTAACTGGACAGCTTCCATAGCCGGACAAATTGTGTACACAGATTTTTCACTAAGTTTTCTATAGAAATATCATGATAATAATTTTGATCAAAAAATTTCTCATAAACGAACAAATTGCAAGAAAAAATCTTAAGGAATCTTTGTAGTGGATTTGAGAAAAACGAAATTGGTGGTTCCCTTTTAAATATTTTTAAAGACATTCATGCCGTATGTGTCACATAGGGGGTGGGAAAGTCTAACGCCCATAAAACAGGAAGCAGTGCTCAATTTTTTGATTTTGTAGGTTCAATATTAGAAAAGAACAGACGCTGCAGAAAATAATAAAAAGAAAGAAAAAAACTCATTCTAAATGGGAGTCTGGAGTTATTGTTCATCAACAGCGATATTTATAATAAATTCATACATATTTTTTGTGCAATCCCACCCATAAGCGGACATCTCCCATAACCGGACAAAAAACACTGCGCCAGTTAATGCCCGATTATGAGTAATTTCACTGAAATCCAAAAGGTGTCAAATTATGTAACTCGATATGCTCTTCTGATTAAAAAAAAAGCGCCGATTTCATAGTTTTCGATAAATTGGGTGCAATGAGTCATGAAGGCGTGGACTCCCGACGTAAACGAACATTGGCGTGTAAAACCCAAGGTATTTTCAAAAGCGAAGAGATTCGTGTATATATCTATGTACTAAAAAACTTTCGTTCGGGTGTTTCATATCTATGGTCATCGACGAAGTTATAATTTTTAAACGCGTTATATATATGTATATATATATATATTTCTTCGAGATATTTGTATCAAAATGACATGAAGAAATAAAAAACGAATATTGAGAATATTGCTTAGTCAGAAGAGTACAGAAGGGGATTCAGAATAATCAATATCTGATATAGAGAATGAAGAAATAACCGAAAAAGAAACCATTTGATTAACAACAATCTGAAAACACCTATTTCTAAGAAAAGGATGAGACCACAGATTTAAGAAATTATTGTGATCATCCAAACGTTCGATCAAGATCTAATAGTTTTCTAAACGAAAAAGCAAATAATATTAAGTGTTCCTACTAAATTCACCTAAAGATAGTAGGGCATTAAACGACAATATTAATTTGTGAGCTCAAGGCCAGTGTATAAGGAAAGGTATATTGGAAAAAAGACAACAACAGTCAGGAGTAGTAGAAATATAGTAGAGAATTTGTTGCAAGCTGTCAAACCGCTAACTTATCGGGGGGGAAATTATACATATAAGAAGAAAAATCGGATCCTTTCCTCAGCGGAATTTGAAACTTTTACTAATAGAAGACAAGAAAAATCGTATTATTGAGAGACCCATCTTACCAACCAGCATTCGGAAGAAGATAGCAGCATACCTAAACAAAAGTTAGATCGCAGTTCCGGAGGAGCTTTTAAATTACATTTAAAAAAATGTGCAGAAAATCTAAATACACTGTGTACACTGTGTACCAAATATGTTTGTTTGCATCTATTATAATTTGCTACGAAAATTGCTCCCTCGAAGATAGCCCGCAATGAGTGTTATCGAATAAAAAAACGTTTTAAAGTATGCCACTATTTTTGAGTACTTATATTTGTACTTTTTAATAACAATTATTCAAGTTTATAAAGTACTTATTACTTAAAATATTATATAGCTAAAAACACTTAATTTGCATTGTTTCTCGAATTTTTTAAATCAAACATAAAAAAAGAGTATGCCGGATAAACTAAATATTCTTTTTTTTTTACTATCTTTTCAACATAAATATTATCAATACAAAAAAAAAAAAACAATATAAAAAATATACTTAACTTTAGTTGTTTTTTCTTATATACAAGGAGATTGTTCACAAATAGAATCAGCTGGTCTCATTGTTGCTATCGTAGGGGTTGCCAACAGTCGCAGATTTTGTATAAAAAACTGTGATTCAAATAAAATATTTACGCTAAACGCATTCATTTCACAGCATCAATGTATTTTTATGATGTTTTTCAAATATTTAGTAAGTCTTGAACGAAATCGGAATATAGAACATGTCGGTTTCATGCTGCTCGATTTCCCTAAGTAGTTTTTAAGTATACATTTTCTGTTACAGATTTATCTAACTAATTGAATACTGATTAGAGCAATCAATACTAATTTATATTCCTAATAATATGAGTTTTTAAAGGTTTGGCTGAGAAACGTTATAAATATTTGGGTTTAAATTTCCAATTACTTTTAATTGCGATTAGTTAAAGGCAAAACTTTTCAAACCGAAAAAAGTTTGTCGAAATCGAAACAACTGGCGCTACATATTTTTTATTCATAGCAATTTTTTAATGCTGTAAAGAGCAAATCTGATGTTTTTGTGTACCATAAGATTCACTCAGATTTTTTATACTTATCCTTTTATATTGGACATTTCTTTTCTACCATCTTAACATTTAACATTTCTTTAAAATATCTTTGAAATAATCACCGCAAGTGATGTAGGGAATATAATAGATGTACACCCGGTCTCTTTTTATGCGGATTTGAATTTATGCGGTTTTTAATTTCTCGATTTTTGGCAATTGTGTTAAAGTTTTCCGTTGAGAATGTTGTCATCACTGGTACTGTGTCTCAGTTTTGGTTCAAGAGAGAGAGAGCAAAAGAAATGAGACTAAAAAATGCTGCAACTCAAAAAAAGATGTCCCATTATTTTCCCAAAACGGGGAAGAACAAGTCTAAGTAGTTATTCCGATAATATTTAATTTGTTTAAAACAATTTATAGCTCAGGAATATAATTTACTAGCTACTAAAATGCATATTTATTATATATTCTACGTATGTACATATTTTTAAATTATTTATGTTTAAATTGAAATTGAAAAAACTATGCAAATAAAAATATTATATGTTCACATGGAAAATAATAAGTTACGTATATTTCATCTTTAATATGTAAGCAAAAAATAAATACTTTGTTTTCTGAAATTATTAGATTTCTTGGATTTTTTTATGCGATTCCAGCTTTTTTTACAAGGGAGTTTTAAATTTGCGCGGTTTTTGGATATTTTGGAACGTATCCCTTGTATTTGTATGAAATAAGAACCTTTTTTTATGCGGATTTCTTTTATGCGGATTTCTCAGGAACTCATCTATCGCATAAAAAGAGACCTGGGTGTATATTGGAATGATTTTCCGTCATCTGTTGTCAAGTTTTGTTTGGAGATAAACCGGTTTCAATATTGTGCGCTATTCAGTGCCATTTTTCGTTTGCGAATATATTGGAATATTATTTGACCATTTTACAGATTTGTTTCCCGCTGTTTATTATCTCCCTTACCCACTGAATGGATTTTAATGAAAAATTAAAATTTTTTGATCGAATTCCAATAAATGAAATCTTGGTTTATTCTAAGAAAGATGACTGTGTGTAAAAAGATCACTAAGTGATCAATTTTATTAAGTACTATACATATTACGTACGTATGAAATAAAAAATATTGAGCGGTGCAACTGTGCCACAATTTGGTACTTTCCGCTAGTCGCTACATTTGACTGACAATCGACGGCTATTTGTAACTAATCAAAGCGTGAGTATGCACATTTGCATACTACATGTACCTGCATATATTGAATTGAAAATCTCAAATGTTGGATGTGAGTTGCATTGTTTTTTTTTCGAGGAAATATGCGCTCTATTAATATTATAATTTTGTGGCATTTTAGGCCACTTTAGCAATCAATCAATACGGCAAGTATTGGTATGGCTCAACATTGCAGAATTGCAAGTTAGAAAATATCTTTATACGAGATCGTATGTAACATATACATATGGATGTGTGGTGTGTGTGTGCAATGATGAAGAAGTAGACTAGCGCATGCGATGCCAGGTGGGAAATAGGAATTTTAATATTTTCCTTAAGAATTAGTTTTCGAATTCAATTTGAACACTTGTTTCTCTTTTTAGCTATCGTACTTCGACAATATTTCATTCTCTGTTAGTGTTAAATTAGATGTATTATATTTACATAACAAATTTGAAATTTTTTGATTTAGGTATTTATTAAAAAAATTATTTCCCTAGCCACATTTTTTTAAAGAAAACTTTTTGACCCAGTTAATGTTGTAAAAAGAAGATCTCGTTTGGAAAATCAAAAATATTCGAAAATTATATTACATTCACATATAAACTATCTAACTTGAGACTTGTTATCTTTTTTTTCAGTTTAATTTCTGGTATCTTTTTTTAGTCTCTTATCGATTTAACCCAGAGCTTACCGATTAAAATAGTAAGTTTTCTCACATAGCTTGTAACATTCTACCCCAATTAAAAGAAAACTATATTTGTCTAACAATTTTTTTGTTTAATAAATAAAAAAAATTAGAAACGAATAGTTTTTTTCACGACAATGGAAGGAATGGAGGAAATCGTCGAATACGTTGGCTTCAATTCTTTGAACGCAGCTTTCGCAAAGCGATCACTACCATGATATTATAGACCATGCACACCAAGCATTTCGAAGTTAAAAATAATCATACAATTAAGAAAAACTATCTGGGTAACTGAATTTTATTTGCTGCGAGACGAGTTAAATTTAGCTCAGGTTTTTCTGAAAGCCTTATAACAAAGTTACAAACATATCGGAGCCTTAAACGCGAAAAAACATAAACCACATTTTGTTTGTCTTTGATGCAAACATGTCCCTCCTAGAGCATGCCCATTTCTGCAGCAAAAGGAAAATTTAAAAAAAATGACGTTTACGGATTTTCAAGCTCAAGTCGGAGCACATAAATCAATTGGTTAAGACGTCATACCGTATTTGTTTTAAAGTATAACAATAAGAAGAATATTATAACTAGCGCTTGAATGCCAAATATCAACGTATGATTAATGTTATTTTACTCAAAAGATATGCCATTGATTCAGTGCATCAGTTGCCTAAACGGCGAAACCTCTGCTAATGGTCGAAGAGTCATCGCATCCCGAAACTAGATAGTGACAAAGACCAAGACCTGCGCGCCATTCGAGGAGCTAATATCGACTATGATTACCATCTGGCCGCAGCAAATATTCCCACAACCCTCTGTGCAGCAAAAAGACCGTTTTCATTGACACAAGAAGCGCTCGACATCAGCAAGCGGCAATCGTAATTGAGAGCCTACCGCTTCGCCATTTGACTTGCACGCCAGCGCTCTGAGCGCAATGTTGAACAAAGTGATAGCTGCGGGCAACGGGCACCACATTTCTTGCTCTTTTTTTTATCGCCACTTAAAAAGTTACTCGTATTCAGCCAACTTGAAAGAACGACCGGTACGATAAGGACTGCCGCGCCGCTACAACAAGAATAACTGCTGCATACAGAGCCGTTATGCGATCGGGATGCGAGTTAGGTCGGTTGTAACTTCAACAAGGAAGTAAGGCGTATTTTCCGTGATTTTGTGGGGAGAAGAAAAAGACCGAGGTGCGCGAGTGCAACTAGCTTTAAATGCCAGAACGAAAGAACAAATGACCGAAAATTCTATTAGGAAGTGCGGTGGTTTTTAGAAGGTTTAATGGGTCGGGCAATTTACTCTAAGAATGAAAACGGCGATTTAATTATCGCCAGCCAGAGTATACTTAAACTATAGGTAAACCGCTTCCCCATGCTGAGTTATGATGGTGGTTCGAACCTCTATTCAATGAAGGAACGTAATCTGGAAAATAGCATTAACAACAAAAATAAAATCAGCGGTGCAGTCCGTGGGAGAATTCTCTAGGCAGCACACCATGTAAGTTTCTCATCATGCCCTTGGTAGTTTATGGCGCTGAAACATGGACGTTATATACATCGGATAAGCGTTCGAGAGAAAGATTATTCTAATAATTAGAATATACTAAAATACCGGCAAAATTTTTAAGTTGCAAGAACAGGGTACGGTTTAGGTATTTGCAAAAAAAGGTTTCGGGTTATAGTGCCCAAATGCATGAAATGACTAGTCAATAGATGCAGCAATTTTTTAAAATAAATCGTTGTAATTTCTGAAAATCATTTAGTTAAAAAATTCGGTTTGAAATATCCATTTTTTGTTTGCACATTTCAAAGATAAATGTCGATTAATTATTGAAATTATGCCTTAACTAAGTCAGCAAATCTGTACAAATTTTGGTTCATATACACTTAACACATTCCACAATTAGCATTTGGTACTTTTATTGCTTTACTTTAAACTAATAATTAGCAATTTATTAAATAAAATCGCTCTAAAAATAACATCTACACCTTTTAGCAAAGCATCCACATTAAATTTCAGAATTCAATTGTCAAACTCTGAAATATAAACGAAGGATAAAAGGCAAAGGAGACTAAGTTTTTTTTTTAAACGCACGTTTTTTTAACAGCGTAAATATTAATTTGTTCAAGAAATGTTATATGCCCTAGAAAACAGTTACAGGGGGCGAGCCCCCTGTTCTGCCGTAAACCAGAAAAAAGAATCCTGCCATTTAAGGGTTAAGATTCTGATTGAGTTTGTGATCCGAAGGCCGTAGGTACTAGGGCGAACAACGCCACCATGAATATTTATTTGAACTTTACAATTTCTATGCAAAAAACTCCAATTTTACCCCATTTTCAAAGGAGTTTGTGGAGGGGTACCCCTTTTCTAAAATCTGTGACTGTGCTCTTTCAAATGTAACGAATTTCGAGTGCCACACTCCCTCCACCTCTGCGCAATACCACTAACCCTTTGTACAAATAACTAAACATTCCCCAAGTTTATAACTAATACTACCTTAGTGTTTATAATTTACGTTTTTAAATAATAGGGTATCTAATTCTATTTATTAAAAAAATTTAAAAGCTTCGATATTATTCAATTAAAATTCAACTCATAAATTTAAATATATTTTGATAATTATAAAATTTAACTTACACTGAACAAATTTTATTTGTATTATTTGTATAACCGCGGCTGCTGGGACAAATTTAGGCAATACTTTATGAAATTACCGCTTCCAAGTTTCGATGATTCATAAACTTAATTACTGATAGTATAATAAAAGCTACTTATTATTTAAATTAAAAAAAAATTGAAATTTGCTACAGGAAAAAGTAATGACAAACTCAAATGGCAATTCGCCATATCGGATTTAATTGATCGACTTCTTTAAAACTGCGACTTCTCATTTACACAACCGGCAATGTGTGAAGGCCTGAATTTGTGGAAAATACATTCGGCCCGTTCTTAAACACAATCACTAGGCGTTTGTTGCAGATGCTGCATCTACCTCTCTCATTGCACAACAGAATGAAGAAGTAGTTTAAGTCTAATTAATTATGCCCTTAGAGGCAAAGTAGAAGTTGAAGCTTAAAATCAAAACACACATTCCTTTTATTAATAGCCTGGAGATCAGATGTTCATCAAAGTGACATTTATGGTCTGGTTTGTTTAAATGAAAAATGTGAAAATGGTATGAAAAAAAAATTTACAATTATATGCCAATTTAATTTTCATTTTAGTAGAACCAAAAAAACTAAAAAATATAAAGTACAGAGTTTTTCAAAAAAAAAAAAAAAACTAAGATGTGTTTCGAACTTAGAAATAAACTTCACTTTTTCCGTCACACACTTAGGTTGTTTCTGTGAACTTGCTGATTTTGCCGTTAAAATAGCTAAACAAAATTTTAACATGATTTCAATTGTCAAACGTTGAAAAGCTAATTAATTTTAAAATAACTAAATGGAACGTTCTTAGGTCAGTGAACATATTTTGCATTTTTTAATTACTTTTGTTTAAAATTTAATGCGTTTTCGTTATTAGAAAATCACACGAATCAACGAACGTAATTATGTATGTGAAAAATTAAGGTCGATAATTTCGAAATTTTAGTTAACTTAATTTTTATGCCCATTTAATATTATAAAATATAAACTGGTTTTTATTTTGCTACTACAATTTTGTTTTTTTTTTTTGTGTTTATAATAACAACAATTAATTATCCCCGTGTTCGAATTTAAATGTGCGAGAAAATTGGTATTTTTTCATTGAAATATTACACATTTCCACGCAGCACTCAGCACTCAGCACTTAGCTTCCAACATGCTGGCAAATTACTGCTATGCTTCACATAATTAGTCAATATTGCTGCGGCAATTTCACTGCGGTTTCCTCATCGAATTACCAAGCCCAATTTCAGCCAATACAAACAGACACCCATACATCCATACACACACACACAATAAATATTATAAAAATTAGTTATGCGGCTACCACACAAAAATTTTATTTTTCTGCTATAATGACGAAATATTTTGTTGCCCATTTGGCCTACTGCTACCTACTGCGTAACTAAATCAGGAAAATAAGTATGGAAAAAAAAAACTAAAAATAAAAATAAAAAATAGTTACAACTACATACGTGTGTGTGTGTGTGTGTGTATAGAAAAAGTTTGGCGCAACCGAAAAATCGAACAAAAAAAACAATAACCATTACAACCAAAATTTATGAAGACTTACGGCTGGCCGCTACCTCCGTGCTGATTTACACAAATTTGTTTGATTTATTACAAGATTTCGCGTTATGTATGTACGAGTGTAAGTACTTTTCTGTTCATTTTCTATTTATTAGTTTTTGTTTTCATACTACTCATACAAAAAATTTCAAATTGCTTTATTTTACTGTATCGATCAGCTGCCGCCGCCGTCGCCGTCGCCATCGCCATTGCCGCCATGGAATCAAAGAGCGACCTCACGCAGGGTATCGGCGGTGAAAACGCACGAAATCGAAATGAAATGGGGTCGCCAATATCATTTGCAATTTATATATATACTTACATAGGCAAGTACAATGGCTTGGGTATGTAAACCTAAGAGGTATCGGTGGTATATGTAGCTGTGTGAGTTTGGCGTTTTTGTATGAACCTTTAAATTCAAATACATACAAAATACAAAAAAAAAAAAAATGGTTGCTTGACACCATGTTATTGGGGCATGTGGTGAAAATAATAATAATACGATTTGAATACGTTCAATACAATTTGACAAATACTTTTGAAAATTCTGAATTAAAAAACGCATTGCTAAATAAAAAAAAAAGATTTATATTACATAACTGATGTATCTTTTTACAGTTTTTAGGTAATAGGTTTATTCCAAGGCGAATTCATATAATATGACAGCGTATCATGCTGCAAATGCTTGTTCTTCTTTCGCAATTCGCTGAGTTGCTTTGTTTACGCAAACAAAATACGGCGCGAATTCAGATTTTGACATTTCACTCGCAATCTTGCCATCACCCTCTATTGATCCATTTTGGTTTATTCTTTTCACGTAAAAGTATTTGGAAAATCATACCGATATATAAAGAAAATCTTTTTCAACATTTTTGAGAGGACTTTTTACAAAAACAATACATTTTCATACACATTGGTCTATGTGTTTTTGAAACCAACTGGCCTTTGTTTTTGAAGTAAAACTTCTTTAGCGGCAGTGATTTTTTACATCGCGTCAGAATCGCGTCGCGAAATCACGACATGCCATGAGTACTATTACTTCTCTACAACTTCTACTAATATTACTACTAGTATTACTACTGCGACTACTAATTGCTACTACTATTTTTACTATTTTCACTAATTTTTACTACTATTTTTACTAATTTCTACTACTTTTTTTACTATTGCTGCTACTTATTTCTACCACTTTTTTCATTAACCCTTAACCACCTGCCAGCGGTCATGGTGACCGCAACGACTTTTTGAATTTTAATTTCGTAGGAGTTCGTTATCGCGTGTTAGTGTGCGTTCGTGTACCTTTTCTGGTGGTGGTTTAGTGTCGCGTGTGCGCTCGGCAAGCATACAAGTGCGCTCGTTTGACTTGGGTGAGTAAAAATATTTTGATAGCGGTCATGGTGACTGCGTGCAGGTAGTTATGTGATTATTGTGTGTTACGTTTATGTTTATTGTTTTAGAGTAAAAATGGATGTAAACATCGAAAATATTACGAGATGGTTAGAGGAGGAACTGTCGGATGTGGAGCAAACCCTGGATGTGAGTTACAGTGATATAGACCCTGGGATTTGGAAGTTCCTGTGGTTTTAGATGACTGTGAATCTGATGGCCGGATCTTGAAAATAGAAGAAAAATTGCCTTCTGTTTCTGAAGCTGATCATCTTGAAACACGTAAAACGTGTTCAACTTGTGATCCCAAGAAGAAACGAAAAACATTTCATTTGTGTTTTATGTGTAAAAATCCAATCTGTGTGGAATGTTCTAACAAAATGTGCAAAAATTGTTGTGAAAAATTGTAAGAATTTACCCCCTGTAATTTTCTCGAAGTTTTAATTTTTTTTTAACTTTTATTTTTTTATGTCATTAGAATATTATTATATTCTTTAAAGAAAGTCAGAATTTTATATAACATTTTGTTCCTATGTGTATAGATCTCAATATGTAAACTAGTATGTAATTTTAGTTAAAATGTGCCAGCAATTCAATTGTTCACATTTATGAGAAAAATATGTTTTGTTTTTGTTCCTTTTTCAGTTAAATAAATAATTTAATATATATTAAAGAGTTTTATTAATGTATTCTTATAATAAAACCTTAAAATCCTAAGAAAATTCAAGTGTATCCGATGCGGTCACTGTGACCGTGCTCAGGTGGTTACGTAACTGATATAGGGCTCAGGTGGTTAAGGGTTAATGCTACTACTGGTTACTAGAATTATTTTTGGTGATTTCTGGTACTATCTTTATTAATTTTTACCTAGTTTGTGTTTTTTTTACTATTTTCTACTACTATATTTAATATTGCTACTACTAATTAATACTACCCTATTTGATAATACTGCTACTAGTGGCTACTACTATTTTTACTAGTTTCTACTACTGTTTTTTTTATAGCTACTAGTAATTAAAACTAATTTTTTTATTAATTTCTGTTTTTTTCCTAATGCTACTACTAATCTATATATATGTATAAAAGAAAGTCGTGTTAGTTACACCACTTATAACTCAAGAACGGCTGAACCGATTTGGCTGAAAATTGGTGGGGAGGTAGCTTAGAACCAGGGGCAGGTTATTAGATACTTTTTATCCCGTTACCGTGGGACGACAAAAAAACGGTAAATTTCATTTTTTTTCTTCGCCCTTCATATATTTTGCTTTTGCTTTTTTGTATGAAAACTAAAATTTACATGTACTCTGGCGGCGAAAGGTAATATCGATGTAAATTGTAGTGACATCTAGCGGATAAGGGCAATATCCATGTAATTGGTGTGAATTGCCAATATTAACATGTATTTTGTTTACTTTTACGAATTTTGTTGGGTGAAAAATTGACAGTTAGAAATTTTGAAGTTTACCGGTTTTTGTGTTTGTTTCGAGTGTCTATAAATATTGTGCCGATATTATTATCATTAAAATGCCGCGTCCAAGACGATCAAATCTTCCCCGAAAAAGCCGTAATGCAACTAGGATGCAAAACGTTGCGAATGAAAGGACTGAAGAAGTACAAGAAATTGCATTTGAAGAGCGCCGCTTTAGTATGGCTCGACTTCGTGCTTCTCAATCACAAGAGCAAAGCGAGGCAGTCCGTGCAAAGGCTCGGTTGGCTATGAGAAATCATCGAGCAAACCTAAGCGATCAACATCTTGATAATTTTCGACGCACAAGGAGAAATTTATCAAGTACTGATTTGAATCGAGCAGCGTTTCGATATGATTGCAGCACTGATTACTGCTTGCATACTAGCGTTCGCATTGGGCCAATGGATGTGGTTTGCGAGTATTGAAGTTTTCCGGAGAAACGCCAAGATTGTGCTGCCTTAATGGGAAAGTGAAATTGCCATTATTGACTCCCCCACCTGAGCCATTGCACTCATTGCTACTACATAATTCAGAATGAGGTCATTAGTACACTACATTCGTTCAAATCTATTGACTGTGCAACAAATGCAGATGATGCCACCAACTATCCAATTGAATTTTTAAACTCCTTGGATGTGCCTGGCTTACCACCGCATAATTTACGACTAAAGGTGAACTGTAAACTGTGCAACGGAACGCGTTTGGTGGTAAGTAAATTGATGAACAATGTGATTTACGCGACGATACTCAAAGGAAAATTTGAAGGTGAGGAAGTTCTCATTCCGAGGATCCCGATGATCCCAACCGACATGCCGTTTGAGATTAAACGACTTCAATTTCCGATCCGTCTTGCATTCGCAATGACCATTAACAAATCACAAGGCAAATCCTTGAAAGTTTGTGGTCGAAATATAGAAAATCCATGTTTTTCCCATGGTCAATTATATGCGGCATGTTCAAGGGTCGGAAGACCAGCTGCGTTATTTGTTCTTGCACATAGTAATAAAACTAAAAATATCGTCTATCACAAGGTGCTTCACTGAAGAGTGCAGCCTATGCACTAAAATACATGGCCAATAAAGAATCATTACAATAATTGATTTTTGGTACTTACTTATATTTATTATCCTAATAAAAAATTTAAACTCTTAAAATCAAGAATCTGCTCATTTATTGCTTCTAAGGCGGAGCAATGTTCGCCGGGTCAGCTAGTTATGTATATTTTTAATAACTACTGCTACTATTTCCACTAATTTCTACCATTACTTTACCTAATGCTACTACTTATTATTACTACTATTTTTTACTTATTTCTTCCACTATTTTTTAACTGATTTCTACTACTATTCTTACTAATTTCTATTACTGTTTCTAATAATTTCTACAACTCTTTTTACGAATGCTACTACCAATCATCGCTGCTGCTCTTACTAATGCTGTTTTTGATTACAACTACTGTTTTTATTAATTTCCACTAATATTTTTTCTACGGCCACTACGAATTACTATTACTTTTTTTTAGTAATTTCTACTACTATTTTTAAAATTGCTACTACTAATTACCACTACTATTTTTACTGATTTCTGCTACTGCTTCTACTATTAACTACCGCTGGTTTTACTAATTTCGACTTCTATTATCACGAATTCTACTACAGATTACTATTACTATTTTTACTAATTTCTGCTACTATTTCTATTAAGTTCTACTACTATTTTTACTTACGCTGCTACTAATTTCTTGTACTATTTTTACTAATATCTACTACTATTATTTGCCTATGTAAGTATTATTGCACTTTTGCGAATTGATTAGGGGCAATTTTGCAGATCTAATTTAAACTCAGTTCCAACTCAAATTTCTTGAACTCGTTTTAAATTTAAGCGTAGTTTAAGCTACAGAACTGTTTTTAGTGAAATCAAGCAGAGAATGTGTGATGCTGCCAAACTTCGCTTTCGTGTTCATGTGAATTGCCGATCGCGGCTGTGTGGAAAGTACGATTATAGTCCTCCTCGCGTACGGATTAGTTAAACTCAGTTTAACTCTGCACGATTAGCGGTTTAGTCTAAACTAGGTTTAAAGTCGACTGAAAAACGACATAGAGAGTTTAAACTTAGGATAAATGGCAAACAGAGTTAAACTCGTACTGAACAACTGACCATTAGCCTCATCTAAATCTCGGTTAATGTTGATGAAAATAGGCGAGTGATCTGAACACCATTTGGGACTTTGTTTGTGTCAGTCTCCCAGTAAGCACTAATTATTTATAATGCAACCAAGCTTTTGTAAAGCTATCTATATTTCATGACCTTTGGTGGTTGTTAGGCGAGATACGCAATTTATATGTTGGACACTGAAATCGAATCCTATTATAAATCTATCCTCAAATTTTGTAAATAATTTCAGACATTCTTCCGTTTTAATGTGGCGGTTTACTGGGCTGCACATGGATGCCCCGACAAGGTCAGAATCATTCAACCTTATGTATACAAGTGTAATTTTATTGAGGTCGAGGCCAGGTTTTATTTTGGGTATAATATGGGAAAGCAACGACTTTTCAAAGTGCTAGATCGGAGATCACCACATCTCCTCGTCAGACTGCCTGGTAAAGTCTAGAAAGAAAACAGCACGATGAGCTGATGTGGTGATCTCCGAAATAGCAACTATCACTTCTACCACTTTGAAAAATCGTTGTTTTCCCATATTATTCCCAAAATAAAAACTGGCCTCGAGCTCAATAAAATTACACTTGTTTCTAATGAACATATAAGGCCAAAATAATATAATCAATTCATCTTCTACTTACTGATACCACTTGAAATTCTTCAGTACATAGTTTTTCTCCTTCGAAATGACTTATTGTTGTTTTTATTAAGACAACTACCTCCTCTAGCTTAGTTAGAGAATGATTCGAGGAGTACATATGTATGTACATATAATAATTTTTGAATGTACCATACATTTGTGAAGTGAGATGGGTTTCAGAAATTAAGCAAATATCAACTCTTTTTTTTTGTAATGGAAGTTCGAGTTCGTGTTTGTTTTTAAAACATCAATGTTTCGTTCAACGGTTTCAAGTCGTTAATTTGAAAGGCCTTTTAATGATGCATGCTCGCTCATCTAACTTTGATAAGATTTGAGTTTTCAGTAGTTGGTGTATCTAGCAAACTTGTATTTTTAATTCGGGCTTTTTGTGTTGATTGGTAATATTTTTGGGCATCCCTTTGCACTCAGAAACAATTTGACCATTTTCCTGGTTTTGGTTATTTCTTTCGACAATTTTTGCTTACTCCAGGGTCGTAATGCAATCTTATTGCAGTTCTCTAGATTCATGATTATAATAAATGCCAAGATATTCATAAAATTTACACAAAGATGTTAAGTGAAGAAAGAATTTTTCCCAGCGAGTGTTTTCAAAGAATTAGTGTATTATAAATATCTGGTCTATATTATTCTATGACAAGCACTGGGTTAGTCATCCACTTGGAAAAAGCTTTGATAGTTGAAGTCTGACAGGGTAACACTATAACTTTCATAATTCTTTTAAGATTTAGCCAGCGACATGCCGTTATTATTAGCACCGCAGTCTAAAATATAGCGGGCCATTTGGTAATCGGGGTCGAAGTTCCGTATAATTCTGTTCACATATGTTTGATACAAATGTCAAAATTAAGAAGCGGGAACTTCTTCACTCAAAGTACTGTCGACCAGGAGTTGGCAAGTCTACACATCTTCAATACTGATGATTTCCAAAAAATAATAACAAACAAACCAATAACAAAAACAACCACACATTCATTGTAATAACGGCAGATTGTCACACGTGGGCTGTCGATCATTGGCTACGTATTTATCCAGCAAGTCGTAGGTTGTGTGTGAGTTCATATCCTGGTGGAGGGATGTGGTGTTCTCCGAAATAGCAGCTATAATTTTGTTACAACTGCCCTTGAGCTCAAAAATTAATATTGTCGATTTAAATAAATTAGGCCAACAAATAAAATATAAGCATTATATTTGGAGAAATTATTTATTTCATTTTCGGTTATATTCGAAAAAGCAATTTTATATCGAACGCCGTGCGAACGGAGACGCGTGTAAAAGTTAATATTTTATAATTTTTAATATCTTACCATTGTAGTTTGCTGGAAAAAAATTATGAAAAAATATTATTAGTGGTAGAAAAATTGTGAGTAAAATGAGTTCTTAATATAAATCCTTTTTAAATAAAAACAAACAACGAAAATAAATTCTTCGATTTCCACACATATTTTTACCGTATACTGGATGTGGTGCAAAATTGTGACTGTGAATTTGGAATAACTCTAAAAGCACTTAAAAAAATTATACTACATACAAACATACTACTACTTTATACTACGATAATATCATAATTTTTATTATCAGCTGAACATACTCTGGAATTAAATCCGATAAGTTTTTTTACGTTTATTCAAAACTCGGTGCCACACAATTTTGAGGACATTCTCTATAGTAAGGTAACAAATGCTTGTGAAACTCGAAAAATGTATACATACTGTATTTTTTAATGTTTCTAAGAAAGTCAGCTATTTTATTACTTTCAGTATTTCAGTTGAATTGGCTGACTATGACATTTTTGTGTTGTCTTGATAAAAGTTTAATATTTGTCGAATTCTTTAGTTTAACGTATGCAGATATTTTATAAGTATTTTAAATTTCACTAAAATCGGTTACAAAATATCTATAGCAATGCCGAAATCCGGTGATAGAATTTGCCATTAGTATAGAATGGGGCTAGAAAGAAAATGATAGGTATTCGTCGTCCGCCTTCTTTTACTAATTTTGATGGTATGGAATTTTTTGGCGCAGCTCTATGGAGATTTGTCAGGTGAAGATAAAAGTTGAATTTACAAAATGTTTGATAGTTTATATTTTGAAAAATGTAGAACTGATTTGCAAAATGTGGATATGGCAAGTGACTTCGTTAAACGAAATCAACACTTTAAAAAAAAGTATTAAAATAAATTGGCAACAAATTTTGAATTTTACTAAACTGTTTTCTCTTTCTCTTGGAACTCGTAACTACGATAGTGATTTAAAAAAAAACATATTATTTTTTTAAAGTTCAGTTAGTTTGATTGTGATTAATTTTTGCGTCAAAAATGGATAAAATTCTTCATTGAGAAAGGTGCAAAAAACATTGGGATTTGAAGAAAAAATTACGTTATTCGAAATAGTTCAAAATAAATAAAAATTTTCTTTGTTGCGGAAGTGACTTCGTTTTTGGGTGTACGTATTTGTGAACTCAGCTTATTTTGCAATAAATTCTTGTTGCTTTTTTATTATTAATGTGCGTGTGCAATTACGATTTTCACAAGCCACTGCAGTGACTGCAAAACCGACGTCCAGGTCACTTCGAAAAAAAAAACCCAAAATAAATAAAATTGAAAAAGTGTAAAACAGTCAACAAAATATAAACGCAAAAAAAAAAACTGCAACAACGTGTGACTTGTGTCAGTAATCATCTGGTTGCTGTGCCGTGTGCATTGTGTGCTACTGAACTTGCTCCAGCTGTTACAGCCACGCAGTCAGTTAATCATCGCCCTCATCGTCTCAATTTCGCTCCCTCCCTCTCTCACCTACTACGCGTGCTATCTTACCAACTCCATACGCCAAATGCTCAGCTGCAGTTTAGCTGTCATGCTGCTGGCTGTGCATATCGTAAAGCCCGTCCTTCTGCGCGCTGAGCCAGACTATCGCATTGCAATTCACTTCAAGGTGCATTGTTGCGAATTTCGGTCTTGTTGTTTTTGTCATTCATTATATTGCATTGCAACGTACACGTAAACTTGACATTTGTTGGCGGTTTAATTAAAACAAAAGCAAAAAGAGCACACAATCAAAAAAAAAAAAAGCTATACATTGCGAAGAAAAATAAAAACAAAAAGGAAACAGTCGTTACTTCGAGGCCTCGTTTGAGGTTTTCTCTAGCAAGCAAACGCAATATTTATTCCTTTTTTTTTTGTTTTTTCTTATTGTTGCATTTTTCGCAACTATGCGACACTGCACCGCAGGCGGTATGTAGAGCAAAATTTGATTGGTTTTTTTTTTGCGGATTTTATTTTTAATTAAAGCGGTAAATCTCACATGTGTGTTGGGTTGAAGATGACGCATAAAAAAAATTAAGTGGTCAGCAATCAGCATGTGATAGATTACTCATACGACATGTTGTCATTTTAATACAATTTAGAGAGCTATATTAGTCCAAAGGTAAAAGCCTCTTGTGTTGTTGTACCATCTATAAAAATGTTTTTTTAATTAACACATTTTCCTAACGAAATAGATGTACGTACATTAGGGCGATCGGTGAATGTAGGTAGAAAATTTACCTAACAGATCACCTGAACCTAAACCCCCACAATGATATTACTATAGTTAAAGATAAAGTATCACATAGAATTTGAAGAGGGTAAAGCCACACAGTGGATCGGTTTCAGATTTCCCTATGGAGAATAAACAAATCTAAATTAAATTAAAACAATAACAACAAATTTTAATAATGCATAATGCATTTTTTTTATAAAATTACGGGAACACTGCAATTGGTACTTGTAATAAAAGAGGCGAAGATGTTCTAGGAAAAGTCACTTTAAGCTTAATAGGATAATGATGCGAAGCTGAAAGTGTTTGGTTTTACAACTCTGCAATTTTCTTTTGCTCATCAAGAGCCTTGAGTTTGAGAAGAATTGGAAATTTGAATTGAATATGACCAATAACCAAAGTAATTGGTGCAACTAAAATTGTTAGGATTCAAACGAATTTTTAAAATTTCATAAGCTGAAAAATATTTGACAATACGAGACAAAAGTAGGACTGTTATTTTCAGTCACATATCGGCAGGGTATTTTCTTTTAAAAAATATATTCACAAAATTATCAAATATTTATAAAAACATAAAAAGCCAGGTGGCCGTCGTAGGCGAGTGTGCAGCGCGTGTGCGCTTCATTCGCTGTGTGCCGGTTCAAATTCTGGGCAAGTTATATAAAAAAACGGTATCTAAACAAAAATCCTATGCCGTTCCCGTTCGGAGTCGGCGTAAAACTGTAGGCTTCTCAATTTGTATTAGAACATCAAGACGCACATCACAAATTGTAGTGAGGGTTGGCCAAACATCAAGCTTGGTGTAAGCGTCAAATTATCATTATTATTATTTATTTTTTTAGTATTATTATTATTATTATTATTATGGAATAAACAGCAACTAATGCTCATTAGCAAAGAAAAAGAATCTCCGGGGGCATACCGCCCATTGTGCATGCTCGATACGACGGGAAAACTCTGTGAACGTCTTATAAAACCACGACTATTAGCCGCAGTTCAAGATGCAGGAGGTCTGTCTACCACACAATATGGATTTAGACCAGGAAGAACCACTTCGGGAGCCATCTAAGACGCCATAGAGAGCGTTCGAGATGCGTAGAGAGGCAACCACTACTCGCGGAAAATAGGCCTTCTGGCAACACTAGATGTGAGTAACGCCTTCAATAGTGTTAGATGGACTGGCATAATCGAAACTCTGGACCCAGAGCTGACATACTGGACCCAAATAAAACACGCAGCTAAAAAATCACAACAAGCGGTCGCATCGCTCAGCAATTCAATGGGAAACATTGGAGGACCAAAACAAAGCAAGAGAAAGCTTCTAATGGACACAACGACGTCTATCCTTCTCTATGGCAGTGAAATATGGGCTCATGCACTGACAGCAGAAAAAAAGAGGAAGATTCTACCAACAGTGCAGCGAACTGCGGCTCTTAGAGTGACATCAGCACATCGTACAGTATCTGAAGCAGCGATTCTCGTAATCAGTGGAACTCTACCCGTAGATCTGGAGGCTAAAAAACAAAAAATTAAATGGGAACTCAAACAAGAAACGACCGCGCTAGCAACTGTGCAAGAAATAGAAGAACACATATTGGAATTATTGCAGGAACTATGGCATGCAGAAAAAAGGGGAAGATAGACAGCAAAACTTATACCGAGACTTCAAGATTTGGCGATGCAAATTATTACTACATCACCCAACTCCTATCCGGCCGTGGATACTTCCGGAAATACCTGTATCAGATGGGCAAGGCAAACGACTAAAGCAGCATATACATATGATTCCGAAGTAGACGATGCTGAACACACGTTCTTTAAATGCCAAAGATGGCGCAGGGAACGGGATCGGCTTGAGCGCCACGTAGGCAGAATCACTGCAGATAATTTAGTTTATAAAATCGTAAGTTGCGAAGAACTGTGGAATGATATCGCAAAATTTGCAGAAAGCATTTTGGGAGTCAAGAAAAACGAACTAGATGCGTATAATGAACTACAAGTGGCGATCCTGGACGCGGGAGAGTAGAAGTAATGCGAAAGTGGTTCCAGGGTAAGGGTAGCGAAGATTCCAGAGAGAGATAATTTGTGCTATAATCCTGCACAACTGGAAAGCCATCGACGAGCATCTGTTACTCAACAAAAATTTATATAATTTCGGTAAAGAAGACTTTCTCTGTACATCTTGCAGAAAGTTTTGGACTCAAAAACTACTGCAGTTTTTGCTGAAACATTATTTCATCTATACATTTCCATCACGGCATTTAGTAAGATTTATTAAATATTGTTGTGAATTTTATTTTGTTCCATTGTAGATAAGAAAAAAATAGTTTATATAAAAATATGTGGTCAATCTAACTACTTTTTAGAATCGGAATTATCGAGTGAGAAATTATCCTCACATCCAAGCAATCCATCTCAAACGGAAACTGTGTTGCACGTGGTTAGTATTTTCAGTCCCACTATTGAATTAGAATCCCATTATTCAATATCGAATTGTTTCACAAAATATGTTGATAATTAGTATTACTTATAAGGCAAAAACCCAAAATTATGCTGCAAATTAAATACCACTTTAAGAATATTACAAAAGACTGATGACGAAAGTAATTCAAAGGAATTTTTGGATTTTAAAAGATCGATAAATATAGTTCCCATTACTATGCCGCTATCGTATTAGGCTCAAAAGTATTGCATCGATGGGTAGATGTTTTTAAAAAAGCTTTTGTATTAAACAATCTATAGAATTGTTCCACGTCAGTAAAATTTTAGCGAGACTATGAGCATTTAAAAAAAAGGTAACGAGTGAACCCAACAAATATAAAAAATAGTAGTAGTAATAAGTTGTGGCATTGTTAAAAATAGTAGTAGACATTAGTGAAAACAGGAGTTGAAATTAGACAAAAAATTGTAGTAATAAGTAGTAGCAGTAACAAAGATGGTAATGGAAAATAATTAAAATAGTACGAGTAATTAATAGTAACATAAGAAAATATATCAGTAGAAACTAGTAAAAATAGTAAAAAAAAATGATAAAAGATATTCAAAATAGTAGTAGAAATGAGTGAAAATAGTAGTAGAACATGGTCAAAATAGTAGTAGAAATTATTAAAAATAGTAGTTGAAATGATTAAAAATGGTAGTAGAAATTATTAAAAATAGTAGTAGAACATAGTCAAAACAGTAGTACTAATTAGGCAAAATAGCAGTAGAAATAAATTAGAATTGTAGTAAGATTTAGTGGTAGTATTAGTCTAAATAGTAGTAAAAATAAGTAAAAAATTGTAGTGGATATTAGTTAAGAGCGCAATAATAACAAATAATAGCATAAATTAAAACGTTAGTAATAATAAGTACTGCCATTAGTGAAAAAAAGCAGTAGTAGTCGTAGTGATAGTAATAGTAGTTAGTAGTTGTAATAGTAGTAGTAACTAGTAGAAGAAGTAGTAATCAGTAGTAGGAGTCGAAGTAGTAGTTATAGTGGTGAACCAGTCCCGAACTATTGAAAGGACTTGAAATGGTCCCGAAATATCTTGTCCGAAAATAGTAAGGTATTTTTTTGTGAATATAAACAAACTGAGCTTTAAATATCAATATTTAATTTTGTTCAATGTTAATCAATTGAATAGGCTGATTTTGCACTATTTCAGAGGTAACTACTAGGGGTGTCACAAAAATTCGCTTGGTAGATCAGAGAAAAAAACAAACAAAAAAAATTTTCGTATTTATCCTTAAACTTCGTCTTTAATATCTTCTCTATATAAACGCCATTGATTTCAATGCATGCCAGTCAGTCAGTGTACATGTCAGTTCTTCAAAATCTTGCCCTTCAAGCTTATCAACTTCAGCAGTAACCGCATCAGTTATCACCGCGTTGCTATTAAAACCCTTTTTCCTCAAATATCTCTTAATTTTTAGAAATAACCAGTAATCAAAAATTGGCAGATCCGGAGAATATTGCAGTTACTGTTCGACCCTTTTTCACAGAATATCAGCTACGATTTTCGAGCGGTTGAAGTAAACTGCCACTATAACTTTTGTTGCTAATTTTTATTAATTTGCTTTAACTGTTGAGCCGAATATTAAGAACTGTTGTTTGGCTTCCAGATCATACTTATAGAACCAAGTTTCTTCACCAGTATCTAAAGCTTCGGGACCGCTCATTTCCGAATTTATCCAAAAGCAATTTTTTCAAAATACACTCGGGTATCAATTTGGGCTTCGCATTCACCAGCGCTCATTTTCTATATCAATGGGAGATTTGGGAGTGACAGTAGGAGTGACATACTTTCGTCAACTTACTCGGGGGCCATCCTCTACAAAAAAAGGCCCCGTCTAGAATTTTCTGAACCACTTGGAAATTGACTGTAGAGACGGTGGATTTCATTCATTGATTCATTCATCTATTTTGCGTTAACTCGTTTACATTTATCCAAGAAGTCTCGTAAACCAATTGCTAAGAATTTGGTATTTTCATTTATATTTCTAAGGATGTAAAAGTCACAAACAAAGCGAATTTTTGACAGTTCCCTTGTACATGCACAAAATCTGTAAGCACTGTATATATGTCCATATTTTTTTAAAGCTCATATTTGTTTAGGAATAACTTATGTATGTACGTATTTAGAAACACACACACATCTAAACGTTCAAACATATGTCGGCGCATGCGTAATTCGCTCAATGGCACAATCACTACAGCGAATCAATCGAATGAACAATTTATCTAAATTTTCAATCATTTCAGTTTATTTCAGTTGCCTATCTACTTGAAAACGCTAACTACTCAATCAAATTTTCAATTTGGTTTCAAATTCAATTGAAATACTTTAGCGCAGCATAAAGTGATAAACAAAAATAAAATTCAAACAAGTTTGAAACTATTTCGGCAATATTGCTGATGAACCTGAACACTTAACGGTAATATGGTAACATAGCAATATGGGTATGCTGCTGTTTGGTGTTGTACTCTTATTTTGCTGCCTGCCAATAGATCGGTGACGCAGATAAGTCAACATTTAGGAGGCGTTAAAATATTCATTAAATTTGTAGTTCGATAACAACCAGCATGACTGTTATATTTAAGTATTGTATGTACATATCTATAAGGTATTCATTCAGGTGCGCAGTGAGAATTTTTTTTTTGGAGGCGTATATAGGGGTCGCTTGGTGTATAAAATACAACAGAGTTTTTTTTTCCACGAAATGCCTCCAAACAACTTTTAATCATGTAGCCGATTCATCCTTTCAAACTGTGGTACCAATATATTTCTTCGATTGATCCTTAACCAGCTAAACGTCCAAAAGTCGAAGTGCTCGATAATCAAAAAGGACGTGGACTATGCGAAGGTTGTTACAAGACGAGCATAAAGAAGGATGCATTTGTAGAAACCAGCCTGCTAAAGAATTCATGCGCGAAATGTAAAACTTAGTTTCGTAATAAATGAATTACAAGCTACTTTTCCCCTGTTTTTTAAATTTTTTCATACAAATTATATGAAATATCAGTATGGGTAGAAATCTACCCATGACCATGAATCAGTATACCGATTTTAAAGTCAACGAATGGTTAACACTTACAATGTGGACTATTTAGGAACTTTGGCAGCCATGCAAAAATCACATTTTGCCCATCAGTTTTTGATTGATTAAAGAAAATTTATATTAAATTTTGAAAGTTTCACATTCAATGTGGCAATATGGTTGACTAGTTGGCTTAGAAAGGTTCACATTCTAGTGACAAGCATTTAGCAAGTTTGTCATATTAATTCCACAACTTGTGAAAATAAAAAATAAATTTGTCAAACTGTTTTTTTTTTAAATAAATACAAAAATTTGAAATTTTGAAAATTTCGAGCATGATGTGGAAGTCATCCAATATGTTGGCACCGATGCCGTTAACAGAGCTTTCGCAAAACGATCACTTCCACGAAATTACGACCAAACATACCTAGCACTTTCGTTGTTGTAATGTCAAAGGCGAAATGCACGTAGCCCGGATTATTGGATTTATTTGATTATGAAATTAAATATCTAACAATGAGTTCCTTATCTCTTTATTTATAAATTCAACTCTGCACTTTCCATAAGTCTGGCTAGAAATAGAGTAGATCGCAGGGACGGAAAATAACAGTTATTTTTGAAAACTGTCATTGAAAATTTCGCAAGTTTAATATACCAATCGATTTCTTATTTCGCTGAAAATCAAATTTTAAAATACGTCTTTTGCAATTTTTATGGGAAATTAAAAAAATATAACAGTTATTTTTAATTTCTATTTTATAACTCTAAAATAAAACTTAATAATTATTATTTAAAAAATCATAAACAGCAGTTATTTTTGATTTTTATTTTTTAAATAAAACATAACGTTATTTATTATTTTTATTTTATGAAACAAAAAAATATTTTTAAATAAAAAAGTAAATATAAAAGTCATTTTAATTTTTTCGCACAAAATAAGTTACTGGGGAACCAAAAATTTATTTATTATTCGTAATATTTTCGACGAAAAATTTAATTGACTTTTACAAGTATGACTTAAAAAATAAAAGTCAGTGACTTTTATAAATAAAAGTCTTCAATAACTGTTATATTTGATTTATAAATTAAAAATAATAAATAACTGTTATTTACAACTTTTACAAAAAAATTCTAAGCTAACTGTTATTTCAGTTGTATAAAATAAAATTTAACAATAACTGTTATTCATGGAAAATTAAATGAAGGTTACAAAATAATCGCTAACTTGCGATTTTTGTAATAAACATTTTAGCTGTTACGGTCCCTGGTAGAACAAATGTTTTCAGATTTTTTCCATAAGGAGCGAAATATAAACATTGTCGATTCCAAACTTCTGCTTGGTTTCGATAACCAACGAAGAGGGCTTGTATTCATATCAAGTGCAATAACAAAAATTTTAATATAAATGAATACAAAAATAAATACATACCTATTCAATTACGTTAAGATGCACAAATCGGTGGGTTAAATTAATCGGATGAAAATTTTTTGACAAATGATATGATATTTTCAGATTATACGTGTAGAAAAAAGATTCTACGCGTAGAAATTAGTGAATGAGTTTCGACCCTGCTTTCGACTTTTAAAATTTTTAGAAACTTCTTTGTAGCAAGTTTAAAAGCGCAAGCATGGAAAATGTGCTGACGATATGTAAACCGATGATCAATCGCAAAATAAAAAGTATTGTATTCCCAAAAGCACTGAAATGAAATACATTAATGTTCTTTATTGACAGTGAGCACGCTAGTTATGTACGAAAATAAATGTAATTTATACAACGCTTGAATAAAAAATATTTTAATATAAAATGTGAAACACAATCAGCCGAAAAAATTGGAAATATAGAAAGTTTCTCTAATATTGTTTTTCTCCTTTTTATTTTTCAGTGATTTTTTTAAATTTATTTACTTATTTATTTATTTATTTTGTAAGGTCATTGAATTAACAAATTTCAAATTATGCAACTTTTTTATGTTACGTATCGTCGCCAGGTTTTTAACTCCAGGCACTCCGGATAATAGCGCAACCATACTATGTACAACACTAGACTATGGCGACTGTTATAGGGGTGTTAAAAAGTCCTAGAGTTTTACTATACCACGATAATAGTTTTTTTTTTATGGAAACAACATCACATGAGTTTGGAACAGCTAAGTTAAGTTAATGAGCAGCACAGTGAATACATAAAGTTTTCCAATACTTGTTTAATATATGAGTCTAAAGGCCCTTGAATAGTTCACTCATAAGATATGTAATAGCTAAACACATTCGAAAAAATATTCTGACAGTGGTAACCAAACTATTTCACGAAGCTACAAAAATACATTAAAAACTGATTTTCCACCAATTTTGCTAACACATCGTAAATTTATTTCCGCTTTTTTTAATTTTTATCGTGCTAATTATGATTGAAATTGACACATGGAATTTGTACTACAATAAAGGAATTGGGTTAGTTTTCACCCCAAAACCCTCCTTGAGTGCGCGTCTATGTAGACACCTTCAAACATATCTATTTGCTCGTATGTATTTTGCCTGTGCCCGTCTGTGAGTGGTATGCATTTTTTGATTATTGCGATCGTATTGCTTTGATATAGATAGATTTTTTCCAAATGTTTTAAATATACCTAAAAAATCCTCAAACATTTTGAATCTATATTTGAGTAGCAGTAATTTTTCAATACTGCTGTCGTAACTATTTTTCACTTTGACATTTCAACAAAGCTGTTGTCAGCCAAATATCTGTAGTTGGTTGCATGCAAGTTGCCACCAATGGAGTTCCACGCCCTCTGATCAGTTAACTGTATATATCATATCATTTGACTCCTATGCAAAAGCAGATATACATATGTACATAGGTATACATGGATGTAGCTCATAAGAAATTTCGCTTGAAACTTTAACTGTTGTGGGTTGAATTCAAGTAGCATTTGAAGTTATTCTGCTTTGAGTCATTTTTGATTGTTATTGACTGAAGTTCCTAAGAATATATCTGAACATTTAATTTACATTGTTTGCTGTCTGTCGTTATTTTGGTTGACTTCTAAGGAAGTTTTCCCATAGCTATTTAGATAATTCTATATATGTATGTGACTTACATCTGAAAAAAAAACATTTCACCAATGTAGTGGACTTAATTCATATCTATAAGAAAAATATTGTCTGAAATTGAAAGTTTAGGCTGCTGCTATGAACCTACCAATTATTTGATGCTATTATTAAAGGTTGATGGTTTGTATAACTTTCATGAAAATAGTAATTTGTTATGGGTTTGATCCGAGTTTAGTAAATGCTAGTAGTAGGGATCGAAATGTTTTGTATCTACGTAAATAATGGTTTACAAAGATATCAAAACTGCTTTCGTTTTTTATGCATACTTTCAGACCGAATGCAATGGAATTAACAGTTTGAGAGCTACATACTTATATGTGGTGAGCAGCAGGATGTTTGGGCTTTATTTATTAGATAGATTGGCCAATAGGAATGTATATCAAAATGCACACGGCGACGACCTGAAAATATTTACTGCATCTGGCTGTCCGTTTGCTTAATCTAAGGCTAGTACAATTATATACTCGTTTTAATCATATATCGAAACCGACAAAATCGGATCTACAAAAACTTGTTTTGCCTAGTTAATATTGTTTCAAATTATAACTATGTAGTTTCATATCCGAAGTTACTGATTATTCCCATTTAGTTTCCATTGAGAGCCCATTCATCAGTTTCGAAGATTAATGAAATCAAATAGACAGATCAAAATGCTAAAAATTTGCCCATTTTTTTGCATCATTTTTGGCAATGTTTTTTAAAGAAATTTTCAATTTACATACACAACTTGTTTACAGTTTTAATGAAGTAAGAATATTAGAATAGGAAAGTTTGATTATAAAATTTAATATTTGATTCTAAATTAACAGCAAATTTTGTATTTTATTGGTATAAAAGCTTTCGCGCAGATACGAACTTTTTCACGATATTAAAATACTACCTGGAGATCGATGAATTAATTGAAACGTATCAGCGTGGCTCTAGACCGGGCTAATCAGCCATCGACCGGCAGTTTATAATATCCCACATCATTAACAAGATTCCAGAGAATCGACAAGTATAAGATGAAAGGCCTGCAATGTCTTTTCCAGCGTAAACCAAATATGGCTATTTAAAATAACGTTCAGCCGCACCACTTGATAAAGACCTCAGCGAGTCGTCTAATATCAAACAGGACTTCGGACAACTTTAATTTTATGTAGGAAAAGATAATACGAGCTGCAATATTAAACCGGTCTGACGTAATATCTTTTCTAAGAGTGTTCGACTGTCTGCATATGCCGATGACATCGACATCTACCGTAAACATCACCGTAAACATCACCTCGCCGTAAGTTCACTTTTTTTCAAGCTGGATATAGCAGCCAAAACAAATAGGCAGGAGGTAAGCGAGCGCAAAACGAAGTACCTCCTGCCATCAAATAAATAGTCAGCCCTCTCTCTAGAAACTACAGCTACGTTCTATAAGGGGAGACTGAAAAGTTTTGAGCCCGTTTTAGAGAAAATATTCCAACAGATGTTATATACACCGACTTCAGTAAAGCTTTTGACAAAGTTTGTCACCCCTTACTCATCCACAAACTTGATCTGCTGGGCTTTCCACCCTCACTCCTCCGCTTGATTTCTTCTTATCTACATGATAGATTTCCAATGTCATTAATGTTACTTCGGGAGTTCCCCAAGGCAGCCATCTAGGCCCGATTCTGTTTTTGTTATTCATAAACGATATTACTACTGCACTAAGATATTCGAATATACTAATGTATGCCGATGATGTAAAACTTTTTAAATCATACGCTTCGATTGAAGAAAGAAATTTATTACAAATAGATATTAACAGCTTAGTTGATTGGTGCAACATAAATTATATGCCACTTAACCTTAAAAAATGTAAATTTATGAGTTTTTCACGAAGAACTATTCAGCCAGCTTCTTACACAATAAATAACTGTACTCTGGATCAAGTGTTTGACTTTGTTGACTTGGGAGTTACAATAGATTCCAAACTTAATTTTAATAGTCATGTTAATGCTATAGCTAATAAGGCTAGAGGTATATTTGCCTTTATAAAACGATGGTCAAAAGAATTCAAGGACCCATATGTAACAAAGGCTCTTTTTACAACTTTAGTAAGACCTATGCTAGAATTCGGTTCGATAGTTTGAAACCCACGTTATCAAGTTCACATTGATCGGCTGGTATCAATTCAAAAACAGTTCTTGCTTTTTGCCCTAAGAGACTTTAGATGGGATTCTCGGCTTAATCTTCCTCATTATACTGATCGTTTGAAGCTAATAAATCTTCCTACTCTTTCCAGCCGTAGAGCTAAATGCTAGGCATAATATTCATTACTAAACTACTCACAGGGTCTATCGCAAGCACATTTCTTATTGCCGAAGTTAAACTTAATGTTCCTCCTCGGATTTCAAGACACTTTAAACCTCTTTATTTAAAACAGTGTAAAACCAATTATGAATTAAATGAACCTTTCCGATGTTTATGTCAAGATTTCAACTGTCTTTCCAGCACTTTTGATATTTCGGACTCACTTTTCACCATAAAAAGAGCTGTACTGTCCTTTCTCAATAAATTATTAACGGCGGTATAATATATATTTGATTCAGCTGATGAAGTTTTTTTACTCTGTAGCTGAGCAGTTTTGGATCTCGACGCTTAACAAATTTTTTCCTTTTAACAACTCGGCACAAAAAAAAAAATTATAAAAAAAAAAAAAGTGTAATTCTTGTCTTGGCTTCGATGTCACAATTTTGTAGTAGATTTAGGATGTCTGTTGCGTTAATCCAGACGACATTTTTCCTTGTATTGGCACTGTGGATAAAACTTGGATCCACCAGTATAATCCACAGAGGCAATAAATCAATACAGTGAACGGAAAAGAGATATTAGTCCCGACGAAAATTTAAAATGGAAGCAATAGAACTCAAGCTAATGGTAAATGTTTTTTGGTATTGTGGAGAATTCTATTATTCTGTTCATCCACTATCTTTCTAAACAACTACAATGAACGGAACCTATTATGATACATTGTTTATAAAACTACGTGCAGTGGCTGTCGCGAAATTGATGGTCACTCCTCTAAGGAGTCCTGGTTTTGCAAGACAATGAACTCGCGCGTTGCAAGGCATGCCCCGGGCTGATACTGGATTTGAAGAAATCAGCCACTGACTTCCAGATGAAGAAGAAATGTAGGTGGCAGTTGACGAGGATTTAAAAGAACAAAGAAGCAAAGCGACTACGTTGGCTAGGTAATTTAGTGCGAATGAAAAAAACGATCCAACACTGAAGGAAGGCCACGTGGAAAAGGACTTAACATCATTTGGCATATCTAATTAGTGTCAGTTGGTAGGAAAAAATGACGACCGTCGGGATAAGTCGAATTTGGGCGAAATCGCTTAGTTTTTGTAGTCCCAATTAAGCAAGTAAGTATACTCATAATGGACAGTCCTCGTATCAAAATTGGAGTTAGGATCTCGCATATATAAAACATACCCTGCTTATCCAGCTGACTTATCTGCTTTTACCTATTGCTAATTCCAGTTAAAAGCAGCTCCAAAAAAGTCACCTAGGTTCACTTCAAGCTAGTTTAGCTCATCAGTGTTTGGATGTTATGTAGTGGGCCGCGTCAATGTTTTAAAAGAGGATGTCAATTTGCGAATTTATGTGAAGCTTTTGATTGGTAACTACCCAAACAATCAAAGCAAATGAATTACAGTTTGAGATTGATGTCTAACGGAAACGAAAAAAATGTACATACATATACAATTAAAATGGAAAAAGGTTAGATAATCAAAAATCTCATTAAATTACACGAAAACAACTAATCAGATGTGACTATATCAACAAATGGATTCAAAGTGAAGTAAATGCTTTACCTAAGACTTTGGCGAACGGTGCAAAAAATGAAGTAGGTACACAAGTGAATTCATGCCAATGTAAATTTGTACATACGTACATAAATATTTAGTGGGTTTACAAACTTCAATATAGAGCAGAAAAAGGAAAAAAAATAGCAGAAACATCAGCTACTGCTTATAGTTGTAGGTATTTACTTTTATTTCATTGTATGCACACAGTGGCAAATCATTAAAAATGCGGTCAACAGTTTGGACACCCACGCGCAAGTTGACCAACAAGTAAACAAACAACAGTGTAACAAAATATTTACGTATGTATGTATATTAGGGTGTATCATTCCACATACAAAAAAAAACTGGCACTTTTTTTCTAACGAAATTATAAAATTGGTTGTATATTTAGGATATCAACCAATACGTTTTTGAAAAATATTTAGATTTACGTGAGCCTGAGGGATTTGAAATTACTTCAAAAACTTTAATTTTTTCTTTATTGATAATTTGTTTTTTTGAATTTTTTTCCAAAAAAATGCCTTAGATCATAAAACAGTTTTCTCAAGTGACTTACTGCGACCACTTGAAGAAAATGCATTCCTGCGTAAATCTCAAAATGAATGGCATCCTCGTGAAGGATCAACTTTCGGAACCATCCCTGAATATATTCCATTTTCCGGACTTCCACTGTCCATTCCTAAAGTCTATTGTGGAGTTTAAAGGTGTCTGTTCGCCTTGAAGATTTTTTTTTTCTATCTTTTTTACGTTTCTGGTGATCATCAGGCAACATCAAAATCAATGAACAAGTCATCTACGTATCCACGAACGTGAAAATCATAACATCATCAGGAACCTTCTAGTTTCACAAACATTCGATATCAAATTAATTAATTCAATACCAAATTTAATTAATTTTTTTGTATGTTTTTTTACCCTAGTAAGATAACGTTATTTTACACCTCTGGAAAGATAACGATACGTCATAATGACTTATCTTTTTTAATAGCTTTTATAGATGTCAAAAATAAAGGGTGGTTAAATTTTAAGGGCCCATGTTGATTTTGAATAAAACACAAATTATTTTGGAAATTATTGCAATTTTTTTATTATGATAATATGGTGTGGTTCAATTATGTATGAAATAAAATGTCGGCCAAATATCCGCCGCAACCTCGGCGGCACACCTCCATCCGATGGTCCAAATTCTCGATGACGCTGAGGCATAATTGAGGTTCTATGCCGTTAATGTGCCGAATTATCTCATCGCTTAGCTCTTGAATGATTGCTGGCTTATCGACGTATACCTTTTCTTTCAAATAACTCCAAAGAAAGTAGTCCAGCGGTGACAAATCACATGATCTTGGTGGCCAATTGACATCACCACGACGTAAGATAACACGGCCATTGTATTTGTCGCGCAAAAGAGCCATTGTTTCGTTGGCTGTGTGGCTAGTGGCACAATATTGTTGGAACTACATATCGTCCACATCCATATGTTCCAATTCGGGCCATAAAAAGTTCGTTATCATCTCACGATAGCGAACACCATTCACAGTAACTGCCTGAACGGCCTCATTTTGGAAAAAATACGGCCCGATGATGCCGCCAGCACATAAACCGCACCAAACAGTCACTCTTTGTGGGTGCATTGGTTTTTCGACAATCACTCTTGGATTATCATTCGCCCAAATACGGCAATTCTGCTTATTGACGAATTCACTGAGGTGAAAATGTGCCTCATCACTGAAGATGATTTTCTTCGAAAATTTATCATCCATTGCTGCCATTTCTTGTCCGAGGTCGCGGCGGGCATTTGGCCGATATTTTGTTTCACACATAATTGAACCACACCATATTATTATAATAACATGGGCCCTTAAAATTTAACCACCCTTTATAAAAGTTAATAAATTTTTCAACTGTGATCATTTATTTCATTAATTTTCAGTCATACAAGGTACATATGGATATAAATCTAAAATTAATATACGACTAACAAATAAATACAATTCATTTTGTTTGACAAAAAATCAACAAAAATTAGACAGTCTTCACATAAAAGCCCAAATTTGGTTGTTAAATCTAAATTAACAATAGTTGTTTGGTTTTATTTATATAAGAGCACTTCAGATAATATTTCAAAAAAAAAAAAAAAATTATCTAAAAAAATCTGTTTTGACATACGCCTAATTTCTGAAGAACAAAACCCACATACTTTCGTTTTTCAGGAACTACCTGATTTCATTTGCCTTCGGGATAACTGGTGATATTATTGGGGCCGTCTACTGCAATATTACTATCGGGTATTTTGTTTAGACTGATAGAACTTTCGATAGGGATAGCTGTCACTTGACAGCTGGTAAATGACATTTCGTTTCGACATTTCTGTTCAGTAAGCATATTGACAAATCATCATGGAAAGAATGACGCCGCAACAACGTTCACAAATTTTGGAAATTTACTTTAAGAATCAGTGTTTTGTTCGCCAGACTTATAGAGCACTTCGTGAATTTTATGGTCCACATAATCGAGCATCAGAGAGCAGCTTATTCGTCAAACTGTTGATAAATTTCGAACAGCATTTACTCAACTCGATGAAGAACCAACAACAAGGTAAATAACTGTACGTACAGAAGAAGATATTGGTGATGTAAGTGAAAGTGATCCGAATTTGTCTATTCGCCACCGTGCACAACAAGTTGGACTTTGTCCATCCACAACATGAAAAATTTTGCACAACATGAAAATTGGACTGATCGCATCCGATTGGCCAAAGCTAGTCGTGGCGGACATATGCCAGAAATCGTTTTTAAATATTAAATGACATAAAAATATCTTTCAAATAAAAAAAATTTGGCATCATATTTAATTTTTTATGAGTTTTATTTCAATTTGAAGTTCTATCAGTGTAAAAAAAACACCCTTTACTTCCGCCCATCCTGTCGACTGAATTGCGTAGATCACGTTGATTAGTGCCGCGTACGGTTTTTTATAATAAAGGTATTTGAAATATTTTTCTCTTCCATGGTATTGCAAATGATTTCGAAAGTGCCTTCATATATTCCTGACGTGTTAAGGGTTTCTGGTTAATACTTATCGTGTTTTGGCAATATATTATATATGAGTTATTGTATGATATATTTAACATGCCATAAGAAACCATCGGTCATTCTATTCGATATCGCGGAACACATTTGATCCAACGCATCGACGCCGCCTTTAGTTTGATAATAGTAGGTAGATATATTATCTTATCTGGCTTCCCAGTTTGATCATCAGTAGCACCATTTTTATTTTTAGATGATATCCTATCAGATAACTCTTTCAACGGCGCAGCTATTTGTGCATCACCTAATACACATTAAGATACCATTGTTCTTTTGATAAATTAAAGCTAGATAACAAAAATAAGTCCCTGATCTAATAAACTGAACCACAAAAGTGCTAATAAAAAATATATAGAAAATGAGTACGTCAATTCGACGTGCGTTATCTCTCTCTATTATAGTTGCATATCAAACTTATATTTCTACGCACTTCCCTTCAACATTTTTCAGTTGTAAATTTTCGTATTGAGAGGAGTGGAAAAATAATTACAAAAATAGTTAACAATTACAATGCAGAAATCGTCAAAAACTTTATCATAGGGCGTCATAACTTTTCTGTGGAAAAACAGTGAGAACTGCGATTAATATAAACTACCAATATAAGAATAAAATAAAATATCAACTATTTATAAATAAATACATTTTTTTCGCATTTGTCCTTTGGTTTTATAAAAGGCTCCTATTATAATGACCCGTTCGTATTAATTGAGTTAAATATTTAGTTGCATGGGAGCCATACGCCCCGATCTTAATGATTTTCATTGGCCAATTTCCAGGCATAATAAGTGAAAGGAGTGCAAAATTTCATGTTGTGAGCTGCTTTCACAGGAGGTATAACTCAAATATGACCAATCATTTGTATGCGAGCTATAATTTATAGACACCCTATCTTGATAATTTCATTATTCACTTACACATTTTTGTTAAGTGGATTACCGTTTCATCTTCATGAAAGGTGTACAAATCTAAAAAAATATACGACCGAAATTGTAACTTAGGTGCCCGAATTTTAGTACAGTGAACCATACTACAAATCTATTATTATAATTTGAATAAAACAATTCAGCAGTCCCATAGAAAATGAATATGTTGGTTCACATAATTTTCTTCTTCTTTTTTTGTATTTTTGTTGTACCAATTTTTTTTTTGTTTTGCAAGATATTCGCGTTTGAAAATTTTAAATATGAAAGAAATGTCTTCTTTAAAGAATTTGTGTTTCCAAAACTATAATTTCTACAAAAAAAATTCTTTTGCATTTAGTAAAAACTAGTGTAATTTTATTGAGCTCTTTCTTTCTGGACTATGGTTCAAGCCTTGGTAAAGTCTAAATGAGGAGATGTGGTGGTCTCCGAAATAGCAGCTATCACTTCCACCACTGTGAAAAATTATTACTTTTTCATATTATTCCTTACTGAAACCTGGCCTCTAGCTGAATAAAATTACATTTGTTTCAAACATATAGAACCAAAAACTTAAATAAATTTTGAAAAAAATTCAGATTTTTTATATTTTAACAATATACACAAAAATACGTTTAAATAAATTATTTTCACACTAATTTTTATTGTTCATTATTCATGCGCGGAACATAAGTGATTTTCCCAAAAAAAAAAAAATATTTTCACCTGCTACTTTATGACAATTTTTAACGAGGTCATTATCAGTTTTGATTTTAATACGCCAAATAATGAGACTTGCTGCAATAATTTTAAAATTCCTCTCAGAAACGGGGTAATGAAAATCCGCCCGGTAACAACTGCACTATGTAAGTAAAGATTTCCAAAAATTTGAACAAAGTCGAACCATAAATATCAGATTACTGGAAATCTCGACTATAGAGCTATATAATGGCGTTTTATACATATTTTCAATATTTATAATTTCCAATATTAATAAAATTATTTCTCGTCACACTTCAGTTATATTCATCAAGATCGAATCATAAATGAATATCTCGAGTTGTGCGCCACCTAACGGATTAATATATCTCGATTCAAGCGCCGCCTACCGGATTTATTTTTTATAAATTATATTTTTCGTCGCTTTCCCCATTTCTCGGCTCTTTTTATCATAATCGGATTATAAATACAGATTTTCTAACTCTAGCGCCACCTAGCGCATTTATTTGCAAAAAAAAAGGTATTTTTTATTGCACCAGCCCGGTAGATTTTAATATCATAAATATCGGTCCATAAATACCATAGATTTTCCGAAAATCTTGAATCGTGCGCCACCTACCGGATTAAAATATAGCCTATGACCGTGGCACGAGTCTAAGGAATATATTGCCCAATTTCGATTAAAATCCGTTAATCAGGCTTTGAGCCAAGTTGCAACAAATAAAACGAATAACTTGCAAAATAACAAAAAATTTGCAAAATTGATTAGCACTCAAATTACTATTAAACTGCAAAATTCAAGAAAAATCTATGATCCACCATTTCCCCATCCTATGTGACTGCGCAATTTTATTTCTATCCATTGCCCAATTTCTTTTATTTAAACTGAATAACGACGATCCGTTGGTTGGGATAGAAATAAAGTAAGGAATAATGCCCTGCTGTGGGCTCCAAGGTACCCCAATACTAACAAAAGAGTTAAGCTTAGGCTGCTTTTTTATCTGAGAAGTTTTTATTATATTTGAATTCATGCTATTTTTATATGTAAAAAAACCCATTTTTGAAAACATTTTCAGATCGACCCAGCTTACATAAATCTTTATCGAAATATTTTAGCGAATAGACTTTATAATTACAGTAGGAAAATTAAAACTTTTTTTGATGAAACACCCTAATGTATGTACCAGTGTATACTAAAGACTTGCATGTAGGCACTTTGCTTGGTATGCTTGGATTGTTTTGCTCATGCATTTTACTCATTGTTACATACGTACTACATGTGTGCATAAATACAAATGCCTATTATGAGTGCAAATATTCAGTTTTATTGAGAAATATATTTAAATAAATCCATGGCTCGATTTCATGCTGCTGCACGATTTGTAGAGATTTTACGCACCTCCTTCAATGTCGTAGAGTAGTAGACTATTTTGCCTTACCTTTTTTTCGCAAAATTTTCATATTAAACTGATTTTACGCACGATTTGGCAATGTAGATACAAATATGCGTAGTGTCGGATATAAAAGTTATAAATCCATTTTTGGTATGATTGCGCTGTGCTTATTAATTAAGTTTTTTTTAAAATTGTGCGTTTGGCTTGACCCCAATTGATGGTTACCACATTTAGATCCTCCAATCATCTATATTCCATTTTCAATGAAACCCAAGCTTGGTTTTTCACCGTTTCATGCGTATTCCCAAATATCTAGTTGTCGCTATTTCTAAAAAGTAAAATTGAGTTACTAAGTTTATACCTTACTCCACACAGATGTGAAATAAATACGCTGAGAAAAAAATTTGCCTTTATTTATTTTCACAAATATTTAGATACATATCTATGTATTTATTAGCTGCAGAGATTTAAGTGTAAAACTTAGTCTTTGCAATAAATCACGACAGCAAGATTTGAGTATTTCATGGCAATATTTACATATGTAACTACTCAGATACAAGTCTAATAATTGCAAAAAAAAAAAAAATAAGAAAAATCGATCGATCTGAATATATTTTTTAAGCTCAACTCAAATATATGCGCGTACGATAGGCGGATCTACAACTAACTTGAATAACTTATGTATCGAATTCAAGATCAGCATGGTACATTAGCGCAGCAGAAAAAATTGCTTGTCCTGTAAAAAAAAAATAATATTTGAAGTTTGGAGGCTGTGACTCCAAGAGGCAGTCGCTCGATATTTCAGCATTAGGAGATGAGCGATTACTGAGACCACATATCCTGTCAGCGTTGCATCAGCTGTGACCGAAAAAAGCAGGATCGAAACCTTTATTTGATCAAAATTAGCTCTACAAGATCAAAGTAAAATCCCTTATTGAGATAAATAACGGAGAGAGTTAGAAAATTGACATATCACGGACGTACTGACTTGAAGTAAAAATATCGAGTCTGTTATGTGCAAATAAAAAAATAGGCTAGGCTATTAAACAGTCAAACCTGATTTATGATTTTTTGCATAGAATATTTTTGATCAAGTAAAGCTTTACACTTTATTTAGGCCATATGCATTCCCCAACTGCTGGAAAACAAATTTAAGTGCAAAGAGAAAAATACTATTAAATTTTTAGTAGACAATAACTAAAAGAATTTGAGAAGAAACGATATCCAAATTTATTTGTGCATCAAAAACATAGGGATGTAGATTATCTTTGCAAAGTTTGCAACTGAAAACGCTCATTTTTACAGGAAAAATGCTTATCCTTAATAGAAAAAGAAAGTTTGTGAATAACTAATTCACAGTATTTTTAGTATCAAAAAGATAGGTACTTTTCTACCGCATGTATTTACTCAGATCCATATGAAACTTTTTCAGAATCTCTGCTAAAAGATTTAGTATATGTGTATTTTTACTTTTTTAGTTAATATAAAACTAAATACCAAATGTCATTAAAATCACATAATTTTTAATGGTTTCACCCACAAGCGTAGGGCCTTGAAAGTGTTCCAATTTTCGCCATATTTATTTATCTTATCTTCTTTACGCAATAAATGAAGAAAAATGAGAGCACGCTAATTATATTTGATTACTGCTTATATGAAATCGCGACACTGTGCTACGCCAATTGAGCCAAATCACACAAAATGATCAGAAGTTTATAAATTAAGTTTGGTATTTGACTTAAAATAAGATTTCAAAAAAGATATATAAATTACACAAATTCCAGGAAAAAAAAAAATTTATCATTTATTTGAAAAAAGGAAATTAGTGTAATAAACTTTACATAAAGCTAAGAAAAACTCAACAAATTATCGTCAAAACTTACACATTTTTAAATTGGAATTTTTGGAAAATTTTTGGGTATGCCTTTTTTAGACAAATAAATTTTAATATATTGGAGATGGCGTAACTTGTATGTATTCCATCGTTCCAATATATTCCGAACATACGTTGGGATGCTACTGTCATTGTACGTCTTTTCAGTATATGTCATTCATTTGAAGCGTACGACAATAAACAACAATAATTTTTTTTCACTCAAATATGTCGAACTTTTGAGTTCTTCTTCATTACTTTATTATGAGGAAAACTGCTGCCGAAAGTCATCGTATTAGCTCTAGCTGAGCGAAGGTGCCAAAAGTGGGTTGCATGATTTAAGAGTGGTGATTTTGGCTTGGAAGACGATGGACGTCCTGGGCAGCCAAAAAAGTTTGAAGATGAAGAGCTGGAAGCATTACTCGTTGAAGATTGTTGCCAAATGCAGGAAGAGCTTGCAGAATCTTTGGGTGTCACTCAAGCAGCCATTTCAAAACGTTTAAAGCAGCTGGATATATTCAAAAGCAAGGAAATTGGGTTCCACATGAACTAAAGGCGAGGAGATGTCGAAACGCGGTTTCGCTTGTCCGAAATGCTGCTGGAACGCCACAAAAGAAAGTCATTTTGGCATCAGATTGTTATTGGTGATGAAAAATGGATCCAAGTGCATAATATCATATGTAAAATTCGGCCAACCAGCCAAATCAACAACTAAGCCGAATATCCATGGCGCGAAGGTAATGCTCTGTATTTGGTGGGATCAGAAGGGATGTGCTGTATTATGAGCAGTTAAAACTGGATGAAACCATCAATGGAGAACACAATTCATCCATTTGAAGAGAGCAGTAGCCGAAAAACGCCCGGAATATGCGGCCAGACACGAGGCAATAATTTTCCTCCATGACAACGCTCGGCTCCACGTTGCTATTCCGGTTAAGAACTATTTGGAAAACAGCAGATGGGAAGTTGTACCCCACCCACCTTATAGCCCAGACCTTGCCCCTTCTGACTACCATTTGTTCCGATCGATGCAGAACGCCCTCACTGGTATGCGGTTCCCATCAGAGCAGGATATCAATAATTGGCTTGATTCATTCTTGGCTCAGTTCTTTTGGGATGGGATCCGCAAATTGCCAGAAAAATGGAAAAAGGCTATAGCATCAGATGGGCAATACTTTAAATAATACTATTGTACATGTTTTTCTTAAATAATCGCTAAAATTTTGGAAAACCCCCGCACGAATTAAGTTATAGCCCCAATAATAAAATGAAACTTTAAACTCACTGAACAATCAATGGTGGTATCTGCACATTTGTTTTTACTAAAGCCGATACTAAATACTACTACGCTTATACTTATTCCTACTACTAATGCTACTTCTAATTACTACTACTATTTTTATTATTTTTAATAATTTCGACGCCTATTTTTACTGATGTCACTATTATTTACCAAAACTCTTTTCTGCTAGTATTTTACTAATGCTACTACTACTTTTACTATTACTACTACTACTTTGACTATTGCTACTTCTAGTTACTATTACTTTTTTACACATATTTTTCTTAGTGCTACCACTAATTACTACTATGTAATATTTTTACTAACTTCTACTATTTTTACAAGTTCTAATAATATCTATCCCTATTTTTTACTAATGTAACTATTAATTACCACCACTGTTTTTATCAATTTTTACTATTTTTAATCATATCTACTACTATTTTTACTAATTTCCACTACTGTTTTTACTATTGCTACTATTGATACCATTTTTATTTGTTTATTATTACTAACGCTATGACTAAGTACTACTACGTTTTCACTAATTTATGGTACTATTTTTGCTGATGTCCTTACTAATTACTACTACTATTTTTACGACTTTTAATAATATCTATCCCTATTTTTACTAATGTCACTATTAATTACCACCACTTTTTTTTATCAATTTTTACTATTTTTAATCATATCTACTACTATTTTTACTAATTTCTACTACGGTTTTTACTATTGCTACTATTAATACCATTTTTATTTGTTTATTTTTACTAATGCTATGACTAAATACTACTACGTTTTCCCTAATTTATGGTACTATTTTTGCTGATGTCCTTACTAATTACTTCTACTATTTTTACACGTTCTAATAATATCTATCCCTATTTTTTACTAATGTCACTATTAATTACCAGCACTGTTTTTATCAATTTTTACTATTTTTAATCATATCTACTACTATTTTTACTAATTTCCACTACTGTTTTTACTATTGCTACTATTGATACCATTTTTATTTGTTTATTATTACTAACGCTATGACTAAATACTACTACGTTTTCACTAATTTATGGTACTATTTTTGCTGATGTCCTTACTAATTACTACTACTATTTTTACGAGTTTTAATAATATCTATCCCTATTTTTACTAATGTCACTATTAATTACCACCACTTTTGTTATCAATTTTTACTATTTTTAATCATATCTACTACTATTTTTACTAATTTCTACTACGGTTTTTACTATTGCTACTATTAATACCATTTTTATTTGTTTATTTTTACTAATGCTATGACTAAATACTACTACGTTTTCCCTAATTTATGGTACTATTTTTGCTGATGTCCTTACTAATTACTTCTACTATTTTTACGAGTTTTAATAATATCTATCCCTATTTTTACTAATGTCACTATTAATTACCACCACTTTTTTTTATCAATTTTTACTATTTTTAATCATATCTACTACTATTTTTACTAATTTCTACTACGGTTTTTACTAGTGCTACTATTAATACCATTTTTATTTGTTTATTTTTACTAATGCTATGACTAAATACTACTACGTTTTCCCTAATTTATGGTACTATTTTTGCTGATGTCCTTACTAATTACTTCTACTATTTTTACGAGTTTTAATAATATCTATCCCTATTTTTACTAATGTCACTATTAATTACCACCACTTTTTTTTTTATCAATTTTTACTATTTTTAATCATATCTACTACTATTTTTACTAATTTCTACTACGGTTTTTACTAGTGCTACTATTAATACCATTTTTATTTGTTTATTTTTACTAATGCTATGACTAAATACTACTACGTTTTCCCTAATTTATGGTACTACTTTTGCTGATGTCCTTACTAATTACTTCTACTATTTTTACGAGTTTTAATAATATCTATCCCTATTTTTACTAATGTCACTATTAATTACCACCACTTTTTTTTTATCAATTTTTACTATTTTTAATCATATCTACTACTATTTTTACTAATTTCTACTACGGTTTTTACTAGTGCTACTATTGATACCATTTTTGTTTGTTTATTTTTACTAATGCTATGACTAAATACTACTACGTTTTCACTAATTTATGGTACTATTTTTGCTGATGTGCTTACTAATTACAACTACTATTTTTTTATTTTTAATAATTACCCCTATTTTTACTAGTGTCACTATTAATTATCAGTACTGTTTTCATTAATTCCTTCCAATATTTCTACTTCTACTGCTAATACTGCTACAATTTTACTAATGCTACTGCTATTTTTACTTTTGCTACTACTAGTTACTACTACCTTTTTACCAATATTTTTATTAGTGCTACTACTAATTACAACTACTATTTTTACTAAATTGTACTACAATTTTTATTAATGCTGCAGCTAAGTATCACTAACCTCTATTTCTACTACTACTAACTGCTAACTCCTACTACCACTACTATTGCCATATTTAAGTCTCTCTCGTCTGCTTGGGCAGTTAGGAGCACGAATGTTTTCTTTTTTGCATTGATGCTCTATTAACTGAAGTCCAAATTCGCCCAAAATATTTTCCATTTTCTATTCCAGTGCCCAGGAGGCCTAGATTTTCCTCGCAAAGACATAAATTTACGTAGTATTATTTCACTGTTTAAGTGTACTCTGTACATCATTAAGTCTACAAAGTAGATTAATAAAGAAGGAAAAACTAAAAAAGAAAATCCGATCGCTTCTTAATTGATTACTTCAAATGGGCTATAAAATATAAAAGCGTTTCGAATAGCTAATCGTATCAGAAGCGATTAATTTCAAGCGAACAAAAGAAGCCACACAAATGATAATAATACAACAAAAAGAATTTAAGAAATATAAAACAAAACCAAACTAGAAAAAATGAACATTAATTGAATTAAAAATGGCATTGTGAGTATGAAGACTGTTAAACACAATTTGAGAGCAAAAAAAAAATAAAAAAATTGTATTGAAATATATAAATATGTATTTTACCAAGCGGAAAGCACGACTGCTTAACAAAACAAAGCGTGCGTGGGCTGCACTATTGTTGTTTATCATCAAATAAAATTAAAAGAGAATAATGACTTTGGTATGATAAGTATGTGTAAGTATAGGAAAATCATATTTATCAAATGTCAATGAATAGCAAAGTAAAAAAAAAAACGAGAGAAAAAAAGAATTTATCTACCGCTGTGTTGAATAAAGACCCGGCGTTATGGTTTTAACGTATCATGGCGCATTATGGGCATAAACATATAGTAATTATGCATTTGAATGAGTTGGTATGTGTGTTGGTATGTGCGTTACCTGATACTTGACTAATCGTTTTTTAGATAATCAAGTTTATCTGCATGTATGTATGTATGTGTGTGGGAGTATATATATCTATATATATATGGGTATGTAGATGTGGGCAAGGAAGCACGCCACACGGTTTGCGACAAGTTTTGCTTTTGTTCACATTGTTATACGCTGCTCTTGGCATTTGCTATTGCCACTTGAAAATTTTTGAATACAAATGTTCATACGAACTAAAGTACATTAAGGCGCATCGCTTTTAAATAAAAAAAATATCGATAAAATATTTCTGTGCTTAGGCAATGAAATTAAATATATGTCGGTATTTCGTAAGCAGTCTCTAGTCACTAATGGGGACTATTCGGTATTCAGTAATGCCAGTATTATGTAAAGAGTTTCTAATCACTAATTGAAACTTTTCGGTGGTAAGATTGCTTTGAGACTATTCACTATTCAGTTAGATGTCTTAAGTTTCTAGTCTCAAAATAAAGTCACTAATTTGTCAACTGCTCCGGAGCAGATCAAAAAACAAAAAAAAAGAATTGAGGAATATATAAAACAAACGCGAAAATAAATCGATTTGTTCCTTGGTCGTTCGCTATGTTTTGCTCAAATCTGTAAACAACAAGATTTTTAGTTTTCAATCCAGATAATAAGAAAAAAATATTTCTTTGCATTTACTAATTTATCTGCTTCTTCCATATTAATCGAATGTGCATATGGATGAGATGGTGGATTTTAAGTAATCGAAAATTCGAGACCGTAACGGGTATAACTTAAGTTCTTAAGTTTTAGTTATTGACCATAAAATAATCGTTTATGTAATATTTAATAAATGGGCATTAATTAAGTTGTTTCTAAAATTTCCAAAATTTTTGAATATTCTGTAGCATAAGCTAACACCATACTTGGCGGTCAGTTATCCTGAATGGGTAAATCGAAAATGCGGCACCATCTTCCCCAGTCAATGTAGAACCGGTTTTGATCCCACAGCTTGCCGTTTTATTGGAAACATCTGCAGTTCCTTCTAGAAAATATATGTTGAGGACAGGGACGGTAACGGTTATAAGTTTTATAAAAAATCATGATCCAATCATTATAATTGGATTGCAATTCTGCGATCAAATTTAATGAATGATTTGTGGCTTGTTTTTTTTTATCAAGTTTCATAGTTATTTTTATATTTTTACTTTTTTGATTAAACTTAATCTTGAAGTTAAGTTCATAATAAACGCAAATATGTCGGCGATAACAAAAACAACAATAATCCCAATAATACGGTATATGTTTTATGATCGAAGAAAAAATCACAAAATGTTTATCAAGTTTGATCTGAAAATTTAGAAGTATAAAAATATCTTTAAAACTTGATCGAAAAATCGATATCTTATTATCGATCAGATGTAATCGAAATAATAAAAGTCACAAATAACGATAACTAAATAAAAATAAAGACAGATTTGTATAGCATATGCCATAATGATTATATCAATATATTCGAGTTTTATTTTGCACGAATTTTGCATAATGATTTTTTTTTATTATAAAAATAACGATTATTTGCAGTCCCTGTTCAAGTTGAAGGTATATGTATAGTATATTTACGTCTGGGTCACCATTGTTGCGACATGAAACTTCACTTTCTTTGCAGGAAGAGGGAGTCGTCCCACCGATTTATTATTATTATATTTTAAATTGATTTTTTTAATGTTGTTGTCTTTTTTAAGGAAACAAATGTTCTTAGAAAAATTGATTAAAAAAAGTCTAAAAGTTTAGTAACTTTTTTTTTTGTACAATTTTGAGTGTAATGAAAATCTAACTCACTCAGCCAAGATTTTGGGGAAAAATAAAATGTGAATTTCCCTAACATTTTTTTTATTTTTTTGTTGAAATAAATTATTCATTTGTTAAATAAAGAAAACATACTTAATAAAACCTTTGATACAAAAATTAGTGAAGACTCGATTCAGTTTTTGAAAAATTCATAAATATTGCATTGCCTTAAGAGCGTGATCAGTATCTAATTATTTTGAAATAATGTCTTTACTCAGAAATGTTTATTTCGACTTACTTGTATTTGATAAACATTTTTCCATTTTAAATGGTTTACCTTTTTTTCAAAACAAATTCTAAATTTGATCTGCATCTCATTATAATAGGGTTATAAAAGCGAATTTGAGATGAAGCAATGCACATAAATTAAAACAAACTAAAATAATTAAATGAAATCCAAAGAAAAAATCAGCTAGACATTTAGTACCAGAAAACAGTTCGGGGTTTTTTGTGAATTATAATTCTGGATTCTAAGTAACTATTTGTGCTCACAAGTCGGGGGCACAAAAAGTCCAGAATTGGTGTTTTGAAATAATCTGGTGACATATTCTAAAAATGATAATTTAAGAAACGCTTTCATTAATTTTTTACAAAAACCATTTCAACTGATTAGGAAATATGTCGTAGTGTCATGAAAAACAAATTATGCGGCATAACTATTGTGCAGTAAATGATTTAAATAATATATAAATTTATACCGAGTAAATATGTATACAAAGATAGTTATTGAAAAAAAACCGAACCGTGGGTATCAGAAAATATTCAAAATAATGATCACGTAGAGTAAATTTTTTGTTACACAATTTAAAAGGTTAAAGCACGTTGAAGTGACACTGGTTGACATCCGCCTTCTTTGATTTTGACACATTTTCTTTTATTATATATGCAACGAAATCATGCCAAAGAATATTTTGTAAAATCTTACTATATCCGGATGATTTAAAATCATTTTTGTATAAATATTTTTAAAAAATATTGAAACATAAAAAAATTAAATTTTTTATGCAAACAGGACAGCTCCTAAAAGATTTTGAAAGTTTCGAGGTTTTTCTTGCCATAATAATTAGCTGAATAATTTAATTGTAAGAAAATGTTTGCAAATTCTATTGGATACTTCGGAAAGTATTAAAGGTACTAAAGTATTATAGGAACTAATTTCGATTAAAAGATTATACGTATGCCCAAATAAACAGAAATAAAAATTTAAGAATGTAGTTGGAAAAATAAAAAAATTGGAATTTTTGTCTTCCAGGATCCCAAATTTTTTGTTTCTTTTCCAAGTACGAACTTTTGAATGAAAAATGTCGGCAAACATGAAATAAATTCGAATTAAACAAAGGTACATTTTTACAATTTTAAGCAATAAAAATTAAATTTAAAATTTGAGCCAGATTGAATATCGAGCTGCTTCTATATCGTAGACCCACTTTTCGTCGGAAATTGTACTGGGTTTTATTTATAATGAATTCAATTTAATTCTCTATGAAAGGCGAAGTATTTTACAATTCGTAGCTCTTTAATTATTTAGTTGATTTATTTTTGTAAGATTAACCTTTTTGAGTGCTCGTTAATTATAATTTGTTTGCTATTGTTGGATCTTGATTTTTGTTTGCATTGAATTGAATTTGTATTTAAATGGACTCATTCATTATAAAACTCTTAACGGGTTTCTTTCGATTAGTTGGCAACTTGATTAGAAAGTTTTCCAAGCAATGGTAATATTCGATATGCGACAAACGATATGAAATCAAATAAGCGCTGTAGTTGTTGTTTCCCTATTACTATTACCTTTTGAATTAGCCTTGACAGATTTTTTTTAATTGAAGTTTTAGGAAAAGCTATTTATATGAAATTGACGAAATTAAATAGTCTTTTGGACAACTTCACCCCAAATTCATTAAATATTCACATTAATTTCAAAAACTTTATTTTAATTTTTGTTTAAGATATCTGAGAAAATTTTATAGATCCACTTTTAACTCCCACCCTAATTTTACCAAAAAAAAAAAAAAAAATATTAAACCACCAACCCAACCTTATGCGAATGCATAGAAATTTTGTAGCATCATATAGCTGCTATTAATTTATAGCCAAATTTGATTTATTAAACAATTATGCATAATAAAATGTTTAATATTATTAATTTGTTCACCGACAGCAATAACAATGCAGCAATAATAGCAAAAAAAAAGGTAAATAGTGATAAACAAACGGAAACCAGTAAATTGTCTCATCCAACAAAGATTTTGTTTAACTGCCAACAAATTGGTCGCCAACAGTTTTGCGTTAGCAATACAACAACAAGTGCAATTAATTTTGAAGTTGACAAACATTAACTGTTAGATATTGTGCACCTTTGTTGCGGCCTCCTACGGTGCGTAGAATTTTCAATTAAGCAGAAATGACAATAACTAAATGCCACAGTTTAGCCACCGAACCTCCATTCATTAAAGCAACAACAATATTTAACATCATACAGAGAGACACAAAAAATAATATATATATATATATATTAATATAAATTCGTAAATACTATCTACGTTTATGCGTAGTTGCCGTTTGTTTTTTTCGTGTGGTGTGTGGGCTGCCATGACTGATTTTAGAAGAAGCGAAGCTGTGAAGATTAATGTTCTTGTTGAGTGCTTGAAAATGCTGGTTTTCAACGATTTATTATCAAAAGACTAGTCTCTTGTTGCTTTGCCTACTAAACAATTCTAATAAACAATTAGGAATCAAATAGAATAAATATTAAAATATTTTTCCCATAAATCCTAACTAATTGGTTTTATAAATTGCCTTCACCTTTTTAGGGGTTTTGGAATAAAAATGCTCAAATTTAGATTGGTATGCTAAATATGAGCATTGCATCATCGTTGATTTGAGCAATGTAGACCAAAAGTTATGATAGTTAGGTGATTTGATTCAAAAATCTCTTTTTTATTAGTAGCTAACATCAGTGCGCTAGATGATGACTGTGAATTCTTGGATCTTATGTCAAATTTATTCACCAAAATCCAGTCACTGTTAGCGAAGCATGACAGGTAGATATCAGCTGGTAGAGGGTTGCAAGAAACCATCAACTCCCATTTACTCTAATGTTTCCAAATACTCACGAGGGAGGTAAGTAAACATAGGAAAGAAGTCCAGTGTGATACCACCTGTTATTTAGCACGGTAACTTATCCCGATTGAAGTCACGAAAATTACCAATATCCAGCTCAGAGAGGTCTTCTGGGGTGCTCAAGAAGTAGAAGCCTAGGTACTTGAACCTCAGTCTCCCAAAAAGCTGCGGTAGAAAGGGTCAGAGACTATATTCAGCCTAACCGCATGAATACCCATCGGAAAATGACCAGTCAGAACTCCTACGAGGACCGAGTGTTGTCGCATTGTTAGCGAACTCAGTTCCTTCGAACGCCCATGGTCCCTCGGCCAGAGGGTTCTTGCAATTCTGCAAGTCGTAGTAATATCCCAGCGCTCTAGTAGGCTGCCAAAAAGAGCTTCCACCTTCTCCTGCATAGAGTGATAACCTCCAGGGTACCCCGCCGAGCGAGCTCAGCCGCTATGGCCAGGTAAGCAAATTAGTCCAATGTCGAGGCATTCCGAGGCGGCTGAGAGAGAATTCCGGCACTCCCCGACAAGTTTTGATTTCACCATTAGCAACCCTAAGGCCTTTATAGCGGCCTGACTATCAGACTAAGTGTTTGCCCGCCTGAAGGGCATTACTTTGGTGAGTAGCCAACCAATCGGGTGCCTCCTTGATTGCGGCCACCTTCTCCTGCAACACACGACAGTTGCCTGTAAGCCGAAATTTCCAGCTAATGAAGAGCTCCTCGCAGAAGATACCCCTCCAACCTCTCCGTGTAGCTTCGAACCGCCCCCCGCCCCAAACGCTACACTCCTGCCATTCCTCCCTTAGTGGGATGTGGGTGGAGAAAGATCCACCATGGGCTAGAACCGACATACAACAATCCATTTCTAGATGGACAAAGTCGAAGCAGGCGAGAATTTTAGAATGCCCATAGGCCGAATTGAAGCTGTATCCATTGCATCTTAGCCGAGTTGCACTACGGGCTACAGCAACCTTACTTGCAATGTCCGCAAGTAATACGTAAAGCATAAGGTTGAGCGATACCCTATCTAGCGAGTTCCACCAGACCACCACTCCATAAAACTTTAAAGGCCTAATTATTGTTTTATAAAGCCAGTAGTTTATCTTGGGAGAGAGGCTCCATCTCTTTCCAAAAGCACCCCGGCAACAGTATACAGCAACCGATGCCTTTTTCACTCTTTCCTCAATATTTGGCCGCCAGGAAAGCTTCCTGTCCAGAATCAGGTTCTGAAATGGTCAGAAAGCCCCCGTTTGAGGAAGGTCAGATATCCGTCACTCTATACCTTCTGGTAAACAAGACGAGCTGCAATTTGCTTGGATTGATAGCGATCCCACATTCTGTAGACCATTATATGATCGAGTTTAGGTAAAACCTTGCATGATGTCAAAAAGGGTACCCCAAAACAGCAGCTTCTCCCTTCCAGTTCTTTTTAGGACGCGGTTGATAACAACGACCCAAAGGAGTGCTGAGAGAGAACACGTGAGTCCTCGCAAGTACCTACCCGCCTAAGCCTTTAAGACTCGTGACAGCCTTCTACGTTCTCGCAAAAACTTCTGCATGAGTCTCTCTTAGCTTTTCTTATATCGGATTAAAAAATTCCTTACCCGATACAATATAGTTCCCAATCCGAGTGCTTCCTACTCCTCCTCGTTTGGCTAAAAATTCGTCTACTCGAAGCCCTAAGCTCCGAGATTTTTAACGACCACCATGGTTTAGATTTGACTGAAGGCTTCCTCAGTGGACACGAGATATTGATCGGTTTTATTACAGGCTACGGTGAAACTGTCGACGGAATTCTTCGAAAGGAATAGAGGTTATATCTTTATTACTGTAAGAGGAAGAACAAAACTATACTCCAATAGTTACAACAGATATAAAACCTACAACCACAAACTTCACTAATGTAAAGAGCAGTACTGGAATGGATTTGCAAAATATATGTACTACCGTATAGTGCTGTTCTCGCTGCAGCTTTTAGCACTTTTCAAATATTTCGCATATTCATTTGTAAATATAAGAATTGATATAATAAATTGATATTAAAAATATTCTATACCATTTCCAATTGTAAATATGAAAGTGTCAATTAAAAATGAGAATAATCAATTCAAAATGCGAAAACGTCAAATGAAAATGACATACAGACATATTTTTCAAATAATAACTGCAATCAAATTTTGTTGACCAACTGCCTCCGTATGGGGCGATGATGTCTGTTGAAAGGCTCTTGACCATTCTCCTACGGTAATAGTGGGCTTTACTTCATCTACGAGATTTTTAAAATACGGCGGTTGCTGATTATTTCTCATTTTCATTTGACGCTTTCCCATTTCATTTCATCTGACATTTTTGCATTTTGATTTGACGCATTCCCATTTACTTAATTGACTATTCTAATATTTCCTTGATCTTCACAACTAGAGAACGACCCAATATCGATATTTAGGGCTCAACCGACCAGAACCGAATTCCGGGCAATTAATAATGGTTTTAAATAATAAATCAATGAATTCTTAAAAGTTCTAGATTTTTATTATTGGTATTAAAAAGTTAGTTCAGTGTAAATCACATACCTACATTAACATAAATATACAAATGTTTGTAAAAATAATAATAAAATGTTTATATCGGCTTTCCATCTTACACACGATTCAATATATCCCTATAGACCTAACCTACAGCACTGAATAACTGATCACTAGACCCACTCGATGGAGGAGCAGGTAGATACTTGAAAGCAATTTTTTTCAACATGGCTTTAAACCAGGGTTCAAATTACATGTTCATTGAACGCGTTACACGAAAAGTGAACGCATCCCTTATATCGTAATTTGGTATTATGAGTTCAGTGAACGTAACACATTTAG
>OX639993.1:47506879-47536772 GCA_951828415.1 Anomoia purmunda
CGCGCTAGCGGATAGTTAAGATGGACAGACAGGTTGACTTACAAGGTGGCACACAAAGTAGCGCATCCACATGAATAGTGAGATTTGGGTAAGTGCTTTACATACATAGGTGGATGTGCAAATGCTTTCACAGCTGTGCATATAGGCAGATGAATAGTTAACTAAAAAGATATTTCTCCCAAAATATAAGGTCTAATAAAAACCCATTATTTTTACAATAAATTGAAGATTTTATTTAGCATAGTTAAAAGGATCCGGTTTAGGTAAAATAAGCACCGTTTTATTCGATAACTTATTGCCATTGGTTCATAATGATTGAAACCCTCGTCGCTATTGGTAAAGAACTGCGAGTGTCGATTTTCACAAGTTTCTCTTGAGGCGAATTATCATCAGCGAATTCATTCGCCATAGACAGGAAGAGGTAGTAATCACTTGGTGTCAGGTCCGGACTGTAAAGTGGTTGCATTAGAACCTCCCAACCAAACTTCCGGAGCTTCTGGTGAGTCACTATCAGTGTGTGTGTGTGGTAGAGGTCAACCGACTTTTTATGAGTGGGGGATATCAGTTTGCGCGTTTTGAGTATATTCTTTCTCATGTTTATCTCATTTTCGCTTGACGCACTAAAAGTTTCCTTTTTTTAAGCACTCGTCTACAAATTTTTGTAGTGACATTTTCTAAAGGTTTGCGGCAAAAACCCATGTCTCTAGCAATTTTTCTTGGCGAAATTAAATGAATTCGACGAATTCGCGCGCGCACTTTCTTCACCACTTCTGGAGTTGTACTGGTAGGGTGTCTGTCCGTTTTTTTTACAATTTTGAAGCTCCCAGTTTTCTTGAATCGTACAGTACTGTTTTTAAGGACTTAACAATTTCACTTGGCTTTTTACGCTTCTGATGAAGTTTTATTACCAGTTCTAGTTTGGTATCCATCGATTACTTACAGTAATGACATAAAAAACCTAGGTAATAATACTACGCTTTCTGCGATTGGCATAATTGGGCTTTGGAAAATGGTACAGTTACTTTTCACCGCGGTGTACTTAATTCATAAATTAAATTATATGTGAAAATCACACAACTTCGAAAGAATTATTCATTTAGTAAATTAATACATCAGTGAAAAAAAAAACAAATTGCGTTTACATCTTCTATGTTGTCTCGATGAATGTTAAGTGCAGTCAATCCGTTTAGTCGATTTTCACACATGATAGACCGTAGATAATTTTTCAGTTAACGCCACATTTAGGAAAGCATTTTTATTTTTCATCAACAAAAATTTCAGCACAATCGTAATGCAAAATTACACAGAATTTATCAAATAATCGCTTGCAAACTTCTTCATCTAGAGTTATAGTTTTCGGTGAAAGAAAGCAGACGAAATTCGGATCGTCTTCAAGATGAATTACGAATAAATAATACAGATATGGTATGTAAGCAGAGATGAGTCTAACGAGAAGTTATTCTGGGTTTCTTCACTTCAATATCGTATTTTTTTTACAAATCTGGCCGACTTGATTAGCTTCTCCTTTGTAGAACTGCACTCAATGATAAGGCCAAAGATTCAATCGAAATGTGCACTTGTAACGAAATTTGGAAATCTGTTAGAAGTTGAAACGTGGCACCAGTTGTTTTTGAATCTCTCCAGGAACTAGAGTTGTTTTCCAAGCCGATTATAACTGCTGCTTGTAAGTGAAGATAAATTTTGACTGATCCGTGACGCTCCAACCACCTCATTGCACAGGATTGTTTCAATTTAGTTCTCGAAAGTTTTCGTTTTTCGAAATATTTTCTTGCAGTGCGACCAAACGTTTAGGGTAATCGAAAATAGTGTTTCTGACTGCATCATTGAAACTATGAACTACACAAAGCGAATACATAACAAGTTTGTATTTTTCCTGAATATACATAAGCTCGTACTCCGTGAAATCCCCTATTCACTGTACAGTCATAACATTGGCCGATAAAGTAATATCCCCGAAAATTCAAAAAAGCTATATGTTATCAGACAATCATTTTCTAGTAAACTGCGTAGGGAGAAGAAAAGTAAAAAAATCTTCACAAATCGCATATGTGCCATTCAAGCGAAAATTCTGTACCTATAAAGATACGTTGCTCAAATTTGATGATACAAATGGGTTTGAAAGGAGTAAAATACGTGCGTTAAAAAATGTTTAGAAATATGCGACACACTACCCAATTTAGAGCAATCGCTATCAAATTTGGTTTGCAATTTACATTCGGCCTCAGTTAGCACAATTTCGAAAATTGTAGAAATCATCGGAAAATCGCATGCGCACCTCTCATACGAGAATGTGATATAGACCTCCTTTGGCTTACTATGAAGCATTTTGTTTCTTTTTGTCGTACCACATAGGTCGACGAAAAAAATTCGGGAGAGGCTCAGTCGGAAGTTTTTGGAGAAAAGATTGCCGTACTTTCAAAGGGAAATCTAGTAAAACTAATGAACTTCATATATGAGCTCTCATCATACCTCAATGAGTTCTCCATCCTATCAGTTATATTGCTAAGACCCCATAACATGACTCGTCGGGACTATTAGATCAAATATATCCATTGCAGGACAGAGTGGTAAATTAATTACGTCAGAAATTATATATCGACCGTGTTTCGCAAGGTTCTTCGTGAATCTCGGATCTGACAACTTCACAATGCAATACCACTACCAACAAAAATTATCTATTTAACACCGTTCCTTGCCTCACTTACCTCACTCCAAGAACTGTGCACTTAGAAATAGTTTACTCGCTGGCTACGAATTCGTGTTCTGCCGCCGTTCGCAATTTGATGGCCAAACTAGGCGAGGACGCTATTAATTTTAAGGCAACACCGCTTCCAAACAAAATCAAATCAAAGAAAGTTTGAAATGAAATCTTAAAGAGAGTATTCTGGAATTTCGTATCAGATGAGAAAGAGGTAGAGATATGCACAGCAATTTTCCGACTCATTTTGGAGGCGCTGGTTTCGCGAATGTCTACCGTTGATAACGTTGGGCACTAAGTGATTCAAGATAGTAAAACCGAATGGGGCGGTAGACATTGTGTATAGTAGACCCCAAGAGAGTTGACCGAAGAATCACTTAATTTCCCTAGACTCTTATCAACACGCGGTAGCTAGAAAGAAACAAGTTTTTGGGAAACGTTTTGCGTTAACTATTCTGCCGAAACGTATTGACTTTCCCCTGCATTGAAATTGTATAAATTAAATAAGCACAATAATACCATAACCCAACCAAAAGTTAATCATCTCAAATGGAATTTAATCCACATCAATAATTATTGCTATTCACACCGCGGTTTTAGGTTTACAAATCATATAAGGTGGCAGCGTCATTACAAATACAAAAACTCCATGTGTTTTGTTTTTTCCGTTTAAGTGGAATGAATTACAGAGAAACTAGCGGTATGTTTCTCTATTTCGAACGAAAAACCAGACCGTGTTCAAACAAAATCATCTGAATTGGGAAGCCTCTATCTCGTATGAAAATTATGAAAATCATCGCCCACCCTTACATTCTTATGTTATTGTCTTGTCAAAATTCGTTTTTATGTCTTGTGTAAGAATTAAAGAATAGACAAAATTAACAAAATATTTTAAAATATGTACCCAGCTATAGCGTTTCTCGCAAGTGAACGTTTAAATGGAGAGTTACTGTGGATTCAAAGGCGGAGGCTGCGAGATTGTACAAATGCCTTAGAAAAGCAAAATCCAACCTCAATCCTTTATACAGGCTACTTTTTTTAAAATCGGAGTTACCTTTTTCCATTCAGAAGGACTTCTTTGTGGAGGTCTATGTATCTACATTTATATTTTTGGCTAGTTCTATCCACTGCACGTCAACCAGACTCTTAGGCGCACCAAACATTGGAGCATCTCCTGCCAAAATCCGACTTTTTCTCCAACTCGAACATAAAACTGAGTGCTGGAAGTTTTTTATAGCACAGGAAAAAATACTAAACCCTTACTTTTAATAATATGAATGTTCTTACCATTATATCCTGCCTTTTTCGCTTGAGTTATTATTTTAACCGACGACAACAAAAGGCTTTTCGTTTGATTTTGGATGCTCTATTTTTCATTTTAAGTCGTATTCGTGTTAGAAAATCATTACATGTACATAGACGATAGACAACCTAAACCAAGGCGAATTCAATACAAGGTGGTCGCAAGAGCACATACACACAAACTCCACATGTTTTGTTTTTGCTTCTGAATGGTGAGAATGTCAGATAAATGAAATATAGAACAATAATTTTGAGCAGAGAGAATGCCAAAATAGGAACGAATTTGACAACAAAACTGTTTATTTTTGATTCAGTTGGCCAAAACTATATTTCTAAATATATTTAAATTAAAATTTGCAATAGCGACCGCAATTGAAACCTTACTCTTCATAAAGTGCCAGTGCAATATGCGAGTAAATGAACTGCCACAATTAATGCAGCGTCTGTTGATAGTTCCGACAATATTTTTATGTAAAAAAGAAGCGAATTAATAGAGAATTCCAAAACTAAAATGATTTAAAAAAAGTACCGTGGCAACGTGCCACATCCAAAGTCCGTTAAACTTTGAACAGCCGAAATAGCCGCAGTGCAGTTGGGATTCTCAAATGTTGGATATGGAAGGGCTTTAGTTAGTAATCGAGCCCTTTTTCCTCCGAGAACCATATCATCACGACGGAAGTGATCGGCGCAAATGACATCTTTACACCTCAACTGCACCCGGCATGATCGGGACCACTCACTTGGTACCAAGAAAAACGGTCCCGTTCCACGCTTTACTATCTTGTCGCATAATACACACTTTCCCATTTTTTCGCGAAATATTTGAATATTTGAATATATGAATTCAAATCAATTTGAATTTAAAAATATTTTTAAATGAAAATGTAAACAGAAAATGAAGATGTAAACAAAAAACAAACCAGTTGACACTTTCACCATTCAAGGCGAAAAAAGAAGAAGCAATCAGCTGATGGGAAGAAAACACCTTCTATAGATTCGCCTTGACCTAAACGAAGAAACGGAAAGCAAAAAAAAAAACAACGTAAATTATTGAAATCGAACGTAAATAGAAAGTGAAAATGTAAACAAAATAGTAATTTTTAACATTTTCACCACGCAAGGCGAAGAAAGAACAGCATGCGATACAAGGGACGCTATCATCTTGCCCGATTTCGGCTTGGTTTGTTTGTTTGACATCGCATCCTCAAAGTGTCTTGAGCATTGTAACGCAAGTGAATTGATTATTTTCGTTTTTTATTTATTTCGGACATTCTATTATTATTGAGGCGTTTTAAACTTGCAATTTCTTCTACTAAAATTGAATTGGCTATAAAACTGCATACCCAATAGTCTTGCAACAATTTTGATTATTAAGTTTGAAATTGCCATGAAAATTTTCTAATTTTTTTATGATTTGCACAATGTGTAAATCTTAGGGGTTTCTACAGAATGGACTGTATTTTTATAAAACACTCACGTACTGGCCACTGGACACTCACGTATTTCATAAATATATTGCATAATACTTTGCATTGTTTATTGATCGATTGATCGTGTTCTGGAATTAAATCTACTGAACGAGCCGAATCTTAAAACAATTTGAGACAACATTAATTAGAAAGCCAACTGAAATGGCAATTGACGACCTAACTTATATGAAATAAAGGAGATGCCTTGCAATGCCGATATGACTGAAGTATTGTCGAAGTAGTGTCCTCCGTGGAGTTCTAATCTATCACGGAACTGGAGACCAAGCGATTTTTGCGACAATACGTACTCCATGAGTCAACATTGCATCCCGAAAAAATTACGGTTTGGTGCGGTTTATGGGGCGGCGGCGTTATTGGGCCGTACTTCTTCCATAGCCCGTGATGATCAAAGACCGGCACGTTACTGTGAATGGGAATCGCTACCGCTCAATGATAACTGAATATTTTAGGCCCCAATTGGTTGATATGAACTTGGAGAATATGTGGTTCCAACAGGGCGGCGCCACAAGCCACACAGCGAATGTTACAATCGATTTATTGAAAACCCAGTTTGGTGAACGTGTCATCTCTCGAAATAGCCCAGTCAATTGGCCGCGTCGGTCGTGAGATTTGACGCCGTTAGACTATTTTCTGTGAGGCTACGTCAAGTCTATGATCTATGCCAACGAGCCAGTGACGATTGTTGAACTTCGTACGAATATCGAACGTGAAATTGCAGCAGTATCGGCCGATTTATGCTTGAAAACCGTCGAAAATTGGGTTCAGCGTCTGGACTTCTGCAGGCGTGCCCGTGGTGCCCATGCAAAAGAAAACGAGTTCCATACACAATGACATCGAATGTACTTTCACAGAAATAAACGTTTTGCGATGAATTTTACGATCCACAATCGTCCATAGATTCTCTATGCGGTTGAGATCGGAAGATTGTGCAGGCTACTGCAAAACGTCGATTTTGTTGGAAATAAACCATTCTTTCACACATTTAGCCTTGCGTTTAGGATCCTTGCCCTGTTGGCATATCCACTTTAATGGCATTCCCCCCTCAGCGTGGGGCAGCATAATGGTTTGAAGAATGTTTTTGTATACAAATCTGTTCATTATGCCATTAACTCTGTGAATTCTATTTCTCATTCTATTTCCTGAACAATACCCCCAGACAATTACGCTGCCACATCCATGTTTTACAGTACCTTTGGAGTAGCGCTGATTTAAGCGTTACCCTTTTGGTCTACGTACTAGCTTCAATCCATTCAGAATCTTTGATGTTGAATTTGCATTCATCGGAGAAAAGTACGGTTCGCCACTTATTGATAGTCTAGTTGATATGTGCTTTTGCAAACTCAAGCCATGCTTTGCGATTCTTTTGAGTAATAAATGGGGTTTTCGCACTTCTGAAGGCTGCTAAACCACCTAAGACCGTTCGTCGTTGAATGGTTCTGAGACTAATTACTAAACATAATTCATTTCATATGGATATGCGCGACATAAAAAGATCTCTTTGAACTGCGCGGACAATTGCTCTACCTTCACGAGCTGTGGATTTTCAAGGTCTACCACCTGTATGCATGGTGTCCAATTAGCCGGAAGACTGAAAACGACGTTCGGGAAATTACGCTGCATTGAATTTTCGAGTAATATTGATAATTGATTCACGTTTATTAAATTGATCGATATTTTTTGCACATAATACCGTATTGTATTTATGTTGAGCCATTTTTTTTCAAGTATTTGATGTTACTCCAACAATGTTAGAAAACGTTACTAAAAAAACACAATATCACTGAAAAAGCTTTGTTTGTGTGTATCAGATAAGATTTACTGATTAATCTGCTCTGATTTATGGCTCATAGCCAACCATTGCGAATAAATACAAGTGAAAAATCTTAGCCCATAGACGTCAAAATTCAGCACAGCTGAGATCACCTGATGTAGCAACCCACAGCATTCTTGTGTCATTCGCTGAGCGAGTTACTATGTTTGACATTTAATATCAGCCGCCGCCATCTTTAATTTATTTTATCGTTTGTTTTATCGTTCTTGAATATCGTATTGTTGGTGTGACGTACATGCACAGATCGTAAATATTTTTCGTTCGCCATTGGCGTAAACTTTGCTATATCACTCTGGTGCAATTTACCAGTTACTTTCACAAAATAGATTGCGCAAATCAGAGTTGCACGGAGCATTAAATATGAGCGAAATCTTACTAAATCAAGTGGAATGGCAATATAATTACAATATCAATTTTTGGTTTTGGGCATTGTATAAAACAGGATAGATCCTATCAAATGCTTAGGTAAGTACATAATGATATGGTAATTGATATTTCAAATGTTTGGCAACAATAAATGCATTTTTAGACTTTGGGACGCGCGATTTAGCCCCTGAATTAGTAACAGCGGTAATTTGAATTTCTTAACAGTTTAAGTTATTAACTGACAATATTCTATTTGATAGCACTACCTTTTTCTAAAATTTCATATTTTCGGGTTTTAGTGTGTCATTTGCGCGTTCGTGGCTGTACACAGGGGCGGATCAAGCGTAAACTAAGCTGCAGGCAAACAAATTTTTATCGCCCCCCCCCCCCCCCCCCCCTTCCTTGTACTGTATATAACATAATCCAAGAATTGACAAGCTAGTATGGGAAATTTCAAACGTAAAAGCTATCTGGAATCAATGCTTACTATTCGGTAAAATAATACATATTTTTCACAAATTTTTCAGTTTGGAAAAACTTCTTTCTCCACTTGCAACGCTGATTGGCAAAGTTTGATTCGGTTTGATATCAGTGAGATTAATTCATTCTGAATTGTCTTACTCAAATAATGAGTATGCATTCCCTCAGATGTTCTTCTTAAATGTACAGCCAATACGATGTCGAATTTCGCGATGCTTTCAACTAATTTCAAGAAGTTTCCGTTGTTGTCTTCAAAAAGCACATCCGAATTACCTCGAAATGCCAACCCCTGGGAAGCAAGAAATTCCAAAATGCAAAGCAATCTCTTCAATACTTCATTCCAGTGTTCAGTTTCAGCCCTAATCCGTCGTTGATTTTTTTCATCGATGGTTTTGTTCTGGTGTAGACGATGAAACAGTTCACGCCAAGAATGCGTAGATTTTATGTGGTTTGGCGATTTCTCATGGCGGGATAAAAATGCTGACAAGTTTTTCCAGTCCAGATATTCAAATTCCTTAAAGCAGTACTTATTTTATTACAATAAGCGCCTTTTAAAGATCGGCGCCCCTTGAGTACACGCAATTTTTATCCCCTGCAAAACAAAATTCAGAAAGCAAAATTTTATTAATTCAAATTTTTTTTTAATCACCGCTTTCTGAAGATTAGCGCTTTTCAATAATTGGCGCGATTGGCGCCCTTCAACGACTGACGCCCTAGGCGACCGCCTGCTTCGCCTTCACCTTAATCCGCCCCTGGCTGTACACGAAAAAAAAACCTATTTCTCTTTCCGCTATTTTCGTAACTTTTGTTTAAATAAATTCGTGTTTTTCACACCAAAACCATGACTTTGAATAGCATACCGTTGCGCTGTGTTTCGCTACACCTTTACCTATCCGATTAGCTTGCGTCTAGTTTAGCTAGCCAGTTTGTCGACTGCGTACACCTGAACTTGCCAAATCATTGCCGACCGAGTCGTTTTCCTCCAACAATCTCACCTTCTCACATCAATCGTCAACCTCCTGCCCCCTAGCCACTAACCATACCCCAACAACTACAATTTACATTTTATTTTTATTTTTTTTTTTTTTCATTTACTTCCATCAGCCCCACCATTGTGTGAACGTGTAAATTAGCTGCAAGTGCGCGCCGTTTCGCCACATGTGGCATGTGTCAGAAAGTGCGCTGCGGTAAAAATGGCAAAAAAAAAAAAACAACAACAACAAATAATAGCAATAACAATGTAGTGGCATAGAAAAGTGTTGCTCGTGCTTGCATATGACCTTTCCGCTTTGTATCATTGCATTGTTGCACGTCTCGTCGCCAACTGACTCGTTCGTTATGTGGCTCGCATTGATCTTGCTCGCGCTAATGGCGTTGCTAATACGTCTGAGAGTACAGACGGCGATATTAAGTAATGCACGTACACACATACATACATATATGTATATATTTGTATATCGTAAATATGGCTAATACAAAGGGGCCCACATCGTTACTCTATTGCCAATAGCGAAGGCAGCCGCCGCCAATTGACCGGCCAATTGTGTAAAAGCATGCGAACATCAAATGAATGATTACACAGAGGTATGCATGCCTATTAAAAAAAAAATACAAATACAAATACAAAAACAAAAACATATATGGAAATGTATGCATGCATGTGTGTATGTGTGTATGTGTGCATTTGTAGCATGCAACATCATTTGTGGCATGCATCATCGATATTAACGGCGGTGTCGCACAGTCAACATCGTGGTCGGCATTATTATTATTATTATTATTATTGCCAATGATTTACGCGGCCAATGACATGACTGCGCATGCGCGCATGCGCGACTTCATACTTGGTCACATTTGTTAGAAATGGATAACGGAATATACAACGCAGTAGCTAAAGGCAGCAGCTAGTAAATGATAGAGATGGTAAGAGACGAAGTGAAGGTCTTATTGCTGAATTCATCGCTGAATTTTAACACAGCGTTATCCTAAGAAATTCATACCTGAACAATTCGCTTTCCTAGGAATATTAACCCTTGAGCGCACGCGTTATGAGTATTTTGCCTGAGCATTTTTTATTCCACAAGATAGTGGCGACGTCATGCTCAACAGTTGGAGATAGGGATAGTGAGAAAGCAAATGATTTTCACACGGTTAGTGTTGCGGTTGAGTGATTGCGTGCTCGCCTAGTAACTCCGTGTACCGTAGTTCAAAGCAAGGTAAAGTCTAGAAAGAAAGAGGTCTGATGAGGAGATGTGGTGATCTCCGAAATATCAGCTATCACTTCTACCGCTTTGAAAAATCGTTGTTTTCTCAGATTATTTCCTAATAAAAACCTGGCCTCAAACTCAACAAGTTACAGTCGTTTCAAACAAAAAAAATAATAATAAGTCCGCCAAAAATAATCTATGTTCTATGCAAGGTAAATCCATAGAAGGTGATAGTAAAATAACCTCGGCGAATCCATTGTGTCATTTTACGAGTGAAATGTTAAACTCTGAATTCGCCCAGTAATGTTCATTTATTTTGTTTGCGTCAACAAAACATCCCAGCGAAATGGGTAAGAAGGGAAGGCATTCAGTTCATTGGTTCTCCCGCACAAGAGATTGCATTTGCGAAGGAAGTAGAAACAAGGAAGGATGTAATACCTTTTTGGGAAAACGTAGCTAGCAACGGCTTTTTAAAATTCAAAACAAACAAAAAAATCAAAGAAGCTACTTTGCTGTTCAATATGCCTTGATTGTAACGCTTTTCTTTCTGGAATTTTTATTTTCAAGTCTCAAATTCATCACGTTATTTGCTTTTATTATATTATTTTCAGCCTTATACTTAGATATTTGAATTTTATTGACATCGACGTCAGTTTTCATTAGGGAATATTGTGAAAAGCTAATTGTTAATTGTGTTTTGTTGCACTGATGAAAGCTAAAAAGTTTTTGATGGAAATTCATTTTGTATTGCTTTTGAGCAGTTTTTTTTAAATATTCCTGTATTAAATAGGTAAATTTTTAATTATGTAATTTACCCGATTTTACTGCTTTTACTTTGACTCCCTTTGTGCTCACATTATTATTTTCAATACATTTCGACTGAAATTAAAAACAGGATCAAACCCATATTCAATACAACTCACAAAATTTGTTATTTACAGTATTTTATCTTTTTATGTAACTTTTTTATAATACTAACCTATCGGCATGAATATGTTTGATTTTTCGGCTCCAGTAGCGCGAGAAATCAAATTCTGCCTGACAATCGACGCATTTAAGAATTACTGAAATTTACTTCAATGCACTTGGAGCACCAAAATAAATACGCACTTCCCCGTCACCATTTGCGCTCTTCAAAATAAAACAATCTCTAATTGCTTTGTTGGGTTGTTATGCGAGAACGATCGAGCTACAGCTTCGGGAATATGCGGCCAAGAAAATTCGGATTTGTTTCGGTTCGGCTTCGACCAAAAAAAAAATCAAACTTTACTAATATAACTCCTATTTGTAATAATTTAATATATTCATTTCTGGAAAAAGGTCAAAGCAGACTTTCGGATTTAGTTACATGCTAGCGATATGATTCGCACTAAAAATCCTGAAAAAAATTTTTCCTTAACTGAAGAATTGGACAGTTTTCTTTCTACCACGAGATTGTGATATTGTTGAATGCTGGGGTTTAGTGAACGAAACAGCAATCGGATAATAATAATTTACGTGACTAATCGTATGTACGATTGGATATTGGAATTATGATATACGGTTACTGCCGTATCGTATTTATCACAGGGTGTACTAGATTCTACAGTAATTTTTATAGAAATTCTGACAAGAAAATGTCATTTCAATGTTTGTACACAAAAAGTTCTAAAACATTTTAAATAATATGGACGCCGAGCTATTATTTTATTAAGAAACTCTTAAAACGGTTGATTTTCCCTGCACAAAATTTCGCAGCATATTTTTGCCAAATGAGAATGCTCCTTCATGAGATCGCGCATGATGCTTTGCTGCTGCTGATTAAGTTTCTTGAACTGGCTTAGGATATAAAAAACGATTTTTTTTAGAAAGTTCTGAATGTATTTCTTATTTATTTTGTCACTTTTTCTTTCATGTTTTCTCTTTGGTTTCTATGATGTATTTAGTCACGATGCAGAGAAAGGAGGGTGACGACAAAAGCACTTCCGTTACTTCGTACTTGCCTCGTTTGACGGATTGACGTCACAGATGGCTCTTAAAAAGTTGATTTTTCAGAGTTTTGAGTGATTTTTAAATTAAGTTAAACACAGAATAATAAATGTGAAGTGCCGAGCTTTGTATTTTAACAGTTGCAGTGCAAATAAAATGCCCAAGTGCAGTTATCACCTTCCTTATCGTCTCGCCATTCCTGTAGCAGCAAACGCTGTGACTTGTACGCTGCCGGCGTTTTCGTAATCTTGTTTTCTATCATTCTTTATATTTAGTCTGTATTTGTCTGTAAATGAAAGTTTAAGTTTTTTTCTTTTATACTTTCAGACACACATATGCAATAACACTTGCCTTATATATCTAATTCAATTTTTATTAATAATATCAGAGCAACAAGTAGAAATTTTTGGAATTCGAATGCCGTTTTGCAATCGTATGAAAATGTTTGACATATACGCTAAATGTGTTACGTTCACTGAACTCATAATACCAAATTACGATATAAGGGATGCGTTCACTCGTCGATCGTGTAGCTCGTTCACTGAACACGTAATTCGGCCCCTGGTTTAAAGCCCTGTTGAAAAAAATTGCTTTCAAATATCTATCTGCTCCTCCATCGAATGGGTCTCGTGATCAGTTATTCAGTGCTGTAGGTTAGTTCTATACCGATATATTGAATCGGCTATAAGGTGGAGAGCCGAAACGTTACTATTTTTACATTGCAAAGTTAAATTACCAAATTTGAAAATAAAAAGTATAAATATTTTATTATTATTTTTACAAACATTTGTATATTTATGTTAATGTATGTGATTTTAACTGAACTACCTTTTTAATATCAATAATAAAAATCTGGAACTTTTAAGAATTCATTGATTTAGTATTTAAATCCATTATAAATTGCACGGAGTTCGGTTCTGATCGGTTGGGCCCTAAAAATCGATATTGGGTCGTTCTCTAGTTGTGAAGATTAGTCATTTTAAATTACGATTTCGAAAGTTTCAAGGAAATATTAGAATAGTCAATTAAGTAAATAGGATTGCGTCAAATCAAAATGCGAAAATGTCAGATGAAAATGAGAAATAATCAGCAACCGCCGTATTTTAAAAATCTCGTAGATGAAGTAAAGCCCACTATTACCGTAGGAGAATGGTCAAGAGCCTTTCAACAGACATCATCGCCCCATACGGAGGCAGTTGGTCAACAAAATTTGATTGCAGTTATTATTTTAAAAATATGTCTGTATGTCATTTTCATTTGACGTTTTCGCATTTTGAATTGATTATTCTCATTTTTAATTGACACTTTCATATTTACAATTGGAAATGGTATAGAATATTTTTAATATCAATTTATTATATCAATTCTTATATTTACAAATGAATATGCGAAATATTTGAAAAGTGCTAAAAGCTGCAGCGAGAACAGCACTATACGGTAGTACATATATTTTGCAAATCCATTCCAGTACTGCTCTTTACATTAGTGAAGTTTGTGGTTGTAGGTTTTATATCTGTTGTAACTATTGGAGTATAGTTTTGTTCTTCCTCTTACAGTAATAAAGATATAACCTCTATTCCTTTCGAAGAATTCCGTCGACAGTTTCACCGTAGCCTGTAATAAACCGATCAATATCTCGTGTCCACTGAGGAAGCCTTCAGTCAAATCTAAACCATGGTGGTCGTTAAAAATCTCGGAGCTTAGGGCTTCGAGTAGACGAATTTTTAGCCAAACGAGGAGGAGTAGGAAGCACTCGGATTGGGAACTATATTGTATCGGGTAAGGAATTTTTTAATCCGATATAAGAAAAGCTAAGAGAGACTCATGCAGAAGTTTTTGCGAGAACGTAGAAGGCTGTCACGAGTCTTAAAGGCTTAGGCGGGTAGGTACTTGCGAGGACTCACGTGTTCTCTCTCAGCACTCCTTTGGGTCGTTGTTATCAACCGCGTCCTAAAAGAACTGGAAGGGAGAAGCTGCTGTTTTGGGGTACCCTTTTTGACATCATGCAAGGTTTTACCTAAACTCGATCATATAATGGTCTACAGAATGTGGGATCGCTATCAATCCAAGCAAATTGCAGCTCGTCTTGTTTACCAGAAGGTATAGAGTGACGGATATCTGACCTTCCTCAAACGGGGGCTTTCTGACCATTTATCATATTGAGGAAAGAGTGAAAAAGGCATCGGTTGCTGTATACTGTTGCCGGGGTGCTTTTGGAAAGAGATGGAGCCTCTCTCCCAAGATAAACTACTGGCTTTATAAAACAATAATTAGGCCTTTAAAGTTTTATGGAGTGGTGGTCTGGTGGAACTCGCTAGATAGGGTATCGCTCAACCTTATGCTTTACGTATTACTTGCGGACATTGCAAGCAAGGTTGCTGTAGCCCGTAGTGCAACTCGGCTAAGATGCAATGGATACAGCTTCAATTCGGCCTATGGGCATTCTAAAATTCTCGCCTGCTTCGACTTTGTCCATCTAGAAATGGATTGTTGTATGTCGGTTCTAGCCCATGGTGGATCTTTCTCCACCCACATCCCACTAAGGGAGGAATGGCAGGAGTGTAGCGTTTGGGGCGGGGGGCGGTTCGAAGCTACACGGAGAGGTTGGAGGGGTATCTTCTGCGAGGAGCTCTTCATTAGCTGGAAATTTCGGCTTACAGGCAACTGTCGTGTGTTGCAGGAGAAGGTGGCCGCAATCAAGGAGGCACCCGATTGGTTGGCTACTCACCAAAGTAATGCCCTTCAGGCGGGCAAACACTTAGTCTGATAGTCAGGCCGCTATAAAGGCCTTAGGGTTTCTAATGGTGAAATCAAAACTTGTCGGGGAGTGCCGGAATTCTCTCTCAGCCGCCTCGGAATGCCTCGACATTGGACTAATTTGCTTACCTGGCCATAGCGGCTGAGCTCGCTCGGCGGGGTACCCTGGAGGTTATCACTCTATGCAGGAGAAGGTGGAAGCTCTTTTTGGCAGCCTACTAGAGCGCTGGGATATTACTACGACTTGCAGAATTGCAAGAACCCTCTGGCCGAGGGACCATGGGCGTTCGAAGGAACTGAGTTCGCTAACAATGCGACAACACTCGGTCCTCGTAGGAGTTCTGACTGGTCATTTTCCGATGGGTATTCATGCGGTTAGGCTGAATATAGTCTCTGACCCTTTCTACCGCAGCTTTTTGGGAGACTGAGGTTCAAGTACCTAGGCTTCTACTTCTTGAGCACCCCAGAAGACCTCTCTGAGCTGGATATTGGTAATTTTCGTGACTTCAATCGGGATAAGTTACCGTGCTAAATAACAGGTGGTATCACACTGGACTTCTTTCCTATGTTTACTTACCTCCCTCGTGAGTATTTGGAAACATTAGAGTAAATGGGAGTTGATGGTTTCTTGCAACCCTCTACCAGCTGATATCTACCTGTCATGCTTCGCTAACAGTGACTGGATTTTGGTGAATAAATTTGACATAAGATCCAAGAATTCACAGTCATCATCTAGCGCACTGATATTAGCTACTAATAAAAAAGAGATTTTTGAATCAAATCACCTAACTATCATAACTTTTGGTCTACATTGCTCAAATCAACGATGATGCAATGCTCATATTTAGCATACCAATCTAAATTTGAGCATTTTTATTCCAAAACCCCAAAAAAGGTGAAGGCAATTTTTAAAACCAATTAGTTAGGATTTATGAGAAAAATATTTTAATACTTATTCCATTTGATTCCTAATTGTTTATTAGAATTGTTTAGTAGGCAAAGCAACAAGAGACTAGTCTTTTGATAATAAATCGTTGAAACCCAGCATTTCCAAGCACTCAACAAGAACATTAATCTTCACAGCTTCGCTTCTTCTAAAATCAGTCATGGCAGCCCACACACCACACAAAAAAAACAAACGGCAACTACGCATAAACATAGATAGTATTTACGAATTTAGATTAATATATATATATATATATTTTCTTTTTGTCTCTCTGTATGATGTTAAATATTGTTGTTGCTTTAATGAATGGAGGTTCGGTGGCTAAACTGTGGCATTTAGTTATTGTCATTTCTGCTTAATTGAAAATTCTACGCACCGTAGGAGGCCGCAATAAAGGTGCACAATATCTAATAGTTAATGTTTGTCAACTTCAAAATTAATTGCACTTGTTGTTGTATTACTAACGCAAAACAGTTGGCGACCAATTTGCTGGCAGTTAAATAAAATCTTTGTTGGATGAGACAATTTACTGGTTTCCGTTTGTTTATCACTATTTACCTTTTTTTTGCTATTATTGCTGCATTGTTATTGCTGTCGGTGAACAAATTAATAATATTAAACATTTTATTATGCATAATTGTTTAATAAATCAAATTTGGCTATAAATTAATAGCAGCTATATGATGCTACAAAATTTCTATGCATTCGCATAAGGTTGGGTTGGTGGTTTAATTTTTTTTTTTTTTTTTTTGGTAAAATTAGGGTGGGAGTTAAAAGTGGATCTATAAAATCTTCCCAGATATTTTAAACAAAAATGAAGATAAAGTTTTTGAAATTAACGTGAATATTTTATAAAATTGGGGTGAAGTTGTCCAAAAGACTATTTAATTTCGTCAATTTCATATAAATAGCTTTTCCTAAAACTTCAATTAAAAAAAATCTGTCAAGGCTAATTCAAAAGGTAATAGTAATAGGGAAACAACAACTACAGCGCTTATTTGATTTCATATCGTTTGTCGCACATCGAATATTACCATTGCTTGGAAAACTTTCTAACCAAGTCGCCAACTAATCGAAAGAAACCCGCTAAGAGTTTTATAATGAATGAGTCCATTTAAATATAAATTCAATTCAATGCAAACAAAAATCAAGATCCAACAATAGCAAACAAATTATAATTAACGAGCACTCAAAAAGGTTAATCTTACAAAAATAAATCAACTAAATAATTAAAGAGCTACGAATTGTAAAATACTTTGCCTTTCATAGAGAACTAAATTGAATTCATTATAAATAAAACCCAGTACAATTTCCGACGAAAAGTGGGTCGATATTCAATCTGGCTCAAGTTTTAAATTTAATTTTTATTGCTTAAAATTTTAAAAATGTACCTTTGTTTAATACGACTGTATTTCATGTTTGCCGACGTTTTTTATTCAAAAGTTCGTACCTCGAAAATGAACAAAAAATTTGGGATCCTGGAAGACAAAAATTCCAATTTTTTATTTTTCCAACTATATTCTTAAATTATATTTCTGTTTATTTGGGCATACGTATAATCTTTTAATCGAAATTAGTTCATATAATACTTTTGTACCTTTAATACTTTCCGAATTATCCAATAGAATTTGCAAACATTTTCTTTCAATTAAATTATTCAACTAATTATTATGGCAAGAAAAACTTCGAAACTTTCAAAATCTTTTAGGATCAGTTTGCATATAAAATTTAATTTTTTTATGTTTCAATATTTTTTTAAAATAATTATACAAAAATGATTTTAAATCATCCGGATATAGTAAGATTTTACATAATTTTCTTTGGCATGATTTCGTTGCATATATAATAAAAGAAAATGTGTCAAAATCAAAGAAGGCGGATTTCAACCAGGGTCACTTCGATGCGGTTTAACCTTTTAAATTGTGTAACAAAAAATTTACTCCAGGGAAATTTTAGCAAATAATGATAACTTTTTTGGTCCCAAATGCATTGTTTAATGCAAATTAATTTTTTATAAATCTATTATTTGTATATTATTTTAAATTTTTTGAAATTTTTTTCCAAACGTAGGACATTTCTTTTGAGGTATGTTAGAGACGCTTTATTCTATTCTTAATTGTATTCAAAATCTGGTTCTGATTTTGTATTCTGCAATTTTTCAGAATCATATCCGATGTAGCCGGAATGCACGATGTAGCCGGAATGCACGATGTTCTACTACTATATAAATGATTTTTGAATTTTTATTAAAAAAAACATAAATTAGCAAATATCTTGCTTATTCGAGCTAACCTTGAAAAATGTTTTGGAGCAAGGCTTCATTTAGAATTATCATTAGCTAAAATATCGGGGAAGAAAGGAAATTAACCAAATTTGTCACAAATGGTTTATTACTGTCGCATTTTAAGATTCAAATGGGAAAAAAATTATCAGCATTTGAAGAGTATTATTATAATTTAAAAAAAGTTACTAAAATAAGAAATCTAAGTAACCACATTTACTGGCAGTAATATTAGAAATAAATGTAAATCAGAGTTTTTTTTTTTGTGTGAAGCAATGAAGTTTTTCATTTCGACTAGTATTAATATTTTAAATGATTTTAGAAATAACATGATTCTTCAAATTTCTACGTGATCATTATTTTGAATATTTTCTGATGCGCTCGGTTCGGTTTTCGCATATTTACTCGGTATAAATTTATATATTATTTAAATCATTTACTGCACAATAGTTATGCCGCATAACTTGTTTTTCATGGCACTACGACATATTTCCTAATCAGTTAAAATGGTTTTTGTAAAAAAATTAATGAAAGCGTTTCTTAAATTATCATTTTTAGAATATGTCACCAGATTATTTCAAAACACCAATTCTGGACTTTTTGTGCCCCCGACTTGTGAGCACAAATAGTTGCTTAGAATCCAGAATTATAATTCACAAAAAACTCCGAACTGTTTTCTGGTACTAAATGTCTGGCTGATTTTTTCTTTGGATTTCATTTAATTATTTTAGTTTATTTTAATTTATGTGAATATTTTCATATTATATTTTTCAAATTCGCTTTTATAACCTTATTATAATGAGATGCAGATCAAATTTAGAATTTTTTTTGAAAAAAGGTAAATCATTTAAAATGGAAAAATGTTTATCAAATACAAGTAAGTCGAAATAAACATTTCTGAGTAAAGACATTATTTCAAAATAATTAGATACTGATCACGCTCTTAAGGCAATGCAATATTTATGAATTTTTCAAAAACTAAATCGAGTCTTCACTAATTTTTGTATCAAAGGTTTTATTAAGTATGTTTTCTGTTTTTTAACAAATTAATAATTTATTTCAACAAAAAAAATAAAAAATGTTAGGGAAATTCACATTTTATTTTTCCCCAAAATCTTAGCTGATTGAGTTAGATTTTCATTATAACTACATTCAAAATTATACAAAAAAAAAAAAGTTACTAAACTTTAATTTTGTTTGTTATGTTAGACTTTTTTTAATCAATTTTTCTAAGAACATTTGTTTCCTTAAAATTGACAACAACAACAAAAAAATCAATTTAAAATATAATAATAATAAATCGGTGGGACGACTCCCTTCCTGCAAAGAAAGTGAAATTTCATGACGCAACAATGGTGACCCAGACGTAAATATACTAAACATATACCTTCAACTTGACCAGCGACTGCAAATAATCGTTATTTTTATAATAAAAAAATTATTGTGCAAAATTCGTGCAAAATAAAATTCGAATATATTGATATAATCCTTATGACATATGCTATACAAATCTGCCCTTATTTTTATTTAGTTATCGTTATTTGTGACTATTATTTTTTCGATTACATCTGATCGACATCTTTTTTTTTTTTATTTTTCGATCAAGTTTTAAAGATATTTTTATATTTCTAAATTTTCAGATCAAACTTGATAAACATTTTGTGATTTTTTCTTCGATCATAAAACATATACCGTATTATTGGGATTATTGTTGTTTTTGTTACCGCCGACATATTTGCGTTTATTATGAACTTAACTTCAAGATTAAGTTTAATCAAAAAGGTAAAAATATAAAAATAACTATGAAACTTGATCAAAAAAACAAGCCACAAATCATTCATTAAATTTTATCGAAGAAATTGTAATCCAATTATAATGATTGAATCATGATTTTTTATAAAACTTATAACCGTTACCGTCCCTGTCCTCAACATATATTTTCTAGAAGGAACTGCAGATGTTTCCAATAAAACGGCAAGCTGTGGGATCAAAACCGGTTCTACATTGACTGGGAAGATGGTGCCGCATTTTCGATTTACCCATTCAGGATAACTGACCGCCAAGTATGGTGTTAGCTTATGCTACAGAATATTCAAAAATTTTGGAAATTTTAGAAACAACTTAATTAATGCCCATTTATTAAATATTACATAAACGATTATTTTATGGTCAATAACTAAAACTTAAGAACTTAAGTTATACCCGTTACGGTCTCGAATTTTCGATTACTTAAAATCCACCATCTCATCCATATGCACATTCGATCAATATGGAAGAAGCAGATAAATTAGTAAATGCAAAAAAATATTTTTTTCTTATTATCTGGGTTGAAAACTAAAAATCTTGTTGTTTACAGATTTGAGCAAAACATAGCGAACGACCAAGGAACAAATCGATTTATTTTCGCGTTTGTTTTATATATTCCTCAATTCTTTTTTTTTGTTTTTTGATTTGCTCCGGAGCAGTTGACAAATTAGTGACTTTATTTTGAGACTAGAAACTTAAGACATCTAACTGAATAGTGAATAGTCTCAAAAGCAATCTTACCACCGAAAAGTTTCAATTAGTGATTAGAAACTCTTTACATAATACTGGCATTACTGAATACCGAATAGTTAGTTCCCATTAGTGCCTAGAGACTGCTTACGAAATAGCGACATATATTTAATTTCATTGCCTAAGCACAGAAATACTATTTTATCGATATCTTTTTTTATTTATAAGCGATGCGCCTTAATGTACTTTAGTTCGTATGAACATTTGTATTCAAAAATTTTCAAGTGGCAATAGCAAATGCCAAGAGCAGCGTATAACAATGTGAACAAAAGCAAAACTTGTCGCAAACGGTGTGGCATGCTTCCTTGCCCACATCTACACACACACATATATATATATATATATATATATACTCCCACACACATACATACATACATTCAGATAAACTTGATTATCTAAAAAACGATTAGTCAAGTATCAGGTAACGCACATACCTACACACATACCAACTCATTCAAATGCATAATTACTATATGTTTATGCCCATAATGCGCCATGATACGTTAAAACCATAACGCCGGGTCTTTATTCAACACAGCGGTAGATAAATTCTTTTTTTCTCTGTCGTTTTTTTTTACTTTGCTATTCATTGACATTTGATAAATATGATTTTCCTATACTTACACATACTTATCATACCAAAGTCATTATTCTCTTTTAATTTTATTTGATGATAAACAACAATAGTGCAGCCCACGCACGCTTTGTTTTGTTAAGCAGTCGTGCTTTCCGCTTGGTAAAATACATATTTATATATTTCAATACAATTTTTTTATTTTTTTTTTGCTCTCAAATTGTGTTTAACAGTCTTCATACTCACAATGCCATTTTTAATTCAATTAATGTTCATTTTTTCTAGTTTGGTTTTGTTTTATATTTCTTAAATTCTTTTTGTTGTATTATTATCATTTGTGTGGCTTCTTTTGTTCGCTTGAAATTAATCGCTTCTGATAGGATTAGCTATTCGAAACGCTTTTATATTTTATAGCCCATTTGAAGTAATCAATTAAGAAGCGATCGGATTTTCTTTTTTAGTTTTTCCTTCTTTATTAATCTACTTTGTAGACTTAATGATGTACAGAGTACACTTAAACAGTGAAATAATACTACGTAAATTGATGTCTTTGCGAGGAAAAACTATGCCTCCTGGGCATTGGAATAGAAAATGGAAAATATTTTGGGCGAATTTGGACTTCAGTTAATAGAGCATCAATGCAAAAAAAAAAACATTCGTGCTCCTAACTGCCCAAGCAGACGAGAGAGACTTAAATATGGAAATAGTAGTGGTAGTAGGAGTTAGCAGTAAGTAGTAGTAGAAATAGAGATTAGTGATACTTAGCTGCAGCATTAATAAAAATTGTAGTACAATTTAGTAAAAATAGTAGTAGTAATTAGTTGTAGCACTAACAAAAATATTGGGAAAAAGGTAGCAGTAACTAGTAGTAGCAAAAGTAAAAATAGCAGTAGCATTAGTAAAAATTGTAGCAGTATTAGCAGTAGAAGTAGAAGTATTAGAAGGAGTTAGTAAAAACAGTACTGAGAATTAATAGTGACACTAGTAAAAATAGGTGTAGAAATTATTAAAAATAATAAAAATAGTAGTAGTAATTAGTAAGGACATCAGCAAAAATAGTACCAAAAATTAGTGAAAACGTAGTAGTATTTAGTCATAGCATTAGTAAAAATAAACAAATAAAAATGGTATTAATAATAGCAATAGTAAAAACAGTAGTGAAAATTAGTAAAAATAGTAGTAGACATGATTAAAAATAGTAAAAATTGATAAAAACAGTGGTGGTAATTAATAGTGACATTAGTAAAAATAGGGATAGATATTATTAAAACTCGTAAAAATAGTAGAAGTTAGTAAAAATATTACATAGTAGTAATTAGTGGTAGCACTAAGAACAAAATGTGTAAAAAAGTAATAGTAACTAGAAGTAGCAATAGTAAAAGTAGTAGTAGCATTAGTAAAATACTAGTAGAAAAGAGTTTTGGTAAATAATAGTGGCATTAGTAAAAATCGGCGTAGAAATTATTAAAAATAATAAAAATAGTGGTAGTTATTAGAAGCAGCATTAGTAGTAGGAATTAGTAAAAGCGTAGTAGTATTTAGTATTGGCATTAGTAAAAACAAATGTGCAGATACCACCATTGATTTTTTCAGTGAGTTTAAAGTTTAATTTTATTATTGGGTCTATAATTTAATTCGTACGGGGGTTTTCCAAAATTTTAGCGATTATTTAAGAAAAACATGTACAATAGTATTATTTAAAGTATTGCCCATCTGATGCTATAGCCTTTTTCCATTTTTCTGGCAATTTGCGGATCCCATCCCAAAAGAACTGAGCCAAGAATGAATCAAGCCAATTATTGATATCCTGCTCTGATGGGAACCGCATACCAGTGAGGGCGTTCTGCATCGATCGGAACAAATGGTAGTCAGAATGGGCAAGGTCTGGGCTATAAGACGGGTGGGGTAAAACTTCCCATCCGCTGTTTTCCAAATAGTTCTTAACCGGAATAGCAAAGTGGAGCCGAGCGTTGCCATGGTGGAAAATTATTGCCTAGTGTCTGGTCGCATATTCCGGGCGTTTTTCAGCTACTGCTCTCTTCAAACGGACTAATTGTGTTCGGTAGCGTTCTCCATTGATAGTTTCACCCGGTTGTTGCAGCTCATAATACAGCACACCCTTCTGATCTCACCAAATACAGAACATTACCTTCGCGCCATGGATATTCGGCTTAGCCATTGATTTGGCTGGTTGGCCGAATTTAACATATGATTTTTTGCACTTGGATCCATTTTTCATCACCAATAACAATCCGATGCAAAAAAAGATTCTTTGGGTAGCGTTCCAGCAGCATTTCGGACAAGCGAAACCGCGTTTCGACATCTCTCGCCTTTAGTTCATGTGGAACCCAATTTCCTTGCTTTTGAATATATCCAGCTGCTTTAAATGTTTTGAAATGGCTGCTTGAGTGACACCCAAAGATTCTGCAAGCTCTTCCTGCGTTTGGCAACAATCTTCATTGAGTAATGCTTCCAGTTCTTCATCATCAAACTTTTTTGGCTCCCCAGGACGTCCATCGTCTTCCAAGCCAAAATCACCACTTTTAAATCGTGCAAACCACTTTTGGCACGTTCGCTCAGCTAGAGCTAATACGATGACTTTCGGCAGCAGTTTTCCTCATATTAAAGTAATGAAGAAGAACTCAAAAGTTCGACATATTTGAGTGAAAAAAAATTATTGTTATTTATTGTCGTACGCTTCAAATGAATGACATATACTGAAAAGACGTACAATGACAGTAGCATCCCAACGTATGTTCGGAATATATTGGAACGATGGAATACATACAAGTTACGCCATCTCCAATATATTAAAATTTAGTTGTCTAAAAAAGGCATAGCCAAAAATTTTCCAAAAATTCTGATTTAAAAGTTTGTAAGTTTTGACGATAATTTGTTGAATTTTGCTTAGCTTCATGTAAAGTTTGTTACATCGATTGATCTATTTTTTTTATAGAAGGTACTTTATTATTTTTTAAAAGTTAACGAAATATTTTAATTTGAGAAATTGTGTCAAAATAGTATAAAACAGGACTCTGTACTTGGTTTTGGGAGTGATTGTATGTTATTTTGTTAATCAAATGTAACAATATTAAAGTTTCATTAAAAGGAAAGTAATTTACTTTTTTCAAATAAATGCTAAATTTTTTTTTTACTGGATTTTTTGTAATTTATATATCTTTTTTGAAATCTGATTTTAAGTTCGAGCTCGGCGACTTAACGTCTCAAATATCAAACTTAATTTATAAACTTCTGATCACTTTTGTGTGATTTGGCTCCATTGGCGTAGCAGAGTGTCGCGATTTCATATAAGCAGTAATCAAATATAATTAGCGTGCTCTCATTTTTCTTCATTTATTGCGTAAAGAAGATAAGATAAATAAATATGGCGAAAATTGGAACACTTTCAAGGCCCTACGCTTGTGGGTGAAACCATTAAAAATTATGTGATTTTTATGGCATTTGGTATTTAGCTTTATATTAACTAAAAAAGTAAAAATACACATATACTAAATCTTTTAGCGGAGAAGTCATAAATATTCTCTGATTCTGAAAAAAGTTTCATATGGATCTGAGTAAATACATACTGTAGAAAAGTACCTATCTTTTTGATACTAAAAATACTTTAGAATTAGTTATTCACAAACTTTCTCTTTCCATTAAGGATAAGCTTTTTTCCTGTAAAAATGAGCGTTTTCAGTTGAAACTTTGCAAAGATAATCTACATCCCTATGTTTTTGATGCACAAATAAATTTGGATATCCTTTCTTTCCCAAATTCTTTTTGTTATTGTCCACTAAAAATTTAATAGTATTTTTCTCTTTGCACTTAAATTTGTTTTCCAGCAGTTGGGGAATGCATATGGCCAAAATTAAGTGTAAAGCTTTACTTGATCAAAAATATTCTATGCAAAAAATCATAAATCAGGTTTGACTGTTTAATAGCCTAGCCTATTTTTTTATTTGCACATAACAGAGTCGATATTTTTACTTCAAGTCAGTACGTACGTGACATGTCAATTTTGTAACTCTCTCTTTTATTTATCTCAATAAGGGATTTTACTTCGATCTTGTAAAGCTAATTTTGATCCTGTTTTTTTTGGCCACAGCTGATGCATCGCTGACAGGATATGTGGTCTCAATAATCGCTCATCTCCTAATGCTGAAAAATCGAGCGACTGCCTCTTGGAGTCACTGCCTCCAAACTTCAAATATTATTTTTTTTTTTTTACTGGACAAGCAATTTTTTCTGCTGCGCTAATGTACCATACTGATCTTGAATTCGATACATATGTAAGTTATTCAAGTTAGTTGTAGATCCGCCTATCGTACGCGCATATATTTGAGTTGAGCTTAAAAAATATATTCAGATCGATCGATTTTTCTTATTTTTTTTTTTTTTTTGCAATTATTAGACTTGTATCTGAGTAGTTACATATGTAAATATTGCCATGAAATACTCAAATCTGCTGTCGTGATTTATTGCAAAGACTAGTTTTACACTTAAATCTCTGCAGCTAATAAATACATAGATATGTATCTAAATATTTGTGAAAATAAATAAAGGCAAATTTTTTTCTCAGCGTATTTATTTCACATCTGTGTGGAGTAAGGTATAAACTTAGTAACTCAATTTTACTTTTTAGAAATAGCGACAACTAGATATTTGGGAATACGCATGAAACGGTGAAAAACCAAGCTTGGGTTTCATTGAAAATGGAATATAGATGATTGGAGGATCTAAATGTGGTAACCATCAATTGGGGTCAAGCCAAACGCACAATTTTAAAAAAACTTAATTAATAAGCACAGCGCAATCATACCAAAAATGGATTTATAACTTTTATATCCGACACTACGCATATTTGTATCTACATTGCCAAATCGTGCGTAAAATCAGTTTAATATGAAAATTTTGCGAAAAAAAAGGTAAGGCAAAATAGTCTACTACTCTACGACATTGAAGGAGGTGCGTAAAATCTCTACAAATCGTGCAGCAGCATGAAATCGAGCCATGGATTTATTTAAATATATTTCTCAATAAAACTGAATATTTGCACTCATAATAGGCATTTGTATTTATGCACACATGTAGTACGTATGTAACAATGAGTAAAATGCATGAGCAAAACAATCCAAGCATACCAAGCAAAGTGCCTACATGCAAGTCTTTAGTATACACTGGTACATACATTAGGGTGTTTCATCAAAAAAAGTTTTAATTTTCCTACTGTAATTATAAAGTCTATTCGCTAAAATATTTCGATAAAGATTTATGTAAGCTGGGTCGATCTGAAAATGTTTTCAAAAATGGGTTTTTTTTACATATAAAAATAGCATTAATTCAAATATATAATAAAAACTTCTCAGATAAAAAAGCAGCCTAAGCTTAACTCTTTTGTTAGTATTGGGGTACCTTGGAGCCCACAGCAGGGCATTATTCCTTACTTTATTTCTATCCCAACCAACGGATCGTCGTTATTCAGTTTAAATAAAAGAAATTGGGCAATGGATAGAAATAAAATTGCGCAGTCACATAGGATGGGGAAATGGTGGATCATAGATTTTTCTTGAATTTTGCAGTTTAATAGTAATTTGAGTGCTAATCAATTTTGCAAATTTTTTGTTATTTTGCAAGTTATTCGTTTTATTTGTTGCAACTTGGCTCAAAGCCTGATTAACGGATTTTAATCGAAATTGGGCAATATATTCTTAAGACTCGTGCCACGGTCATAGGCTATATTTTAATCCGGTAGGTGGCGCACGATTCAAGATTTTCGGAAAATCTATGGTATTTATGGACCGATATTTATGATATTAAAATCTACCGGGCTGGTGCAATAAAAAATACCTTTTTTTTTGCAAATAAATGCGCTAGGTGGCGCTAGAGTTAGAAAATCTGTATTTATAATCCGATTATGATAAAAAGAGCCGAGAAATGGGAAAGCGACGAAAAATATAATTTATAAAAAATAAATCCGGTAGGCGGCGCTTGAATCGAGATATATTAATCCGTTAGGTGGCGCACAACTCGAGATATTCATTTATGATTCGATCTTGATGAATATAACTGAAGTGTGACGAGAAATAATTTTATTAATATTGGAAATTATAAATATTGAAAATATGTATAAAACGCCATTATATAGCTCTATAGTCGAGATTTCCAGTAATCTATATTTATGGTTCGACTTTGTTCAAATTTTTGGAAATCTTTACTTACATAGTGCAGTTGTTACCGGGCGGATTTTCATTACCCCCGTTTCTGAGAGGAATTTTAAAATTATTGCAGCAAGTCTCATTATTTGGCGTATTAAAATCAAAACTGATAATGACCTCGTTAAAAATTGTCATAAAGTAGCAGGTGAAAATATTTTTTTTTTTTTTGGGAAAATCACTTATGTTCCGCGCATGAATAATGAACAATAAAAATTAGTGTGAAAATAATTTATTTAAACGTATTTTTGTGTATATTGTTAAAATATAAAAAATCTGAATTTTTTTCAAAATTTATTTAAGTTTTTGGTTCTATATGTTTGAAACAAATGTAATTTTATTCAGCTAGAGGCCAGGTTTCAGTAAGGAATAATATGAAAAAGTAATAATTTTTCACAGTGGTGGAAGTGATAGCTGCTATTTCGGAGACCACCACATCTCCTCATTTAGACTTTACCAAGGCTTGAACCATAGTCCAGAAAGAAAGAGCTCAATAAAATTACACTAGTTTTTACTAAATGCAAAAGAATTTTTTTTGTAGAAATTATAGTTTTGGAAACACAAATTCTTTAAAGAAGACATTTCTTTCATATTTAAAATTTTCAAACGCGAATATCTTGCAAAACAAAAAAAAAATTGGTACAACAAAAATACAAAAAAGAAGAAGAAAATTATGTGAACCAACATATTCATTTTCTATGGGACTGCTGAATTGTTTTATTCAAATTATAATAATAGATTTGTAGTATGGTTCACTGTACTAAAATTCGGGCACCTAAGTTACAATTTCGGTCGTATATTTTTTTAGATTTGTACACCTTTCATGAAGATGAAACGGTAATCCACTTAACAAAAATGTGTAAGTGAATAATGAAATTATCAAGATAGGGTGTCTATAAATTATAGCTCGCATACAAATGATTGGTCATATTTGAGTTATACCTCCTGTGAAAGCAGCTCACAACATGAAATTTTGCACTCCTTTCACTTATTATGCCTGGAAATTGGCCAATGAAAATCATTAAGATCGGGGCGTATGGCTCCCATGCAACTAAATATTTAACTCAATTAATACGAACGGGTCATTATAATAGGAGCCTTTTATAAAACCAAAGGACAAATGCGAAAAAAATGTATTTATTTATAAATAGTTGATATTTTATTTTATTCTTATATTGGTAGTTTATATTAATCGCAGTTCTCACTGTTTTTCCACAGAAAAGTTATGACGCCCTATGATAAAGTTTTTGACGATTTCTGCATTGTAATTGTTAACTATTTTTGTAATTATTTTTCCACTCCTCTCAATACGAAAATTTACAACTGAAAAATGTTGAAGGGAAGTGCGTAGAAATATAAGTTTGATATGCAACTATAATAGAGAGAGATAACGCACGTCGAATTGACGTACTCATTTTCTATATATTTTTTATTAGCACTTTTGTGGTTCAGTTTATTAGATCAGGGACTTATTTTTGTTATCTAGCTTTAATTTATCAAAAGAACAATGGTATCTTAATGTGTATTAGGTGATGCACAAATAGCTGCGCCGTTGAAAGAGTTATCTGATAGGATATCATCTAAAAATAAAAATGGTGCTACTGATGATCAAACTGGGAAGCCAGATAAGATAATATATCTACCTACTATTATCAAACTAAAGGCGGCGTCGATGCGTTGGATCAAATGTGTTCCGCGATATCGAATAGAATGACCGATGGTTTCTTATGGCATGTTAAATATATCATACAATAACTCATATATAATATATTGCCAAAACACGATAAGTATTAACCAGAAACCCTTAACACGTCAGGAATATATGAAGGCACTTTCGAAATCATTTGCAATACCATGGAAGAGAAAAATATTTCAAATACCTTTATTATAAAAAACCGTACGCGGCACTAATCAACGTGATCTACGCAATTCAGTCGACAGGATGGGCGGAAGTAAAGGGTGTTTTTTTTACACTGATAGAACTTCAAATTGAAATAAAACTCATAAAAAATTAAATATGATGCCAAATTTTTTTTATTTGAAAGATATTTTTATGTCATTTAATATTTAAAAACGATTTCTGGCATATGTCCGCCACGACTAGCTTTGGCCAATCGGATGCGATCAGTCCAATTTTCATGTTGTGCAAAATTTTTCATGTTGTGGATGGACAAAGTCCAACTTGTTGTGCACGGTGGCGA
>OX639993.1:47536972-47627134 GCA_951828415.1 Anomoia purmunda
CGACGTATAAACAATGCTAATGATGCAAAATGACTTTAACGGCGCAATACCCATAGCCAAATCTACAAGAATGCACATAAAACCTTTCCTAGTTACACTTGTAGAAATGATTGCATGTTTGTACATATATATATATATGTATGTGAAAGTGTGTGCATCCACACGTCCTCCTATTTTCTACTTTTTTTTACCCCATTTCCCCATTTGCATCTGTATCTGCCACATGCTACAAAGTATTCCAACTTCAGTCGCTGTTGCTAATGCCGCAGTTATCGTGCTGTGAATGCCACATCTTTTTCAAAGTTGCAATCTATTTATTGGCTTACATACAACAACAAGAAATGGTCATTTCTATGTACATATATAATATATTGTATAGTAGTATGTGTGTATGTTATGTATTTATGTCTTTTTGCTTATTCATCTGTGCCAGCGCACTGCACGACGACAAATGTGCGCTCAGTCGGCTGTCCACTGTCCAACGCGGCGACCAAACTGCACTTGGCTCAAATAAAGGTCATTAGAACGCGTTCAACTACCCGCAGAGTGGACCGACTGTGGAGGCCATCAATTGATGGAGTACACGGTGGGAAATTTGTATACCCGAGTGAAGTAGTGCCCGGCGTATTATAACTTTGTTCACATGATGATTAGTATTAGGGAAGAAACGGTGCGAGTAAATGCAAGTAAACACTCGATTTTTTTCGTTCGATTACAAGTAATTTACTTTTGCACCAAGTATTGAGTATGTATAGAAAACCAAATTTTTCGTATCTAAACCCGATGCTAAGGTCCGTGCGGGTTTATCTCTGTTTGTCGTTTAAACTACGATTAAACTCGCTATGCTATTTTACAGTCAACTTTAAGCGTATTTTAAACTTAGTACAAAGCGCCAATCAGGCAGGGTTAAACTGAGCGTAACTAATCAGCTCGCGAGGCCAACTATAATCGTGCTTTTCATACATCCACGATCGGCAATTCACGCGTACACAAAAGCGACATTTGACAGCTGCACTCATTCTCTGCTTGATTTCACCATGCCGTACAATTTGACAGGGGCAACGCTACTACACAACCCATGGTTTGGGTTAAGTCAGGTTAGGCGGCAGTCCCTGGGGGCACAAGACTCATGGTCCATTGTGGTATGGCATTGGGGATATTACCTGTCCCCGCAAACCACTTTGTACTCTTAAGAAACTCCATCAGGTCCCTAATTTCGATTGACCTGGGATCGTCAAGCTCATTAAGGAGGTAGTTTCCCACAGCCTCCGCTCTCCTTCCAGCTAGTACCGGACAGTGACAGAGAAGGTGGTATGTGGGGTCTGCTTCACCTCGATGTTACGACAACTCCTGCCAGGGGCCCTAGACTTGCTCCGTGTGCACCTATTAAACAATGCCCGGTTAGGGCTGCAGTCGTAATCTAAATGTCCTTTCTCCTCTGGCTGAGGCGGAATTTCGTTCGTTGGTCACTCATCGACGGACAGAGTGACCTTGCAATTTGGCAAGGGAATTCAGTCTGCCACCTGTCGTTTGCGATGCTAACAAATTTTCTGTCTATAAATAACTTATATGTTCGTAAAGGGATTCCAAGTGATTCACTGATATTAGTGTCCGTCGCAGTGAGCTAGATTCCACATATCATGTGTTGGGAGTGTCTCAGCCATCTCGTTAAGAGATCGGCGGTATTCCACAGATGCGCCTGATTACCTCATCGGGAATCATAATTTGGTAGACGGAGTCTAAAACTTAAGCCCAATTGGTCTGAAAAGACCCCTCTACCAACTCTTCCGTAAAGCTTGGATCGATCCGTGTAAGCATGAACGGTACCGTTTTTTCTAACCGCCTCCAATCTTTGCTCTTCCCTTCCGCAACCTCTTTAAGCATCAAGAGTGTGTGCATTCGGTTTTGCATGCTACTGATCTATATATAGAAAATAAATAGTATTGCCAAATTTAAACCGATTTTAAACTCTCGCCGAAAAACAGCTCTGTAGTTTAAACTAGTAATCTAAGTTTAAAGTAGCCCGAAAAAACTGACCCTATATTGCATGGCATCTCGTTTGCTGCGGCAAGATTTTTCGTGCAATTTCATCACACCAGAAACCAATTGTATCAAATCAGATTCTAATATCAATCCGTAAAAATCAAATTAGTACGGGTATGGTGAGATTGATCAATATTTTCTCGAGTGAAAGTGAAAATGAAAGAATGTTCAGTACAGGAGTTTCAACTCGGTGCAAAAGTCACTGAGTAACGAACGATTGTTTTCGAAAGCAGGGGCAACAACAAGCACTAGACGAAATCGGGCGATGGTTGAACATTTGGAACAACTTGAATTTTTGGAAAGGAAAATAAAAGAATATTGCAATATTTTTCAATCTAGTTTCTATGTTAAATAGTATTGACCATTAAACACATACTTTTGGAGTGTAAAGATGTTTTAGATGTTTAGGAACTAAAATTTAACTTAGTTCTTATGTAGTACCTTCCTAGCCAAAAGTTGGTATCGATACTTTAGGTCCGATGTTTTGCAGGTATTGATACTTTCTTTCGATACTACTTCCAAGTAAAGTTATCGATATCTGCATGGTATCGTTTCATCCCTAGTTGTGGTAAATACATACGCTGTTCGTCGTACCTAAAGCATAAAAATTTAATGTAATACTGTTTACTAATTTCGTTTACTAATTTATTTTTAATACTTTTTGTATAAAAGAATAGCTTATTCTATATTAAAAAAACATATAAATAAAAGTTTCAAACTTTGTACGAAATTCACAATCACCAACAATGTTTTTGGGTATCTAGTTTTATAGGCAATTTAAATTCAATAAAATAAAGTGAAATTTTCAAGTGACAAGAAATTACAGTTGATTTTTGATATTTTTTTTCTGATGGTATTGAGCATTTTCCTCCATACCAAAACAGATTTGGGTGATTCGTTATAATACACTGAAAGCATTTCTTCCATTTTTCGCCATATGATCGATTTGGTTTTGCATTTTTCGATCGGGAGACAGACACGTAGCTAGGTGAATCTTTCTATTCTGAAAGAAGCTGCTACAGAGCACAACGTTTCTGGCCCCAAGGCACTCGTAGAAGTTATATTTGATTATATTGTCCTTCCCCTCCAGCCGGAGCGAGGGCACAAATCAGCGATATGTTGAAGAAACTCGCTTTGATCGAAGTTGCGCTTCTTTACATGGCAGCTGTAGTAGACGCAGGGTTTCTTACCAGGCCTGGTCCATTTCAATTCTTGGATGGCGGCGAAGTCAGCACATATTCTCACGACGGCATCAAGGAGCGACTCCTTCGCCTTTAAGAGTTCGGACATTTCAGGTGCATGCCCTCAAATCATAGTCCTTAATACGTTACATATGGTCGTCTCATCCGAGGCTTGTTGAAATTTTTCATTGGCACTTTTTTGTTTTTTTAAGTGGCGGGTCCCGATCCCTGAGAACGACCAGAAACCGGGCGTTTTTTTTGTTTTTAGGGGTTCATTTACTATACAGCGAGCCGCTTGCTTCAAAACAGACCCCCGTTTGGTGCTGATGACTTTAGTGGACCCTGAAACCGAGTAAGTCGACGTGGCCCCACTAAAGTTCCATCTCTTTCAGCCGTGTCGCAAGGCTCCAAATGCATCTCGCACACGGAACGCTCAAATTGCGAACATAAACGGTAGAGTCGGGATTGAGTAGAGTAGCACGATTCTTCGTTTTGCTTTAATAGACCACAAATTTTGCAAATTGTGTAAATTTATTGGTCGTGAATACCTGCGCAGCGATGATACTCATTTTTGGCTCAATAGACCTGCCACTAAGCCAAATAAGAGCTAAATGTTGAGAAGGTTTGGAAGAAACTGATGCCTTGTCTCTCAAAATGGGTCAGTCGGTGGGGCAACCAGATCGTGCGATCAAACATCAGAGAGTATTTTCTTTGAGTAAATGCGAGAAACGACCCTAGAATCTACGTTGGTAGTGGCGTCCCCACTACTGAAATTATGTCCTTTCAGTGGAAAAAGGGAAAATTGTAGTCACCCAAAACAAGATAGAAAATTATACATATAAGACTTTAGTTAAAATATATAAATTTAAATTTAACGTAAAGAATCTTATTTAAAAGAGGTCCTATTTGGTGTGAATATCCGTTAGAGAGTTCCATAGATAATGTTGGTGCTTTCTTTTATAGTAGCACCTAGGATAATTTCGGCCTTAATCTGACACTAAAGTATTTTTTTTTTCCTCAAAATTATTGGAATGCTAAATTTCTCTGTGTACTTGTGCACTAATAGTTATTGCCCACACATACACACACAAACATATGCACACTCGGAAAAAGCAGTTGACTACAAACAAACAAACAAAAATAGTACAAATCTGGACTGCACCATAAACCATTTGGTTGTTTGGCGCGCGAGAAATTGAGAAAACATCACATTAAGAAACATTCGAAAAAAAGCGAGTAGTTGAGAAAGGGGGAAAAGAAAAAAAATGCAAGCTTTTAAACGATTTATTAGTTTATTCTGCTCCATTGACATTTGCCATGCGCACCTAGCAAAAAAACCCCCAGCTGTATGGTTGGAGTTGCGAATACCAGCAATGATGGAAAAGTTGGCACAAATGACTTTACGATACTTTCGGTACACTCACTCCAATTTCGGTACAATAAATTGCCATATAATATATTTAAACTATTTTTATGTTGAAACGAAGAAATTGCACTTTAAACAATCGAAGCAAATCAACAATTGGTTTAAGCGAAAAGTAAGCCTAATACGAGCCTAATAAATTTTCCGACAGCAATTTTGTCTATAGTATTTTTTATTGATTTATATTCAAAATACCATAAGATTATAATGAAATGGCGAACCAAGTCAGGTGCTAACTTTTTGATGATTCAATTCTTTGCAGAAAAAAGTAGCACGAGCGAATCTAAACGAGCATTGCCTATTTTCGTTCGGCGAGAGTTCATGACCAATTTTAATTTACTATCAGATATTCCACGCGAAGCCGAAGAAATAGGTTAAATTAGAACAAATTTAACAATTTTGCAAGCCCCTAACAAAACTTTACATAAATTGTATGCTTTTTTCGAAATATCGACGAAATTTTCACGTAGATCAAACGGATCGAGAAGGGTTTTCATTTCTACCAGAATGCATTCTGGTTCTTGTTCGCAATATTTCGATTGCACTTCAACAATAAAATTGTTCAATTTAAAGTACAATTTTCCAATCGGCTGGAGTTGTAAAAAATTGTTGAATGGGTTCAAATTTGGAAAATGACTATTTTTACTTTTTCCCGCAGCTGGGCGTGAGTACGTCAAATATTGCTTTAAACTCTGTACGGTAAAACATAGGATGAACGAAAATGAACGAAATTTCTGGATTTTTATCATGCTTTCTTGGTACTTTTCGTTTTCGATATTGTTTGGTGAATTCACTTTGTTTTACAAACGAACTTTGAATTATTCAGCTCGTAACCTTCATTAGTTTCATCGTACGATTTTAAGGTGAATTTTATACTACATATTACTTTTTGATCTTCATAAATTTGATAACTTTCAAAGCATAGACGACATTTAAGTTTCCTTTTCTGCCAACTTTGTCAAAATTTTGATTTTGAACATAATATTTTTCTTGAAAAATAAGGAAGAAATAAAGCTAAGTTTGGGTATTAGGCACACAAAAATTATGCAACGAAAAATTACCTGGAATTCTTCAAAAACGAACTACTCTCTGATCATCGTAAATACTGTTAATTATAGAATTTCGTTTCTTTTCGAACGTAGTGGTTTTATCTGAATAATTTCTCTTTTGTGTGACGCATATTGTGACGTGAGTACGTTGAGTATGGGCAGGTATGAGATGAGTAATACAGTTGGCGGAGCGAAGAGTGAAAGAGCCGGTTCGAAGAGGAGCAGAAATGACCCATATAACGAGCTCTCTCGCATGCCGACTAGTTAATAAAATTGTTCTGACGTATAGTCCTTTAATGCTCGGTAGTTCGGTACTCGCTACTTCAATTCTCTTGCGTACGAATATTACCGAGCGAGTTGATTTGAATTGAAATTCGCCTGTTTTACAATGGTTTGCATCTACAAATGAACCCATTCTGTAGAATTTTTGACGACCAGCATACTTTACATACAAATTTATCAAGCATGCTGGCTTTAACATGAAAATGCCGGCTCAAACGAAAATTCCGATTCGGCACTAAAGTTTAGAAGAGTATTACAATCAGATTAGATACTTTGTGTTATTTTCGACACGAAGAGCAGTTAAGGTTGCGCAAGGCTACTTTTAGATTATTGATGGGATATCCAATAGGGCGTAAACGCCCGCTGATACAGAATAATTCAAAGCCAGTCCATATGTTATTTTATTTGTCGGTACGCGCTTGCAATGGGTTTATCCAGGATCATTTACTAGACGTGAGGAAGGTTGCTGATATCTTATGGAATAATGTTAAATACTTATTTCTGAGAAATGAGCAATCTAACTATGAGTATTTATTATTCGAAAATCTATGAGAAATCCTTGAAAATCAGCTAAAAGTTATCAATAATTTTGTAATCGTATTGACCAGTATTTAGGTATATTTCTGATATAAAAATTGGTACAATTTACAAGTTTAATTCTTCATCACTTCCATTTTTGTATAAAACGAAGCTTTGAAATATGTGCGTGTTATAGACTGAAACGTACATTAAAATAGATAAACCCCCATAAAAACAAAAAAAAATTGGAAAGTTTTTTTTAAGCATTGGATGCACCTATAAACTTTCGTCCTAAAAATAGTCAAAATCGAGCATTAGTTTTCGATTTATATTGTAAAATTTATGTAGTCTAATATATAGAGGTTGTCGACGAAAGATCACGAGTATAAATACAGAAATTATCACGGCTGCAATCTTTTCGGAGTACGAAAGAATTTTCCTGGTGGATTTTAAAGATGGCACTAGACTAGTGATGGGCTTTCACTACGCTTCCTTGTAACAAAAAAGAGCTGATGCTTAAAGTAAAACTCCTTAGTAGAAGTTAATAAAAGTAGTCGTAGTAATTAGTAGTAGTATTAGTCAAAATAGTAACAAAAATTATTAGTACAATTATTAAAAATAGTGGTAGAAATTGGTTAGAATAGTTGTGAAAATGAGTAAAAGTAGTGATATTAATTAGTAGTAGCATAAGTAAAAATAGTGGTAGAAATTAGTAAAAATAGCGGTGGAAAGTAGTAAAAATATTTGTAGAAATTAGTAGTAACAGAAAGTATTAAAAATAGTGAAATAAATTAATAAAAATAGTAGTAGAAATTAATAGTAGTATTAATAAAACTAGTTGTAGAAATAAGTAAAAATAGTGGTAGAAATAAGTAGTAGTATTAGTAAAAATTGTGTAAGAAATTTGTAAAAAACAGTAGTAGAAATGAGTAAGAATAGTTGTAGAAATTTGAAAAGTTATTGGCAATAATTAGTGGTAGAATTAGTACAAATAGTGGTAGAAATTAGTATAAATAGGGGTAAAAAGTAGTGGAGATAGTAGAAAGTATTAAAAATAGTGAAATAAATCAATAAAAATAGTAGTAATAAAAATAGTGGTAGAAATAAGTGGTAGTACTAGTAAAAGAAGTGGTATAAATGAGCAAAAGTAGTGATATTAATTAGTAGTAGCATTAGTAAAAATAGTGGTAGAAATGAGTAAAAATAGGAGTAAAAAGTAGTGAAAATAGTAAAAATAGTAGTAGAAATTAGTAGTATTAATAAAAACAGTGGTAGAAATAATTAAAAATTGTGTAAGAAATTTGTAAAAATAGTGGCACAAATGAGTCAGAATAGTTGTAGAAATAAAAAAAAAATTATTGGTAGTAATTAGTAGTAGAATTAGTACAAATAGTGGTAGAGATGGGTAAAGGTAATGATAGAAATTAGTAGCAGCATTAGTACCAAGAGCAGTTGGAGTTAGTAAATGATATGGTAGAAGTTAGTAAAACGATTCTGATGCGACTTTCGTTACGTGATGTTAAAAATCACTGCCGCTAGAAAAGTTTTACTTCAAAAATATTGAGAAAAATTGTCGCTAGGAATGTTGTTGTGTCAGGGCTACGTTGCAAAGTTGGGCTTTTCATATCGAGTGTGCCCAAGACTGCCATTGAAAAATGCAGTTTCACTAATCGCGAACATTTCCCAAAGAGATTAATAGTCCCGACTTGGGGCCAGTGACTTTTATTTATACTCTAAATTAAAACCCGAACCGGGAGGTAAATAATTTAAGCCTGGGGATGATATGAAATTAGCTCTTTTAAGACATTATGACGGTAAAAGCTAAGAGTATTTTTTTTTTCAGGTATTTAAATGTTAGTAAAATGCTGTGAAAAATGTTTTAAAATGAAAGGATCATACTAGGCTAAAGGTTTATGAAAAATATTATTTACATATGAACAAATAAAAATTGGGAGGAAATTATATAGCAAGATTATTATAACTGACAATTACCTAGAGTTCTATTCTAGAGTTCAGATCAGAGCGTTTAAATCAAATTTAATATGCATTTAAATTTTAATTTCTGGCTAGTAATTCCTCATTACAACTGCAGGGAAAAAACTAATCGCTTACTAAAATGTACAATTCTCTGAAAAATAAACTTATAGTAGGTTAAAGCTGAGATATCGAAGTTTAGTAGGCTGAAGAGGTAATCTAGGCAAATCTCGGCAAATGCTTAATAATTGGAAACTTCGATTTGGTTGTTTTATGGTCTTCATTTTGTATTACGTCGAACTTATCTAGAAGTGTGTTTTTAAACAAGGCCGAGTAGGACACGATATTTCGCCGTAGGTATTCATTCAAAGTATTGATCTTAAATACTCCAAAAAATCGACAGAAAATTGCGTGTCGAATATCGACACTAAATAAATTAAAAATTATGATCAATCACAACTTCTCATAGAACGTTATCCTTTTTAAAAGCACCAATTACGTCGTTAGCTTACCATGCTGAATTTGCCAATTCAATTCTTGAAAATTGGTACCCTTCATTGACTTATTTCCGCATACTTGTGTCCCCAATATGACACTTCAAACCTGAGCAAAATTTACAGTACAAGACAAACTTAACCTAAACTTGGAAAGGAGTTAGCTTACGGCTATTCTTTTTTTCCGCCTGATTACCGTACTAATATAAATAAATAATTTTTTTCGTGAATACTTTACGATACTGGAGTTCAAGTACTTGATTCCTAATAATATAGTTTTAAAAGCATGGAATAAAAAATATCGATATCGAATGCCAAAAACATCGATATGGTATCGTATCGAAGGGCGTCCCCCAAAGGACGTGGTAGTTATAAGGTTTATTTCGCGATCCTTAATAAAATTATGAATGATATTAATTTTTGTGAAATGAAATTTAAGAACAAATAATAGCTAAACCAGTAATTTGATTAAATAAATTGTTATGAAAAAATCTCAAACTCTAATGCAAATATACAAATAAAAAAAACAAAATCTATACGTATCCCATTCAAACTATAACAAACAATGCGTTTCTGTCTTATATGAACCTCTAATTATTTTATACAGCTCGTAGTGCCACTCCTAATTCACATTCTAATGTTTTCCAATTAACATTAAATTAATTTATTGCATTTTATTTATATTGCGATAACGAAGTAGATGGTGTTTTATTTTCGCTTTCTGCTATTCACAAAAATGTTTTATTGTGAATTGAAAAAAAGTTGCATAATTCAGTTTGGAAGCAAGCTACCAACGCAATACTCGGTTGTATACAACAAACCAAAAAAAAAAAAAAATAATAATTATAATACATAATAAAAACGCGAAGATCGACAGAACTTGATTTCTTTTATGAATAGAGTTTTTTAGAGAATTCATTCAGAAAAAAATAACGCTTGCAAGTTTTGTAAATCTTTCTGTTCAGTAACGAAGACAATTTTTGTGCAATGGATATGTAATTAAGAAAACTGCCGCATTTGGAATGAAGAAAGCCCATGCGAGATTTACAAGATACCGTAACACAGTTTGGTGCGCTTTGTGGGCCGATTGAATCGTTGGACCTCAAACCTTCTTCAAACATTTTTCCAACCAAATGATTTATTGTATCTTTTGTAAGAGAAAGTAAGGCACTATTTTTGAAAGCTAAACTACATATAAGCTCTTTATTGCCATTGCGTAAACGAGCAAAGTGAGCGAAGTAAATCTAAAATGCACTTTATGTAGTAGTGAATTTATTTACGAATATATCATGACGGATATTTAAAGAAACTACTTATTTGAAGGGCATCATAAGGGAAGGAAGGAAGGAGGTATAGTTTATAATCAATATCTACAAGGATATTAACATGAAATACATAAATAACATAATGATATAATTTTACAGTCTTATGACTTAGGAGATAAATTGTATTTGCAATGGGTCCGTTTCTTTGTACCCGACTTGCAAAAGCACATAAGGTAAGATAAGAAATAGCATGTAAAGCAACAACACTAACTTGGAAAAATATGCGAGTTGAGCCAACTTGGTAAACTGGTATCTGACCTAAGTTGTAGTGAAAAAACTGCGCTATTGTGAATTATCACTAAGAAAATACAAGGGAAATTTAGATTTTAGAGCTAATACGTTTTTATTTGTATAGTATTTTTAACTACAATATATAAATACATCAACCTAACATTTTTTGCACAACTAGTTTTTGGTTCTCATTTTAGGGTTGCTTTTGCAACTGAAGGAAATTGTGTCCGAGTTGGAGCGTTCTTTTGCAAGTCGGGTGCAATAAAACATACCCAATATAAACTTTATATATTGACTCTTAGGCGGACTTGCGAGAAAGCAGGTTATCTATTTAACTCCGAGTTTACCGGCTAAATTGTCAAATTTGCTTGCACAGCAGAATGTTAGGCATCAACTCAAAATTAAAAACATAAATATTTAACTTAGCAATTATTCAGGGTTAAATTTTTAAGTTTTAGGACATTCTGTCATAAATAAATAAAAAATAAGTATGTATGCCCAAAATTTTTTTTATATAAAAAATTAAATTTTTTTAAAATATTCGCTTTTTTCCACAATAATGAGGCTACCATCGACCACGTTGGCTCGAACTCCTTTAACAGGGTTTTGGCAAAGCGTAGCGATCACTTCCACGAGATTAGATACCAAGCATTTTGTTGTTGTACTGTAACCTCCAAAAATTATTTTGATTTTAAATCCAATAAATTCATACAATTCAAATAAAATTCCAGAAAAGAAATGTGGAAAACTGGATTTATTTGATGCAAGACAATGTGTGGGTTACAAAATTACATATTTAACTCGGAGTTACCTATCTTTTTATAAAATTTAACTTTGGATTTTAAGCAAGTGGACTAAACAGTTTCAAAATAAAAAAGAGAATTCGATTCACATCGATTTCTCTGTACGTCTATAGACGAGGTGGTCTGAAAGGATGAGATTCCGATCCGCTCGGCCATTGTGTTTTTGTGCTTCGAATGATGATAAAATGACGGGCTTCCCCACTGTCTTGGCGGTTTTCAAGGCCTAGTTTCCAAGCCGCGCTTTTGGCAGTCGGAAGGCACGAGCTTCGAGCCGCGGCCTGTTGGAGGAGTAAGTTCGATCGCTTAAATTTGTTGTGCCGCCGATTGCAAATGTTCTATGGTGTTTGGTTTACGGAATGGTCGAAACGCTGATTGTATTCATCCTAAATACAACCAAATTGAACCAAAAATTAAATTTGTCTAAATATTTTATGTCGGTTCATTTTTTAAATATGTAGTATTTATTGGAAAAATATTAATAAAAATACGAAAATTTGATTCAGATTATTCAAATAGTTTCTTCAACCGTTTGTTGGACTTAAAAGTGTGGCTGATAGTGTTTTCTGAACTTCTGGGTAGATTTCTACCCATATTGGGATTTCATATATCATCTAGCACTTTCACTAAGAGCTTATGGTATTTGTGGATAAATCGGAGTAATAATTGGTCTCTAAAATTTGAATGTAATGAGAAGAACGAGAATGATTTTGGACTTTCTGGAATTTAACCCATAATGTGGGAAAACAAATAGTTTTTCTAACAGGCGATCTTGTTTGTTACATAGCTCTCAAAATGAATCGGTTTAGTTCAAAAATAATTTTTTGTCTAAGACATTGAGTACCAGTTCAGTTAAAAGTTTTTTAATTGGTATATTTTATTTGAGTATTAAATTTTGGGTATAATTCTACCCAGAGGTCAACGAACTGTTAATCAATTTTTGTCTGAGTTTGGTGTGCGTCTGGGTCTTGTAATCCATGCAGAGCGATTTATCCAATAACAGGCGTATTTTTATTAAAACTTGAGATCCCTATTCGACAGATTTTTCTCAACTCGATAGGAAGGTGAGGAGTGAAAGCTAGTTTTGTGTTACCAATGCTAAATGCTTTGATACTTTATTGCTGTAAACTGAATAAAAAATTAAAAATTACCTCTCTTCCATGCCGTGTCAATGTTTTTTGCATTATACCTTGGCTATCTAAGATATTGAAATCAATTCTAATAAATATATTCTACTACTTTTTCAGTTTTAGTTCAGAAATTTCCAATTCATATTTAGAATTTTCATTTCATATTCAGAATATTGTAATTGAAATTCAGAAAATTACAACTTAAGTTCAGAATTTCCACTTTAAATTCAGAAAATTACAATTGAAATTCAGAACTTTCAATTAAAGTTCAGAACGTTAAAGTTCAAATTCAGAATTTGCATTTTAAATTCAGAAACTTATAATTTAAGTCCAGAATTTCCATTTCAAATTCAGAATTTTCACCTCAAATGCCGAAAATTACAACTTCTATTCAGAATTTTTATTTCAAATTCAGAAAGTTGCAGTTCTAATTCTGAATTGCCATTTCAAATTCAGAAATTTTCATTTCAAGATCAGAAAGCTTCAATTCGAATTCAGAATTTCCATATAAAATTCACAATTTCCATTTCTAATTCAGAAAATTACAATTAAAATTCAGAATTTCCAATTAAAGTTCAGGCAAACTAAGATATTGAAATCAATTCTAATAAAAATATTCTACGACTTTTTCAGTTTTAGTTCAGAAATTTCCAATTCATATTTAGAATTTCCATTTCATATTCAAAATATTGCAATTGAAGTTCAGAAAATTACAACTTAAGTTCAGAATTTCTACTTTAAATTCAGAAAATTACAATTGACATTCAGAGCTTTCAATTAAAGTTCAGAACGTTAAAGTTCAAATTCAGAATTTCCATTTTAAATTCAGAAAACCCTAATTTAAATTCAGAAACTTATAATTCAAGTCCAGAATTTCCATTTCAAATTTAAAATTTTCACTTAAAATTCAGAAAATTACAACTTTTATTCAGAATTTTTATTTCAAATTCAGAAAGCTGCAGTTCTAATTCAGAATTGCCATTTCAAATTCAGAAAGTTTCATTTCAAAATCAGAAAGCTACAATTCAAATTCAGAATTTCCATTTAAAATTCACAATTTTCATTTCAAATTCAGAAAATTACAATTAAAATTCAGAATTTCGAATTAAAGTTCAAAAAGTGGCAATTCAAATCTAGCGTTTTCATTTTAAATTCAGAAAACCCTGATTTAAATTAAGAAATTTATAATTCCAGTCCAGAATTTCCATTTCAAATTCAGAATTTTCACTTCAAATGCAGAAAATTGCAACCTCAATTCAAAATTTTTATCTCAAATTCAGAAAGTTGAAATTCTATTTCAGAATTGTCATTTCAAATTCATAAAATTACAATTCAAATTCAGAAACTAAAAAATTTTATATTCACTGTACGATTTGGAGATTTTACATATATTGCATAGAAGGAATTGTGTCACAGTTAAACAGTTCTCAGAACTACATAATTTGGAAATTTTCTGAACTTAAATTGTAGACTTCTAAATTTGAAATGAAAGTTTCTGAATTTGAATTGTAAATTTCTGAATTTTAAATGGAAATTCCGAATTGGAATACAAACCCTCTGAGGTTTAATTGTAATTTTCTGAATTTGAATTGAAAATTCTGAATTTGAATAGTAACTTTCTAAATTTGCATTGTAATTTTCTGAATTTGAAGTGGAAATTCCGAACTTAAACTGCAAGTTTCTGAATTTAAATTTGGGGTTTCAGAATTTAAAATTGAATTTCAGAATTTGAATTGTAACTTTTTGAACTGTAATTAAGAATTCTAAATTTGAATTGTAATTTTATGAATTTGAAATAAAAATTCTAAATTTGAAATGGAAATTCTGAACTTGAATTGCAACTTTTTGTGAATTTGAATAGCAACCTTCTGAACTAAAACTGAAAAGGTGTATGTATATATAGATATTAAGTTATTCATAAGGAATTTTATTTGCGCCGCATTTTCTTTATAAATAATGAGAAAAAAAACAGAAGGAAATAAGTCTCAACGTAACATAAATTCTGCCAATTAAATTTAATGAATAATTATATTGAGTCAAGTAAAAATAAATAAAATTCCCAATAGCAATTTGCGAAAGTGTGGAAAAAATACTTAGCTCATTTACCATTTGGTTACTAAATAAATCAGTTAAATAACATTTCCTTACCGGATGGCGTGATTGGGGAAATAAATAAATTAAAAAATCACCAAGTGCGATTGAAAAAATGCGAGCACAGAAATGTGAAAAAAATTGAGTAACACCCAAATGGAGTTGCATATTAATGCCGTAGCCGTTGCGATGTGTGTTTGTTTGTTAATTTTTTTTTTCCGCTGTTGCTGTTGTTGTTGTTGTTGCTTGTAGCTGCCGCGCATGGTTGCACAATCATTGCATTGCGTGCCAGCAACACCCCAGGCGGACCCGGACCCCTGCCAGAATGCACAACGTTCCGCTGCTCGGCCTGTCCTACTGACTAACCACTATTTCACTGGCATGCCCGTCGCTTGCCCTCCCTGGTGGATTGGCAGTAATGACGCAGCGACACAGCGACGCAGCAGCGCAGCGAAAATGTGCGAAATGTATAAAATATTTTAAAAGTTTTAACAATTTAATTAAGCATTGTTACCATTTACATTTCGCAGACACAATACAAACTGACAATATTGCTAACTGTATTGATGTTATTGTTACTGCTACTGCTGCTGCTGCTGCTACTGCTCCTGTTGTGTTTATTGTAGTTGTTGCCGCTGTGCACTGGTCAACACCAATTGCGGTCAAAACAGCGGCAAAGATATTGCCAATAATCCATATTACGAACAAACTGTAGCAAAAGCAATGATACGATACGTACAACAACAACAACAGTGACACCAACAAATAGCCATGCAGTTGCCTCGATTTAAGGTATTGCAATGCGCGCTCGCGCTCGCCACGCCACGCCACACCACGCCACACCAAGCCATGCCGCGCGAATTTGGCAAAACATTGCGCTACGGTTTTATTAATGAAGCAACAATAATAATAAAAACAACTAGCGCAATGTTTACTTTTTTTTTTTTAATATATATTTCTGTTTATATTTACGGCAGCACGCAATTGCAACCGCATGCAATAAACGGCAACAGCAACTTGCCACAAGCGCGTAACGGCAACGCAATGCAAAAATCAACGTAAAAATAAAACCAAATGGCGACACAAATAAAAACTACAATGTTAACCGCGAAAATAATAATAAAAAACATCATCAATTTCAATAACTATGACATTGTGCCAAATGTTTGAGTTCGAGTGCCTCACCCCCGAGCCGCTCTGGAGTGAAGTGGAATAGAATCTCTCGATAAAATTACAATTGACAAAAAAAAGAAGAACAACTGAAAATTTACTAACAGAAAATTGTCTCCGAAAGCGGGAAATGATCAATTTAACCGAAAATCTAAAGACTAACAAAGTGTGGAACTTTACCCGTTTGATTGGCGATAAAAAGCGTAGTTTACTAACTTTAACCTGCGGCTCCGCTCGCTTTAACGATGTGCTTTTGAATGTAATGTAAAAGAGAAAAAATACAACAATTTCAACAAGTGTATGAAATTTTATTTGATTTTTTTCCTTTTGGATAAAATTTTTGTATTTTCGAAATAAAATGTTCAAACTTTTTAGCCAGAATTTTTAGAAACTTTTCACTCATACAATTTTGTAGTCAATTTAATTTCACTGTCACAAAATACACGTCCCTAAGTTGCGTTATAAGGATAAAAAAAATAAAAAACAGAAAATAAAACACGCGTGCACCTAAGCCCGTGAACCAGAAGTAAAATTTCTGTGCCGATTCTACGAATTCCTATGTAATTCCTTAAGGTTTACGGGAAAAATTATATATTTCTTTCACTTATTTGTAAATTGCCATTATCGTACATGACATTATTTTGTTATTATTATTTTACATTTAAAGCGGATATTATGAATAGAAATTATTAGTAGCATTAGTAAAAATTGTTGACGAAATTAGTAAAAATAGTAGTAGTAATTAGCAGTAATATTATTAACTATTAGTAGCATAACTAAAGGTAGTAGTAATAAGGAATACTAGCATCAGACGAAATAGTAGTTGAAACTAGTAAAAATTGCAGTAGTAAAGGGTGGTTAAATTTTAAGGGCCGATATTGAATGGGAACCACACCTAAACGTCAAGTCTTTTTCTACATTTCATTTGACATTTCTCAATTTCAGACTAACTCAATTTGAACATGGAAAGATACACAATCGAGCAACGTGTTAAAGTTATTCAGGCTTATTGTGAAAATGGGCGTTCAAATCAAAATGCACATTTCACCTCATCGGATTCGTCAATAAGCAGATTGGCCGCATTTGGGCGAATGATAATCCAAGAGTGGTTGTCGAAAAACCAATGCACCCACAAAGAGTGACTGTTTGGTGCGGTTTATGGGCTGGCGGCATCATTGGGCCGTATTTTTTCCAAAATGAGGCCGGTCAGGCAGTTACTGTGAATGGTGTTCGCTATCGTGAGATGATAACGAACTTTTTATGGCCCGAATTGGAACATATGGATGTGGACGATATGTGGTTCCAACAGGATGGTGCCACTTGCCACACAGCCAACGAAACAATGACTCTTTTGCGCGACAAATTCAATGGCCGTGTTATCTCACGTGGTGGCGATGTCAATTGGCCTTCAAGATCATGTGATTTGACACCGTTCGACTAATTTCTTTGGGGTTATTTAAAAGAAAAGGTGTACGTCGATAAGCCAGCAGCAATTCAAGAGCTAAAGGATGAGATAATTCGGCACATTAACGGCATAAAACCTCAATTATGCCTCAGCGTCATCGAAAATTTGGACCATCGGATGGAGGTGTGCCGCCGAGGTCGCGGCGGACATTTGGCCGATATTTCGTTTCATGCATAATTGTACCACACCATATTATCATAATACAAAGAAATTACAATAATTTCCAAAATAATTTGTGTTTTATTCAAAATAAACATCGGCCCTAAAAATTTAGCCACCCTTTAATTAGAGGTACCAGTAATGAAAACAGTATTGGTAATTAGTGGTAGCATTAATAAAAATAGTAGTAGCAATTGCTAGTAGCATTAATAAGAATAGTAGTAGCATTAGGAAAAAAAGGTAGTAATAAGTAGTTGTAAAAATAGTAGTAGTATTAGTAATAAAAAAGTATTAGAAATTAGCAGTAGCAGTAGTTATAGTAATAGTAGTGCTAGGTATTAATAGTAGTAAATAGTAGTAGTTAGTAGTAGTAGTAGAAATTGTAGATGTAGTATTAGATTTAGTAATTAGTAGTTGTAGTAGTAAGGAGTAGTTAGGAGTAGTGGTAGTACAAGTAAATAGTGGAAGTATTACTAGTTCTTGTAGCAGTAGTAGTAGTTACTAGAAATTAGTAATTGTAGTTGTAGAAGTGAAGAGTCCCTACCTACATAGATATATATATATATATATATACATATATAGATGTATAAACCATAATATTGATTTCTCGCTTCCGCAGTATGTATAAGCGTCTAGAGTATGTGGTTGATTGGTGAAACAATAAATAAAAAAAAATTGGATGTAACTTAAATAAATATACAAAGCTATAATATTTTGAAAACAAAACTTATGTTTTACGTGAGATGGATTGATTTGAAAATTTCTTCAAAAATGGAGTTTTTTATACAAAAAAATATGAGATGATAGCTCAGTGTAAACTTAAAATGGTTGCTTAAAAAAATTTGACAACCTTTTAAGGTGTGATATGCAAATAAAGTTTGAGAAAATAAGTTTCCATTGATTGAAATTCTAAATCGTTATCATCGCATTGTCTAATAAAACAAAAAGCTGCATGATTTTAAGACTTTCGCATAAAAAACTTCAGAAAATTACTAATATTTGCGTGAGCTGAACCAATTTCAAAATACTTCCAAATATAGAGTTTTTGCAAATAAAAAGGAGGTTTTAAAATGTTTTTTAAAAAATTCACCTGAGATGATAAAACAGTTTAAGCTAAAATGGTCTACATAAATAAATTTAGAATTTTTTGTAAAAGGAACCAACATTTCTCAAAACAATCTTTCAAGGTTAAATACAGCATCTAAATCTCCATTATTATGACTTCGTTCAAAAAATTTTAGGTATTTGTATACATATCTATATCTATATCTATATCTATATCGATATCTATATCTATATCTATATCTATATCTATATCTATATCTATATCTATATCGATACTGAACGGATTTTCATGAGATTTTAACTAAAGGCTAGCTAGTAGTCTGAAACATAACATAGGGTATATTTTATTTAAATATTGTTGGAAATATTTTATTTAAATATTAAATGCACAAAAAAATAATTTAGTAAAAATGGTTTTGAATCGTTTTCTTTCAACTTTTTAAACGACATCAACGTTGAATATGGTTTTTATTTTCACATGAAATAAAAAATTTTTCCATCTAGAAAAAACATACTTAATTTATTTGTACTTTGTGTTTGGCTATGGGATTCGGTACATAAAAAGAAATTTGACATTACGAAAATGCTCATATTAAACTTTTTAAAATCAAGGAAGGGCGCTTTTTTACTCGAGGTGATTGAAGTCCCATTCCCATTCTGCTGGGAGAGTAAAATTCAAGAAATTGTTATAACGAGGAAAAGATGATGATGCAACTTTCTATGGACTGCATCAAGACTGTAACGAACGTAGAGCTTAGTGCTCAAACCACCTCCCGCAGAAATAATTGACGGTAGTACTGGGGGATGGTACTTTGATGGTAGGGGGTTTAGTTTGGGTTCAGGTCTCACACGGACGGCGTTTAAGGGTCTGGCTACTACTAGCTGAAACCCAATCGTAACACAAAATCTGGACGTAATTGAAAAAATTGGTCAACGGGAATAGATTTAGAATATTGAAATCTTCATATGAATGGTATAAGCAGAATTTTGTTACAGATAGAAATCTAGTAGATATTCGGAAAATTGAAAAAAAAATGTTTGGGGTTTTACTTTCCTCTTCTTTGCAAGACAAGAGCTTGCTTGAAGAGTTCTAATTTGTTAATACACATTACGTGAATACACTTAACGAAATTGAAGTAACAAAAATGCTCAAATATTTTGGAAATCCGTTTGAAATTAAAGCATAGCGACGCACGCGGGATATAGCTATTTTAAAATATTTTCATGCAAAAGTTTTAATCGCATATCTTTTTATGATGAGAGGCAATTTTTTCGAAAAATATTTATAAATTTTTCTTTATTTATAAAAAACCCCAACAATCAAATGGGTGCAGCTCACCTTAATTTTAATGTTATTGCGTCATATTTCGGTTGATGTCTTAAAATATAATGAGTCTTATAATTCCGATGGAAAACAGAATCAATATTTAATTGTGAGAGTTGTAATTACATTTTATTTTTAATTACAAAAAAAAGAATGCCAGCAAAACATTTTCCCCAGTAAACAGCAAAATTAAAAATACAATTTATTATTATTTTTTTTTAACACCACATAAAACCAAAAAACAGCTTTTGTTTTCTTAACAAAAAAAATACTATTAAAGAGTTTTAAAATTTTAGCAAAATAATTAATCTGACAAAACAAGCTTTAATTTTGAAAGCAAGGAATAACTTAAAAAAAAAATTTGTTTAGCAAAAACTAAAACTCAAAAAATAACTAGGTATAATTTTACAGGCAAAAAATAAAATTCAAAATATTATTTTTATTTTCTACGCAGTAAATAAAAATACAAAAAGTTGTTATTTGCCAAGCAGCCAATAAAACTCAACACTCCTATGTATCCCTAATTTTGGTATTTACATTTAACTTGCCCAATTTGGTTTCTATATTTCGTTGGTTTGGAATTAATAGTATCGCTTCTGAAGATGCTGCCATCTCTCGCAAAACTTTGCGCAAAATGGTGAAATAAGTTTTTATTTGTACCATTAGACATAGGAACAGATAAGTTTACCACAAAATATAACAAAAAACACATTTTATTTTCTAAGAAACAAAATATAGCAAAAAATAAAATTCTAAAATGTTTTTAGTTTTGTAAATAAATAAATAAACTAAAAAAAATATCTTTTTTTTAGCAAAAAAAAAACTAAAAAGAACTTTCATTTGCAAAAACAAATTTCTATTTTCTTAGCCAAAAATAAAAATATAAAAAAATTGTTATTTTCTTAACCAAAAAAAAAATTATTTTCTTGGCAAAAAACTTAAAAAAAAAAATAATTAAATAAATAAACTTAAAAAAAATTTTAATTCGCTAGCAAAAAACCAAAAAGAACTTTCATTTTTAAAGAAAGCTTCTATTTTCTTAGCCAAAAATAAAAATATAAAAATAGTAAATAAAAGTTAAAAAATACCTATGTATAACATCATAAGCAAAGAAAAAATACTAAAAAAATTAAATAATTTTTATTTTGCAAGAAAAATTGAAGTCAACTTGTATTTTCTAAGCAAAATGAAATTCCAAAAATAACTTTAATTTTCCTAGGCAAAATTACACTCCAAAAATTACTTTTATTTTCTTTGCCATAACTAAAACTCAAAAAAAAATTTATTAATTCGCAAGGAAATGCAATTAAAAAACTAATTTATTTTTTTGCAAAAAAAAAAGCTTCAATTTGTTACTGAAAGACCAAAATTTATAAAACTTACCCGCATTTTCTGACTAATAAATAAGTCTAAAAAAAATTTTTTTATAATTTAATTTTAATGCAGCTTAAACCAAAAAAAGAAATTAATGCGGCACCGGTTAGTTCGCGAAACAACGACCCCTTATGCAGAGAGCATTTCACTTTCAGTAGGATTATTTTAGATGCAATTTGAAAACCAATATTTATTTGCAGTTCCTGGTTCGAACCAGAAAAGTACTGCTTGCGTTTTTTTTTTAAATCCCGATAACGTCATACATATTTAAATGCAAGTATGTATGTAAATCTGCTAAACAATTTACTTCGTACATGTAGTGCTGGAAAATGCTCGCATTAATGCAAAATTGAATTATTTTCACAAATTACATGGCTGCACGCCGATAAGGCGCATAATTTTCGAAATTATTGTAAAAATTTGTCTTTTCGCGCATTTTTCTGCAAATTAAATAATTTACACAGCATGCTTGCGCTTAAACGAATTAAACGGTTATTCGCCTCCAGTTACAACTAACCACCACCACCAACCATCACCAACCACCAGGCATAGCAGCTGCACATTAGCTATATGAGCTATCAAAAGCGGCTATGAGTGACGACTAGCTGCCAGCAACCAGCAGAAGTACCCCAATCAGAAGCCAGTGTGCTCTACATACATTCTGCGGTGTTGCAACAAAGCTCAAACACATTATACATTGTATTGAAAAAATGCGAGTAACAAAAAAAAAAAACCCAGAAAAAAAATTAGACAGAAAACTTTTAACGCAGGCAATTATTTCGCATATATGAAAACGATATAGCAATTTTCATTACAAAATTACAACGCAATCACCAAAAGCGGACGAAAGCAGAGGCGCAGACGCAGGCGCAGGTGCAGGCGCACGCATTGTACAGTAGCTGGCAGTTGGCAGTTGGCAGTTGGCAGTGAGTTGAGTGGCAGCAATTATAGAAACGCGTGTAATGCCAAAAGGCAAACAATTAAATGCGCAATAAATACGTGCAACGCGGAGTGGCATGCAGCGCCGTCACCGCCTCCACGCGCCGCCCCAGCTACGCTACAAAAGACAAGGCAAGAAGTTAAACAGAATAAAAAAAAACAAAAAAAAAAAATCAGCTACTACGCAATCAGCAACAACAATTGCTGCTAATAGAAAAATTCCTACTACTTGCAATGCTTTTGGCCTTTCTTCCTCTATTGCCACATAGTGCTTGCGGCTTGCGGCTTGCGGCATGCGGCAAGCGGCATGCGTAACATGTGCCTATTGTGGTGACAACGAGAACAACAACAACGACAACTAGCTATTCGAAATATTTTGAAATGTCCATTCTGAGCATATTAATCACTTCATTTTAAACGATTTGCTCTCCATATTTTCCGCATCTGCGTGGCCAGCCGCCCGCACTTGGTTTGCCAGCGATTTGCCCACCGGCCTGTTTTTCAAATGGATTGTGGCTTTTTGCGGCGGCTTAGCTAGCCGCCGTTTGTGGTGTTTGTACTGATTAGCGGCTGATTTGTTTGGTGATTTACCTTTTTTCGAATATCCATTATATTTGTATGTTATATCTGTTTTTGTATTTGTTTGCTTTTCTTTTTTTTTTTTTTTTTTGCCAGCCACTGATTAGTTGTAGGTATTGGTGCATTGATTTTACCATTATGGTTGGTGATGATATTGTTTTGCTCGTTTTTTTTTTTCAATGTCCACCTCCTTTTTAAACTGTTTTGTTTCGTGTTCAGCCTACCGCATGTGGCGACGATTGCGTTGATGCGATTAAACGCGAGCGCGCGTTTGCTTAGAGATAGATACGCGTACAACCAACCAAATTCGCTGGCTACGGGCAATAGTTGGTGTTGCTGGTCAGCTGCTGCTGTGGCGACTGAGTGCCAATTTGGACCGGCCATAAGTGTTGCAGACAAAATCCAGTTGAGTGCTGTTTTTTTTTTTTTTTTTTTGTTTGGCTTATTGGACTTGTGTGGAATAGTGCGATGATATGTTTTTGCCTGTTTTTGATGGGGACACTTTTGAAATCCATTTGAAGTTAGTGTAAGATGAATAACTAAACGCATGAAGATGGCCTGAAGTGTACAGAGCTAAAAAGTTCAGTTACAATTAAAGAGATCGATGTCTTAAAAAGCTTGGTGGCTAAGGACAGCGAGCGGGGACAATATTAAAGAAATATTTGTTAGAACTTCTTCGTAGTTTTATTTTGAGATTCTTTTAAAATTTATTGGAGAGTAAACCGGCTGAAAGCGAGGGGAGATAACTTCTAGTTTATTAATTTGTATCCCCTTAGTTTTACTAGAATCTTATTGAATTTATTAATAAGGTAACCTTTTTACGCTTAAAAGAGCTCCATTTAATTCAAATTTTTGCTCTTATCGTCTTAACATAAATACACATGTACTTTTGTGAATAATCTAATTTTTATTGTTTAGTTCAATTTAATGAATACTGTTCTTCGAATTTTTGTATTTTTGAAATTAAAATTTTTTATCAACATATTTATTGTTCCTGAAGTTTTCAATGCATAAAGTTATAACTAAAACTTGTATCATTAAATAAAAAGCTGTTCGAAAAAAATCAATTAACTCGCAAGGAAACGCAATTAAAAAACTAATTCATTTTTTTGCAAAAAAAAAAAATAGCTTCAATTTGTTATTGAAAAAACAAAAATTATAAAACTTACCCGCATTTTCTGACTAATAAATAAGTCTCAAACAATTTTTTTTATAATTAAATTTTAATGCAGTTGAAACCAAAAAAGAAATTAATGCGGCACCGATTAGTTCGCGAAACAACGACCCCTTATGCAGAGAGCATTTCACTTTCAGTAGGATCATTTTAGATACAATTTGAAAATCAATAATTATTTGCTGTTGCTGGTTCGAACCAGAAAAATACTGCTTGCTTTTTTTTACATCCCGATAACGATTAAATAATAAGCTGTTTAAAACAGGGTAATAGTTATTTTCCGAAAATAATGTACTTCAAAAAATTAGGTGGCAATAATTTTATTATTAAAATTAAGAGGAGATTTTAATGAGCACCACTATTCCCTTCCTAATTACAATGAAGAGGTTTTCATCTTAGTTACACACGTTATTTATTAGATTTTATTAAAAAGGCTTTCATTCTACGGAACACCTCCTCAATTATATTGAGGAGATTTTCATCTTAGTTTTACAGATGATCTCTTGAATTTATTTGAAAGACATATCCAGTCGTAATAAAAAGGTCTTCTTACTCGAAAAAAATCATAGAGAAATTCGCTAAATTTTGTTCTGATTTATAGAGCATTTTGTGCTCTGTGTAAAACCAATAAAAATTATGGAATGATGAACCATCACTTAGCGGAGTGCCCCCAATATCTTTTAAATATTTATAAGGCACAGTGAGGTGCTCCTGAGCGCTGCCTTAAATTGTGGCCGAAAAATATATTTCTGTATTTATTTGTTTATTATACATTTTATGCAAATCAGACCAACGGCGATTAGATCACATCAACGTACATTAAATATTAGGTCAAAAACTCTTAACTTATTTTAAAATTAGAACTTTACAAGCATTAATACGGGATACTGGAAAAAAAAACGGATAGAGACCGGAAGAGAGTTCCAACGTTGTACAGCATTAGCAAAAAGCACACAAAAAGTAACGACATATTTGGTTTTACGAATTATACACTTTGCGCAAACTTTATTGTCTTGAATAAGTACTCGGTTTGCGGTATAAATCAAGTTGGCTAAAACAACAAGGTTTTTTTTCTTAAGAAAGTTATCCAGCGTGTTGCAGAGAACAAAATGCCAAATAACCGCAATGTCTTTATGAGATAAACTATGGTTTATATGCAGAACATCTGCTGGAAATACTACAAATTTTACGTCTTTAATTTACTTTGTGTACACCAAAATGTGAGTTTTTAAGTAAATTGAAGCACGTAATAAAACGTATGTAAAAAATAATTAATTTTTTATTAAACACAAAACTTAATTTAGATGAGATAGTTCTAAAACGGGTTTTGGAGTATTACTTAATAAAAATAAATATTGTATAGAAGAAAAATATTTCATTCTACAAAATTCTGACAAATTTTAAAATATAAAAAACGCTGCAGAACCAGCAAAACATTCTTCTTAGAATATCTTCGGCTATCCTTTTAAAAGCCTTATGAAAGATATTTTAATTAATTTTTAAAACAACGCTTTTTCGTTGATAAGTTTTCGTATTGTCGTACGATTGAAAATTAGCCTCTCCGAAAATATCCGATATGGCAACGCTTTGCCATAAATTTTCGTCTGAGGAAATGCCAATAATCTGCTTTTTATTAAAAAAAAAATTCTGAATGGATTAATTAATTCTGGATCAATAGAAATCGACGAACAGTAATTTTATACAAAATGTAGATTTTTCAAAATTTTTTATTAGTAACTATCATATTCAAATTTTTTTACCTACATTATTTACTTAATTATTACTTAATTTACAAATTGCTTTATTTAAAATTTTTTTTTTTTTTAATTTTGAAAGGTGACATTTCCTTTATAAACTGCTTCTAAAAAAGTTTTCGTAAATCTAAATATGTATGTACTACTGGTGAGATGTTTCGATTTCATTTATATTATTAAATAATTTGTATTTAATTTCTCAATTAGTTGGCAACCCCACAAAATATTTTCGAGGCTAAGCATTCTTAAACCTCTTTCGGTTCACACCTCTATTAATGTCTCATTCATCTTGTAGTTTTAACTGTATATAATTTTTTCGAAAAATATTTCTCAAGCACAGCTTTCTTAAATTTTGACACCAGTATTGAAGAATTTCCGTTACCTTACTAATGAAACTAAATCAATGTTCGAAAAAGCGAGCCAACTCTTTTCAAAAATGTTTTCGTATTAACGGGTTATTTTCGTACCAATTTAATTTTTAAGCCTAATTAATATTTTAAGCCTACTTCATTTAAACCCATACCGTTCTTTGTTTATCACTAATACCGCAATATTCGATTTATCTTGTTATAATTTTAATGTACCTATGGCAAATCTTTACAAATAGATTTTTGAAATTAAGCTTTGCTAAACCTTTTAGTTTGGCATCAATTTTTCATTTAACTTAATTTACATTTAAGCAGGTGGCGAGCTGCTTTCGAAATGTCTTAAAATGAAGCTTTCGTTTGATACCCAAATTGCAATATTTGATTACACTGATTTGACTTTAATTAAATTTAAGTTTTTCGAGATATATCTTTTTCGAACTATCTTTTTCGAGATATAAGCAAATTTCCTGTTCGAAGCAATTGCCGAAAAACTCCAGAAAAGCAAGTATACTTGTCCTTTTATGGATATTGTTAGAAATGTGCATTCAACCCTTTTAAACTGATATATCTTTCGTGTAAATCGGAATAGCTCTTTTCAGTTACTGGCATATAAATGCAAAAAATTAGGACATTTTAGAGCTTTTCCAAAAATTTCCAATTTTCATTTTATTTATTTTATTGAATAAACTTTGTAAAGAAACTAATAATAAATGTCGAGTTGAAAGAGAATTTCATTATAAGAATGTGCAGAAAAAAAAGCTCTAAAAGTGGGCATAAAATGTTAAAATCATTATAAATTAAATAAAAGCGGCCAATGCAAATTTAGGCTACATTCATTAATTTTTGTTTCCTTGAAAAAAAAATCAACAACAATTTTCATTTGATGTTATACCACATTTTATTGCATGTGGGTCTGCTGGTTCTGAAAATGGCACGCGCCTTTTTTTTTTATTTTGTCTAGTTTTTGATGTGCATGGTGTTACAGTTTTTGCAAACTTTCAAAAATATTTTCTAATAAAAATTTCTTAAAGACTTGTGTTTGTTATCAACTCTTGAAGGTTTCATTTAATTCCATTTAATTTAAATAAATCAAAGATTTCTCAAACTCGTCTCATTTTATAACCATATTTTAGTATTTCATTTATCGCATAAAATTAAATGAATTAGATATTCCAAATAACCACTATCTTTTCGAAATTAAAAATTCATAAACCTTTGTACAGTATCAATTTATGTGCTTATTTAAGTTTCAATTTGCTTATTAACTAATAATATTTTTCCTATTTCTACTACTAGGTACTGCTACTTTTTTTACTATTGCTACTGCTTAATACTACTACTTTTTCTGGTAATTTGTACTAAGCATTTTACAAATGATACTACTAATTACTACTACCATTTTTACTAATGCTCCTATTTTTACAACTTTCTACTACCATTTTTACTAGTGCTCCGATTTTTACTATTTTCTTTTACTATTTGCAATGATTTATACTACTATTTTTACGCCGAAGTACTACTAACTAGTTTTACCACTAACTACTACTAACCCCTACCACTTACTTCTAACGACTACTATCATATTTAACTCTACACCTCTTTATGAAGTTGGCAAAGAAGTGTTGCTTCTGGCTCGGGCATCTAGGTGACGAAGTGCTTTTTTTTTATGAAGCAGGTAATGATACCGTCAGTTTAGTGGAATTAACTAAATTAGCGGCCACAGTAGCCGAGTGTGCAGCGTGTGACTGGGGAAAATTACATTGAAAATTATAGAAAACTTTTTTCTAATTGCTATCGCTGCTCGGCAGGCAAACCTCTGAGTTTATTTTTGCCATGAAAAAACTTCTGACAAACGTCATTTGCCATTCGGAGAAGTTCAACTCAACATCAAGCTGTAGGTGTAATCGCCGAACTATTATATTTTATTATTATTATTTTCATTATTAACAATTTTACCAAAGTTATGTACTATTCAATCACTTGTATTTAATTTTTTATTATAAATTTTTAATTTTAGAAAATAGTATATTTTGAGATACAGAAGTAAAAAACGCATGACAGGAATGTCAAATAATACGTTGTCAAAAATTTCACAAGAGTGACAAAAAAATAGGAGCAGAATAATTTAGGAAAAAAGGAAAGACGTATAACAGACTTAATGTGCATTAATAAACTTAATTTGCATTAACACATGAATTATCCTCATACTAATGTGCATTAACTCGTTGTAAATACACGAAATTTTAGTGTATTTATCCCAGTATTCAACCCCGTTAGGTCTTCCTTTGAAACAACTATAAAAGCAGTTGTAAGAAATAAGGTAAACGCTAGCTGATCAATAAGCCATATATTTTGTAATTTTTATAAGGGAGTAGTTTTGTGTCGACATATCTAAGATAAAGTCTTATGAGGAGGTCTGAATGACGTCAATGCATTGCCTTTTGGGCTCAAACACGTTAGATATCACCTTGTTATAACTACTAGGCGTGGTACAGGTGGTAGCGTCCTCGCTTTGCTTGACGAAAGTCATGGGTGCGAGCTCTGCTCAAGTCTGGAAAGAAAGTTTGAAAAGGAGATGCGTAGTTTGACGTTTATATTACAATATATCGCTCGATTTTTGGCCGAACTACTCCAGCAATATGTGCCCTGTGTTTTACCACAAATGAAGGAAAAAAAAGTTTTGATTTGACTGGAATAGGCAGAAGATTATTTTGAGAAAAATTGCATGCCAGAAATCACTGGATGCTTTGGCATTACCTGCAGAGCGGTGCACTTTTCTGTCAATTTTATTGGCCAGTGTATCCAAAAAGTATAGAAGCCTCGAAGATTGCGATGTACATATGCAGAGTACGAAAAAAATTTACCGACAACGTTGCGCCTAAAAGGGGACACTACCGCATTTTTTCATATCTCGATCAACTTTTGACATCAAGTTTTTCATATAAAATGAATTTGGCTTGGCTGCATTTGGCAACATTTCCCTAACACTACTCCAATCTTTCAGTTTAAAAGTCATATGTAAATATCCATCAAAAACCCACATTTTAAGGTCATGTGGGGTAACATAAAAGCGACAAAGTTCAGTATGCAAAATATGTGAGTCAAAAATTTTGCTGCTACGGCTGTTGTGTTGGCGATTAACACAGATAGCCTAAGTGGCAAGGTGTCTGACACCGTAACTGCAACTGCAACTGCAACTGCAACGGGTGGTAAGAATAATTTACCAAATGCGGTTGAAAGCGACAAAAGCGGAATGTGTGTCCCTTAAATCGAAAAATAGTGACACACAAAATTTATACAATACTAGACGAATATACAAAATATATATCTATATATATATGTGTGTGTGTAAGTATATATGTATATGTATTTCGACATCTGAGAAAGCCCTGCTATGCCATGCCAATGAATTCGGCTACAATTTTCCTTTTTCCTTCTTGGTGCGATGAATTTTGGGCAGAAGTGCCAAACTTGGTAATAAACAAATTTGTTTTAACCAGCCAACTAACTGGTATAATCGTGTCACGAAATTGCAGTTGCAAAACAGTAGCCAAAATAGTACCAAAGTTCAGTTTAGTGCGATCATCTGGTGAGGCGGAGAAAAATTTGTTTGCATAATTTGCACTTTTTCGCCAGACCGAGCATTAGAATTTTATGCTACCATCGCAATATGCTGCCAAACACCGGAAAGTATTCAAAACACACACACACACACACACACTCAAATGTTCGCCTGCCAAGCTGTACTCCTATGTGGCGCGCTTCATTAGATACTGGCGCGCGTCTGCCGTTTGTGGTATGGATTTTCCTAATATGGAAAGTGAAAATCATGATTTGCAAAAAAAAGAAAAAACAGACGAGCAGCAATAGCAAAAAAAAACACAATTTGCAAAATGATGCTAAGTGTGTGCTGCACAAATTGGAAGCTGCCATCCAATCAAGCATTGTCAAAGCAACGAACGGGGCAAGTGTGGCACAAACACTAAATGCTGCCTAATTGAATTTCAATTTCGATGGCTTCAGATGTTGCAAATGCGCTGAAACTGACAGGCTAGCAAACAAAAAAAAAAAAAAAAAAAAGGAAAAAAGACGGCTACTACACACGTATTTGAATAGACAGGCAGGTGGATAAATATTGAAACTGGCAAGTTGTGAGTTTTCTATTTATGTGCATACTTTGCGCATCGCATTCGTGTACGAATATGATTGTGGCCATATATAAGTACATACTACACATTACTAAATTGAAAATATTACACTTGCGGTCAGTAAAAACGCACCATCAAATATAATTGAAATAAGATCACATGAGCAAATTGTTTATCAAGTTAGAATATTAGGGTCATTTTTATTAGTTTCGTAACATAGTGTAAATTAGTTATCCACAAAAAAAAAATTTTTATAAGGAATTGCCAATTAGTTAAAGAAATTAACAAAAATGTACATTCGATGATATTCATGATTAATTACAAGAAAACAATGTGAAGTTAACTTAAAGCGACTAAATCATTTTCACCACTAACAGTAGAAATATAGACTTCACAATGGGCTTTCCTAATAACGCCTCCTTTCTCCTTTAGCCTAAATAACTGCCTTAGTTCTTGAAGGCATGGAATTCTCTAGGACCTCAATTGATTTCCTTATAACGGGACCACACCAAACCAGTTCTAAAATTTTTATCAATTGACGTTTATTTGTTGGCTTCTGTTTAGTAACTTCACACTTTATTATGTGCCATAAGTGTTCAATACGGTTTAAATCTGGCGAGTCTCCAGGCCAATCCAAGCGTTGAATGTGAAATAAATATGCCGTATTGTTTTTCCATATTGACTGCGTTGGCATTTTACCAGCAGATCATGCAATAAATCACTAATATTAGTACTTTCATATAGTCCTGCAAGTAGTAATACTGAAATTTATCAAAAACATTTAGACAATCTGGTTCACATTACCAATGTTGCCAAAGACTCAGATGAAATAGTTTTCCTTGGTGATTTCAACTTAGCCAACATTTCTTGGTCATATCACGTGAAGAATTTACTACCGCGTAACTTCCGGTCTGATATTGACAATCAATTTATAAGTACCTTGTTATCTCATGATTTAAATCAACATAATGCAATTTTAAATGATAATGGTAGAATACTGGATTTGGTATTTGCTTCTAACGATTTAAACCTATCTTGTGAGGAATGCTTACACCCAATTTTGAGTAATAGCTTTCATCACAAGGCGATCTTTACTGGCATTAAATTTTACAATTTTGAAAATGTAGAATCCAATTTTTAAGCTGAGCGTGACTACTCTAAGGCGGACTACGTGGCGATAAATAACTATTTAAACTCTATTGATTGGGCGTTTTTAAGTAATTCGAATTGTCCAACTGTTTCATATGAGATTTTTCGCGAAAACCTTAATTTGGCTATCTCTCATTGTGTTCCATTGAAAATACCCATGACCCGTAATAAACCACCTTGGTTTAACTTTAAACTCAGTAATTTAAAAAACATGAAAAATAAGGCCTTAAAGAAATTTAAGAGAAGTAATTCTGAGATTGATCGTCTAAATTTCTCCCGTTTAAGAAAGGACTTCGATTGTCTCCATAGCTTTTTATTTAGACATGATATGTATAATGTCGAACTTAATCTAAAATCCAATCCATCGAGTTTCTGGCACTTTATCGACTCCAGAAGGAAAACAAATGGTTTCCCCACTAGCTTGCAGTATAACGGCGTAATCTCCGAGAATACATTGGACTCCTGTAATTTATTTGCTAAATTTTTCCAGAAAGTCTACGAGACCCAAGCTACTTCTCCACTTCCTACGTTCATACCCACACATTTGCCTACTATTACTTCTTTCTCTGTGTCAAATGAAGATGTTATGTTGGCAATTTCTTCATTGAATTCTAGCCCAAGGTCGGGCTCTGAAGGATTCTCCCCTTTATTATTTAAAAATTGCTCCAACTCAATAGTTTTTCCTATTGCCCTACTTTTTCAGGATTGTTTGAACAAAGGAATTTTTTTAAGTCAATGGAAGCTATGCACTATCGTCCAAGTTTTCAAATCTGGTGACCGTAATGACATATGTAACTACAGACCTATAGTTAAGCAGTGCACTTTGGCTAAGATGTTTGACCATATAATTCAGGTTAAGCTATTCGATCATGTAAATAGTGTTATATCTCAATATCAGCATGGGTTTTTTCCGGGAAGGTCAACCTGTACGAACTTAGCCTTGTTAGCTAATCACGTAATTAACGCTTTTGAAAGCCGAACGCAACTCGACGTTATCTATACAGACTTCTCCAAAGCATTCGATAAAGTCAACCACTTTGTACTTTTGAAGAAGTTGGAGTGTCATGGCGTTGGCGGCAATCTGCTTGATTTCTTTGCAAGCTTTCTAACCAGTAGGAAACTCCTTGTCAAAATTGGATGTGCAACATCAAGTGATATTGTCGACGCAATCTCAGGTATACCGCAGGGTACTCATTGTGGGCCACTCCTGTTCTTGTTATTCATTAACGACTTGCCGGAATGCTTTAAGTTCACTAACTGTCTACTGTTCGCTGATGATGTGAAGCTTTTCTCTATTGTACGGAACTACTCAGACAGTTGCAAAATGCAACAAGATCTCGATGCACTTGTAAAATGGTGTACATTAAATCGGTTACATCTGAATATAAATAAGTGCTACGTTGTTACATTTTCTAGAAAGACTATGCATAACATTAAATATGAATACGAGTTAAATAGCTGCAAGATATCTAGGTGTGACGAAATGGAAGATTTTTGTGTTATCTTTGACTCAAAACTTACATTTTCGAAACACATCGACTATATCGTGTCTAAATCTTTTGCAATGTTAGGGTTTATCAGAGATCCATTTACTTTAAAATCACTCTATATTTCACTAGTCAGGAGTCGCCTCGAATATTGCTCTCTGATATGGAGTCCCTATTACGACATACATTCGCAAAGAATAGAACGCGTTCAAAAAATTTTTACAAAGTTTGCTTTGTACAAGTTACCGTGGCATAGTTACCTTCCTTCTTATGTTGGGAGACGTAAATAACTAGGTTTGCAGTCCTTGCATGACCGAATAACGTATTTCTCGATCATTTTTATATATAATATTATTAATGGCCGCATTAACTGTACGTGCCTTGCAAATTTACTCAAATTCTATATTCCACCACGAAACTTAAGGAATAATCGATTGTTTGAAACTGAACCACACTTTACTACTTACGGTGATAATGAACCAATTGCTAGGTGTGTTAGACTTTGTAATACCTTTTCTAGAAATATTGACTTTGCTTTAGATATAAATAAGTTTAAAATGAATTTCTTTTTGCTATTCAATTAACTAGTTGATTTAGTCTTAATTAGTCTGTAAGAATTAAGTTCTGTAGACTGTATTAAATAAATAAATAAATAAATAAATACCTAGATCGTTAAATTCGAGCTGAAAAGGATCATATACCCATTTTGCATGATGGCATGGCGCTGAGACATCCTGGAAAATTAGGCGATCCGTATAAGAATAATGCTCTTCAATTGAGGGTACTAAAAAATTGTCAACTACTGTCGCATATTTTTGCGCATTCATTATTACATCAACAAGGTGCAGAGGCCCCAAAATATGGTATGAAAAGCAGTCCCAAATCATTTGACTTTGAGGAAACTTAACTCTCTTTACTACACAATTATCCTGGCACCTCTCACCATCTGAACGGCGCACGTAAAGCAAATTTTGTGAGCTTAGTAAATTCAATTTGCTTTCGTCAGACCACATAATCTGTTGCCAATCATTTTGATCCCAATTTTGATACTTTTTAGTCCAGGAGATTCGTGCAGCCTTCTTTTTTTGTGGTAATAGTGGCTTTTTGGCAGGGCGTCTTCCAAATAAACCAACATCTTTAAGCAGTCGGCGTATGGTTTCGACACTTAAATCCACTTTGTGAAAATTTTGCATCTTCGCTCATATAGAAAGTGCACTTTTTAAGCGGTCGCTTCAACTTAACCGCCGCAGTATGTTGTCTGTTCCCTTTTTACGCTCCAACACATCACTATTCTCTTTTGTTTTTTTTTGGAAAAAGACAAACAATAGCTGAATGGCTACAACCAATTCTAGCTGCTATTTGCCGAGAAGAAAACTTTTCTTCATCTAATGTCAATATGCGAATTTTTTGATCACGCGTTAATTTCTTTCGTTTTTTTTTGGCATTTTGCACAACTTTTCAAATACACAACCAATACACGACTATAACTGAACAGTGTGCAACCCAATTTCATAAAAAAATAATTTATTTCTTAGTGTTTACAAGATATAGTAGAAATTTTTTAAAATTTACAGTTAAATAGCTGAAGACAGTCTACCAAAGTGGTGGTGCATTTTTATTGAACGCAAGTGTATATCTACAATGTAAGCGCATGCATCATTCGCCAGTTCAAGCACATATCATTTTTATGCATTCATTTAATTTGTGAAATCGTCTAGCAACTGCAGTTCTGCCTTTTGCATGCCAAATATTTACTCATACATAGATATAGGCGTACACCTGCTCTGCCTTTCGAACTATTTAAATATAACATATAGATTCCCAATTTCTAATTACATCTTTTTCAGCATCGCATTTGCATATTGGTACCTCAGTTTTTCATATGCCCTCAGTTTTAGCTGTAAATTTATAGCACGCGCGTACATGCTTTGCCTATCATTCAAATATTCATTCTTTTAATTCATTATATAATTTTCTGTAATCGTATCAAGCGGAAAAGAGATATCTGTAGTGCGATTCACTAACTTATTTTAACGATATTCGCATGGCTAACACATCTTAATGAAAACTTTAAGGATGTTGCTATTCAGTAGCCATTTTTTTTAACGATTTTCGCATTCGCCGAATCAGCTGTTGTCGTTAGCTAGTCGATTACCGAAAACTAAACAATCAAGAAATGAAAAATTCGTGATTTAAACTTAAATAAAAGATAAATTTAAAATTCGGTGATTTGTTTTCTTGTAATTAAAAAAGAAACACTAAATAATGTCGTTAGAATATTTCGAATATGATTTATAACGAGGTGACGAAAAAGTAAGCGCTCCAACAGTGGATGGACGCTTACTTCGGGATGTGGGCAATCCCTTTCATTTGAATGCAACAGAATTTCAGAAGCTGTATCGGTTAACTCCAGACTTGGCTGAAGACTTAATTGCTTAGCTTGACAACCAAATAAGAGGCTCCAGCATAACAGCAAAATCGATTTTGTCACCCCTCATCTACCATTCAATTAATGTGCAAATGGTAAAAGCAAACTTTTATCAAGGATCAAAGTACAAAAACAGAAATATAGTTTAGTTTTAATATGTAAATAAATGATTCTAATTAATAAAAACTAAACATTTGTATGTAAATCCTAAATACGCTGCAGCACAACGCGAATTTTGAAAATGAAAACCATGGCATATTTCCGGATATTCCTTGGAGTCGAGTTGATGACTATTCTAACAAACCACTCAGAGGAGAGTCCGGAATTCTGCTACAATGGCACATTGCAGCTTCTTCTTACCAAGATGAACCGTTTTATACCCATTGCTACCGCCACTGTCAAAAATCGATTACTTTTAAAAAGATACTTAATCTACTATGTACTTTTATTCTTGCTCGTTAAATTAAAATCACATCTGTGACGGGTCGTAAGACAACTTCGTCCTACGTCTAGGTTTACAAACCTCAAAGTAAGTATGTATAATTTAATACTATTACATTTGAAATTTAATTTAGTTGAAGTACACATCTGTAATAGAAATTTTATGAAACGCTTAAGTATGCGCGTAAATACTATGTAGAATAAAGCTTGAATTACAATCAGCTGGCGTAGTTTTTTTGTTCAAAATCCTTTGAAAATCCGCACTGTTCGTGATGTTGTGAAACTATCTCAACACACATATTTTGATATTTTATATAACTTGTGTACAATTTAATTAAATTTGAATTTCAAAACAGGTGGACGCCCTCTCCCAAGCTTAGTATATATATTACAAACTATTGGCATACATACCAAATATATGAACATACAAAATTATTGGTCACCTTGCCAATTTGGGAACACCTAATTATTGAGGGTAGGAAAAAAGTTGTGGACACCAGTGCAAATATAATTTCAGTTTTGAGTAGTTAGAAGTGCAGTGAGTAAATATACAATAAAAAGATGTATCAACTAATTGTGATTTTTGTATACTTATTTTCTGAATATTCTTATCAGGACACGGGTGGAGGTATGTACTATTTTTTAATTGTTATAAAATGTACATAAATATACTTATAAATTTTGCTTATAATTTATCAAATTCAATAAATAATTAATCATTTCCAATATTTTACAGTAATCTATATAGAGAATCTAAGTATTCGTTGTACTCAAAACGTGACTGTTCCAATACGGGTACAGCGGCCACTAGTGTACTCAATTTATCTTTATTTTGCAGAGTTTGAAAATGAGTCGAAAGCGAACATTTAACGCAAGTAACAACTTCCAAGAGGCCATCAATTTCACTGTAGAAGACAGCTGTGATGGTTTGGAGTATGACTTGGCTATAATTCCCCCAGAACCCAGTGTTGTTACTGACGAAGAAAAGGGTTTTGATGACGACAATGCTCAATCTAACAATCAATCAATCAATCTAACGAAAGATGTTCCTGGAAATATTGAGATATTTGGTCGCGATTTTGATGTTCTTTCAGATTCAGAAAATAGCAGTGATGACGAACCATTGGCTGCCAAAAGAGCCCGAATCAGATCCAGTGTACCTTAAACATCAAATACTCCAGTTTGGCATAAGTGTTCTCCAAATTATACGAATACATACACAGAAACTGACAACCGAGTAATGAATGAGTGTCGCATGAAAGAAGCAGTGAAAGAAATTTTTACCATGATTGCCGACTTCAGTAACTTATATGCGAGTCAGAATAATCGACACAATTTCGCCGTCACTGCTGAAGAACTAAAAATTTTCTTTGGAATGCTAATATTGACTGGTTATCATAAACTACCTAGAGAACGTATGTACATATTGGTCATTAGATGAGCATATCGGAGTCCATGTAGTGTCAAACGCTATGTCCACTAACAGGTTTAGAGAAATAAAAAGGAATTTACATCTTGTGGGCAATAATGACGCTCCAAATACTACCGATAAGATGTTTAAAGTGCGGAAGCTAGCGGATGTGCTCATGAAAAAATTCAGCCAATGGAATATTTTTCACGAATGGTGAAGTATTACGGTCATCATTCGGCAAAACAATTCATTAGAGGAAAACCCGTACGTTTTGGGTGCAAAAATTGGGTCGCACCTATGTAGTTCTTCGGGATATTGCTCCAGCTTCGATATATATTGTGGTAAATCCGCTACTTCTACTACTGAGCCTCTAGAAACTAGAGTTGTTAAGATGCTGTTAAATAAAATGATAACGGATCCTGCAAACCACAAAGTTTTCTTCGATAACTTTTTCACTAGTTATGATCTGCTAAAAGATTTGAGGCAATTAGGGTATTGTGCTACAGGAACCATTCGTGAAAACCGCTCTAAGAAATGCCCATTGGTAAATGTAAAGGAGATGAAGAAAAAATCAAGAGGAGAGTTTGATTACAGATTCGATACAAGAAATTAAGTGTTGCTGGTTCGGTGGAAGGACAACAGCATTTGCACAATGGCAACGAACTATGATTCTTACGAGCCAGTAGGAAATGTAAAAAGATGGTCTGCTGAAAAAAACCAAAGGGTTGATTTTAAAATCCCGCATTTATTCCAGAATTATAATAAGGCCATGGGTGGAGTTGATGAAATGGACCAGTCTATTTCACTGTATAGGATCGGCGTTCATAGTAAAAAATGGTGGTGGGTATTATTCACATACATGATTGATATGGCCATATCAAATGCTTGGCGACTGCATGTACATTCGAGAGAAGATACGATGGACCAACTACTCTTTCGACGAAGCATAGGCAGATTATATCTAAAGCAATCGCCCCAAAGACAGTCTGCTCGTCCTTCAACATCTAATATAGAGGGATTGCAACTCGATGGCGCCGATCACGCACCTGAAAAACTTCCAAAGCGGGTACGGTGTGTCTTTTGTCGTAATAGAAGTCGCTGGGGCAGTAAAAAATGCAAGAAAACCATGTGTATTGAAAAAGAGTATTTTAAATCTTATCACTCTTAAGTGGCCACTGTACCAATTTGGGTACACCCTTTTAAAATGCTGAAGTTTTTTTTTCATATTTTTTCTTCTTCACACATTTAAATGTATCACTTTTAATTATTAAATAAACAAATTTTCAAATAAATGTTTGTAGTTTTATTTTGGCCATTAATGGGTTAAACTCCGTCGAGCCGTTTCGACCACAAACATCATGACGGGGGATAAATATAGAATATTAGGTAATAAAGTAGTGAACAGTTCAGAAAATCGAAATTTGAATACCAGGCACATGCCTTTACTTCAAATAAACAGTACTTCTTGTTTTTTAATAAATTCAGTTAATATAAAAGATACTCTTCATTTTCAAAATTTTAACTACTTGCATTTATTTAACTATAAAGAAAAACCAACTAGCCAACTAATTTCTTCAACTTTGAAGATCGAATCTGAAAGCAGAAGCGAGGGAAAGTTATCTGAAAATTTGTATTGATCCTGGAAGTTTTTATTCAGCGTGGGAGTGGTATTCTTGCGCTTTTATTAAACGGATTATTTAATTTTTTTTTTTATCTATTCGTGCACAAATTTTTTTTTCGTTTCGCCTTAGAATTTTTTAAAACTAAAACTAACATTTGATATGCGATTCATGCTATACAAATTGTACCAAAAAAAAATCGTCTATTATATTAAATGCCTGCTCTGTATTTAATTTAAAAACATCAGTATTTAATGAATAGTTTGCAAATAGCTTCGTCACTCATAAAAACTATCTACAAAAAAATTGGCAAGATGTAGAACTTCTAGGATTAAATCAAAATTTATAGCAAATACTAAAAAAATACAGCAACAACAGTTGGTTGATTTCGCAGCAACTAATCGCTGCACATGCAGGACGTAGCAGTTAGAAATGATTACTAATAATTGGCAAAAAACCAAAAACAGAATAATTAAGTCAATAAAATGAGCGACGACGTGTGCGGCCAATAATGGACACTTTTTGAAAAAAAAATTGGTTGTAAGAAATAAATTGTTATAACAATTCGCAGTTTTTTTGCGTTAATAGAATACAGTTTTCTTGTCGCTGATTTTTAAAGTGGCAAAGCGAATTGGCTATTAACTGGCTGTTGCTTGACGCCGTAGAGTCTATTAAGAACTGCAAAACTAATGTTGGGGTGTTGTAGTGATTTTCGTTTACAGTTTCCTTACAAATTTATACAGGCTTTTGTGTGCATGTAAATTAAGGTGGTTGGCGGTTCATATATAAAATACAGTCGAATATTTTAAAACTTTTATCAAAGTACTGCGGCTATCATAGGCATTCTCGGTAGAAAAAAACTTACGGTGAAAATGTAGTTTATTTTAAGATAAGAGACTACGCTCTATTTTTTTTTAAGTAAGACCCACAGTAGACCATATATATTATGAAAATTTGCATTTGAAAAGCAGCTCAAATTTTTTGTTATATTTTTATATATGCCTTGGAAATTAATGGGGTAATATTTTTTAATGAAAATTAGACCACCACGTTTCTTAGAATTCCTCGAATTTACAGAAGAATACAGAAAAATTGTTCCTGTACCTCACAATCTTTTAAAGGAGAGAGTTATGTAGAGGCTGAAGTTGCAGGATTTTAAACGAACTTTTTCTTTTGGCAAAATCGTGAACAGCGCCAAGCGATCAGCCCGTGCATAAAAGTGAACAAATATTGTTCGCTGTCAAGTTGATAACGAAAAATCATAAAGTAATTTGAAAAAAAAAAAATACTGTTTAACGGTTTTACAGAAAATATGTTTCTATTTTTGTGTACTGGCACAGAGCTAATATTAAATGAAATACCAATATCACTCCAACGAAATTAGAGTTTATACTCTGTGATTTTTTATATCATTTTGGCACAGCTGATTTTATAAATATAAGCGATTTTTGAGCTACATTAATATTAGTCACATCAAATGCAAATTCGAATATCGAACATTCCTACAAAACTGTTTAAATACAAGTTTTCAACTTTTGGAAAATGTGAAAAAATTAAAAAAAAGTTTATAAAAACTTTTGAAAAAAAATATGGGTATGCATTTTTAAATTCCTTTACAATAAAGTATACAATTGGGTGTGTCATTAGTCATAAAGCCATAAAATTAAAAAAAAATACAAAATTGCTTAGTTTTAATTTTTTGTTACAATGCAATCCAAAAACATAGCTTTTGAAATTTAAAATTTTATGACTTTATGATTTATGATGGCGTGATTCACAACACAAATAAATTGCAAGTTTTAAGACGGTAGAAATAAGCGTAAATTAAAAAAAATGTTCTTTCAGGCTTGGGCTTCGTTGAAATGAAATTTAAAGGGCGCACAGTGTACGATTTTGAATTTAGGACGGCAAAAATGGAAATTTCTTTATTTTTTTTTAATGTAGCCAAAATATCAAGTTTACAAAAACATACGTGTATTGGGACTCCGGATAGTAGATACCACTTAAACAAAAAAAATTAACTTTTAATGCGCATACAAGTAAAACATATGAATATTATAAAAAAAATGAGAAAACCCGACAGACGTTGCCCTGCCCACATTTATTTTTTAAATGCCCTTTGAGTATGTAACCAGAAAACGGATTTCGATTTCTGTTACATATAACAGGTGGCAATCCTCTCAAAAATATGGGTATGCACCTTGTCCCCGCCGAGACGAATAGTTTGACATTCATATTTTAAAATTTTATATCCTTGTGTGTAATTAAATTGAATTTGACTGCTAAAAAAGGTGGAAACCATTTTAAAAATATACCTTTAAACTTTCTCTTAGCGAAACAAATGTGTTGAAAATCATATTTTACTATTGCATATAACTTGTGTGCAATTTCACTGATCAAGGATATGACAGCCTTCTTTGAAATATAGCTGCCAATAAACATTATCCTAAGTGAAACGAACCGTTTGAAACCCATACTAACTAGTATACATTTGGAATGAATTTATTAAATTTGACTTTTTAGCGAATCGAACAGTTTGGCATCCATGTTTTAATATTTCATATAACTTCGGGGATTAAAACTGGCGGCAACCCTCGTAAAATTAGCTGTAAATCTTCTTTCCGAAACGAACCATTTGACACTCAAATTTTTATTTTTTAACTTGTGCATAACTTATATAAATTCGACTGTTCAAACAGATGGTAACCCTTTACCAATGTAAGTAGATACAAAATTTAACAAAAATCTGTCGATCCGCTTTGGAGGAATCCAACCACAAACACCGTGACACAAGATTTATATACATATATAAGACAATTTATTTATTAGTTTAATTTGCCAGTGTTTTAAAAATAAAATTAAATTTGTTATATCATTTAAGATCTGTGTCTTTTTTCTTCAAAGGAAGCTAACTTTCTAATGAGTCCACCAAGTCCCGCCTAAACTGTTTTTATTTATAAAACGTATAAACTCGGCTTTATAAGAATTGTGAAATAAAAATATTGTAAAATATGTAAAAAGTCTATTAGTAAATATTGACCCTCTGATGTAGAGGAAATAGTTTCGGAACGAATTTTTAACAGAAAATCTATGTTTTGTATGTTAATTTTTCTTATATTTTCATCCAAGTTTCTTTTCCAGCATTATTTCGTGAGTCTCGGGTTCAAATTCTGGACGAGGCAAGTAAAATCTACAATTATAGAAAAAGTTTTTTTCTAATCGCAAGAAATGGCAAAGCTCCGAATGTATTTCTGCCACGAAAAAAAAAAAATTGTCACCCTAGAAAGCTAGGCGATAGAAGTGAAACTTCATGGATCTCGATGGGCACTTGAAATGAAAATACTCACCCTAGCCAGCAAGTTTTATGAGATAGAAATATTTCCCCGATAAGAGGAAGCCACTATTCATTATTATGGAATTTTTAACGGTGTTAGGTTGATGAAAAAAGATACATAGCTGATGTTTCCGCCTCCATTTATAAAAAATCTACTCATTCACTTCCATACTTTTATGTTCAAGAAAAGATACAATTGGTTTGTGGTATGAAAAATATGAAATGAAAACTCGTGATTGTAATTTATTTAAATATCTTGAGAAAATTGCATCTATTGTCGTAGTAGGAGGTTAGCGAATGCAAAGCTTCCTCGCAGAATGGCTCGCAAAGTTCCTCTTATGAGAAATGCAAATTTAAAAAGAAGGAAGGAATTTGTCCTCCCCCATACATCATGGCACGGAGCAGAAGGTGAACGAAAGTGGCGTAACATTCCCTGGAGCGATGAAACAAAAATAAATCTGTTCGAGAATGACGCAAATTGAATGCAGCGCAGATCACAAGGTAAAGAGTTTCACATAAAGTTAACTAAAAGGACGTTTAAAGATTGCGGCGGAAATATAATGCTATGGGGATGCTTTTGTTGGTATGGAGTCGATCCAATTTATCGTATCGAAAACATCATGGACAGATTTGTTTATCGGAGTATACGGCAAGAAGTCATGTTACTTTATAGTATAGGGCATATGCCAATTGTATGGAAGTTCCAACAAGATAACGATCCCAAGTATTTTTTTAAAGGTGAAGGACTGGTTCTGGGGAAAAAATGCCCGAATTATTGATTGGTCTTGTCAATCGTCTGATCTCAATCCAATTGAGTAGCTTTGGAATGAACTCAAAAGAGAAGTTTCAAAGGATGAGTGTACCAACAAAACTCAATTGTGGGAAAATATTGAAAAAAGCATGGTATAATATACCTGTAAAAACATGTCGGAAACTCATCTCATCTATGCCCAAATGAATAGATGCAGTACTGAAAAATAATGGCGGATACTCAGGATATTAGTTATATAATTATATTATTTTTAGGTTTCCTGTGAATTACTTGCTATTTCATTTTTATATAATTTACATCTATTTTAGTGACCAACTGAAAAGGATGATTTTTCGTTTTTGTTGCCTTACACAATTTTGATAAGTTTTTAAAACCTACAAGGAACATATTTTCAATAAAAAGTGTATTAACTTGAAAACGCCTTACCTTTTGTTTAACTAAATGTATAATTTTAATGAAATTCTAACCAGTTTCGAAACTAAATATCACACACCTATTTCAGTGTCCATATGTGTAGTTAACAACCCTTTTCGTGGGAAACGTTTTTCTTATCTTGACCAGCCTCCTTATATTTAAATATACATATGTACATAATATTCTCTTTACAGATCTACCCAGTAAACATTTGGAGTCCGATATGAGTTCTTATAGGAGTCCAATATGAGTGTGTTTCCCTTATTGCGATGGTCGTCATATATGAGTCCGAATTCATATACCATATGAGCCTCTTTTAGGAGTCATATATGACTCATATTTTAGAGAAAATAAGAGTTCTTATAATACATCTGTTTCTTTTATAGTAAAACAATAGAAATAATGTAATACTAAATAAAGAAAGTAAAATTCAGTTTCTATTCCATTTTTGGTAAAAAAAAAAAAACAAAAATTAAAAAATTATATAAAAATTTTCCTTTTTTTAAAAAATACTTAAAAAACTCATTAGATTCCTGTCTTTGGGTTTTCTTATCCCTATATATAACTCGGTCTCGCGCAGTTTGAAACCACTTTATTGTAATTTTCTTAAATTCCACCTCATTGCTAAATTTTCGAGAAAACGCTTCTATAATAATAACAAAAAGTTAATTAAGAGCACCAAACGGCATTTCAAAAGTATTACCCTTAAAAGCACTTGTTATGGCCATATTTTGAAGAGAAATTTTGCCTTCAACATCTATCCATGATATTTCGCAGGCCAACTCGTCGGCATTTTAATTACATAGACTTCATTTTCCTGAAAAAGACAAAAGAATTGACTTGACCTTGCTTGATCTGCCACAGCAAAACATTTTTCGACTACATTCTTTCTTTTTAATGATTTAATTACCGCAATTGCCTCTTTATGGTCTCTTCTTCGTGACATTAAGTAGACAAAAACCTTTTAATGTTTTTTATATTTTAGATATGTATGTATATTAAATTATATTTTTATTCACTAACCACACTGATTTTTAGAAAAATAAAAGTGGTAAATCTTTTTGATAGTAAAAAGTATTCTTTACACTTCAAAAGTTGCACTTCAACTGAATTTTTGTTCATCGATGAACGCATGTATTCGTTGGTCGTGGAATTCGTGGAAACACAAGTAACGGCATTTCCAAAATACAATACATTGCAAGAGATGATGACTCATAATTCTGAGCCTCGTATTTCCGTCACATTTTATACTCATTTCGGACTCATAATTCTGAGCCTCATATTTCCTATATTCTTTCCACTCATTTCGGACTCATTTCGGACTCATAATTCTGAGCCTCATATTTCCGTCATATTTTGTACTCATTTCGGACTCATAATTCTGAGCCTCATATTTCCTACATTCTTTCCACTCATTTCGGACTCATTTCGGACTCATAATTCTGAGCCTCATATTTCCGTCACATTTTATACTCATTTCGGACTCATAATTCTGAGCCTCATATTTCCTATATTCTTTCCACTCATTTCGGACTCATTTCGGACTCATAATTCTGAGCCTCATATTTCCTATATTCTTTCCACTCATTTCGGACTTATTTCGGACTCATAATTCTGAGCCGTCCAAAAATGTTTGCTGGGTACTGTAACTCTTTTGTATAACCATTGACTGTGTGCGAAATTTGCCACATTATTTACCGTTTGCATCAACATCACTTCGCTAATTTATTTTGAATGTTAAGTAAATACATTTGCTACTTGTTGCTCGCTACTGCGGGTAATTGTTGCCGGGGCTACTACTTACTGTTTAATTTGATGTGCCTTGTTGCAGCTTGCTGTTTACCTTTTGCCGCTGCAGCCGCTGCTGCTGCCCCAACTTTTGCTTCTGATGCCATTTGTTCTACACACAATGCTGAACGCGTGCCACTACCGACTGGGAAGTAGCAGCAAAATAAACAAAAAATAAAAACCAGCGATTACCCACAGTACCGCGGCAACAGCTGTCAGTTAAAAAACCCCATTTAATGTAGCTTCCAATGGCCAATTGCCAATTGAGTGAATGGAGCTTTGACCAACCACCACACAGTGCAGTACCTGGGGCCGTTTGAATAGGCCAGAATCGAAAGGAAAATAAAAGTTAGTGTAATAACAATAGCAATGGAAACGACGTGTGAGAAAACAACAGTAAAAACATTAAAAACAGTAATCGAGCAGTCAGTCAGTCAATAGGCACAAATCGCCAACAATGCGCGACGACATTTGTACTTACTCACTTCAATACTTACGAGTAGGAGTACGAGTACGAGTATTTATGTCGGTGCATAGGTACTTAGGAGTTCGGACGCTTGCACACTCACTTGACGTGCTCATTTGCTCTTTGTGTTGTTTCTGTTTAATGAGTGATTATTGTTGACAGTATTTAACACCGCTTAACGATTTGTTTATTTTCAGTTTTATTTTTATTTTTTTGTTTTGCCTGGGCATTTTCTTTCTTCTGTTTACTTCTTTCGGCTTGTTTATTTATTGTTTATTATTTATTTAAAATGAAAATGACACTACCTTAAGTACTATTTGAATTTTAATGCGCATCGTTGGCGACCAAACAGCGCTATATTTAAATGAACGTGAATTATGTATTGAAGTATCTAGTTGATGCTCGGGTATTTAATGATAAAGGTAGACTCGGAAACGAATCTTATCAAAAATTAAAAAAAAAAGGATTACTATTAGTGGTGCTTAAGTAAATTTTCTCACACATTTTCTCTGTTATTTCCTGCTACCAAATTTTATTTTCACTTGCCGATTAATCTGTGTAATCAAATTAACATTCATCTCGAAACATATTTATGGTTTTGCATTTCCAAACACTCGCAGGGTGTTATACACCTAGGTTAGGTTAGGTCGGAATGGCAACCACAGGCGCCGGCTCACTTTGGCAAGTAACAGGAGGCCCATTGTGTTACCACAAAGAAAAATTTTTACCATCCGAAGAAAAAAATTACCCCGCCCAAACCATTTTGCCTCGCTGATGAACGTCAACAGGCAATTTACCTCTGTGCTTGAAACCCCACTAAGGTCATCCAAAAACGGTGCTCCCAGATATCGCATTCTGCTTTTATACAGTGCAGTACACTTACACAGTGAATGCAAGATCGCTTCTTCCTCCTCGTCATTCTTGCAGCTCCTACAGCATTTTCGGAAGGGTACTCCCAACCTTTCAGCATGTTTCCCTATCAGACAGTGCCCTGTTAGAGCCTCGATCACGTTAGAAATGTTTTCCCTTTTAGGCCACGTCTGCCTTAAGGTTCGACAGGTCGTATTTTGCCTCCATCTATTGTCAGCTTTTTATATGTACAATCTCTGAGTAGCAGTTTTCAAGTGGCAAACGGCATACCAATGCGTTCTTTATCTTGAAGAACCTGCTTGGTCGTACCTTGTCTTGCAAGTTCATATGCCATGTAGTTTCCTTCTATGTTCCGGTAACCAGAGACCCAAATGAGGTACAGTCTGTTCTGCTTTGCCATCTCCTGCAGAGATAGGCGGCAGTCCAGCGCGATGTTCGAGTTAAACGTGAAAGAGTTCAGAGCTCTGATTGCAGCCATGGATGTCACTAAAAATGTAGATATCTCTTCCTATAATCCCGGTGCCAAGCTTCTCTACCGCCTGCATGATAGCTGGGACCTCACCCTGGAAGACGCTGTAGTTTTTTGGTAACCTAAAGGAAATTTGCAGGAGAGGGTTTCTTGAGAAAACGCCTCTTCCAACCTTATTATCGAGTTTCGAGCCATCTGTATAAATGGCAATGATATCAGGTGGAGTATGCAACTCAAGTTTCCACTCCTCCCAGCTTGGAACTCGTGTAATAAAAATTACTGTCCGAAACCGATGTCAAAGCTCACTGATCAGTGCTGCTCGGATTAGAGCCGAACTTGTTAAAAGCACAAGATTGCCCTTGGCTTTCAGGGTGCCACTGGGATGTCTCTCTTAGTCGCAGAGCAGTCATCGCTACTATCTTTTGTCCAACCAAATCTAAAGGAAGAAGGACTAACATGGCGTTCAAGGCCTCATTTGGAGTGGTTCTGAGCGTCCCACTTATACAGATTTTACCAGATCTTTGCACCTTGGTGAGTAGCCTGAGGTTAACCTCTTTTTCTAATGCAGGCCACCATACGATCACCCCATGTAGGAGAATTGGCCTGACGATCGCTGTAAAACTCCACCGACTGATCCGGGGACTAAGACCCCATTTCCTGCCTATGGCTCCCTTACATGTGTAGAGGGCTATGTAAGTTTCCTCATAACGTTCAACTAACTTAGTTTCTTTCCAGTTCAACTACCTATCTAAAATAAAAAATTTAGCACTTGCAGAAAGAATTAACCGGATACCATTTAGTACCGGTGGAGTTCTCGAAGGCATTTTATACTTGCTCGTGAAGACCACAAGTTCCACCTTATTTGAGCTTACCCTAAGCCCGCAGCGGATGGACCACTTGGATACCTCTCACAGCGTTTATTGCATCAGCTCGCATAATGTCTAAAGAAGGCAAATGTTTTTCAAAAGTTTTACTATATAATAATTGTGCTTATTGGAATGGAATGGCATTGAGGTATACCGGAAATCCGAAATCAGGTTTTCAAGGGCTCAGTCATAGTAACCCACTGCACTTAAGACATGGAAAGGATAAAAGCAATAAGATATAGGAAAAAAGATTAGGAAAGTGGGTAGGTTGGGACTTCGTTTATCAACGACAAATCTGTCAGACTCTTATGAATCTTAGAAGTTTAGCAAGGGATAGAGAATTGACATTTTCCATTCTCAATACATCTGACCCAATATACTCCATCGCACCCTTGCGAATGCAGGACAGATAGAGGCAGTGCTCTACGCAATCCTTCATGCCCAGGTAAAATGGATCGTGTCCAACCCAACTAGAGCCCATAGCTTTTTCCTTTTCTGTCTAAGAAGGGATTTCACCACGTGGCCCAGTATTTTCAAGAAGCACCTGGTTAATTTGCAGTTATCCCGCCATGACCCGCAATTATCTTGAGCACCGTAGTGTCCCAGCACCCACATGAATTCAAGCTTATTCCATTTTCCAACAGAGTTTAGCCTCAAATTAGTTTCTTGGACAATTTTTAAAAAGATGCGAACCGTCTCCAAGGCCATTAGAGCCGCTTGGCTGTCACGGCAGATTCTAATTTGGTATCCACACCACCTTTCGCCTATTATCCAGTCCACTACCATAAGTATATCATTGTCATTGTACCTAAGGTAGGCAAGCATCTAAAATCGCCGTCCAGATACCAACCAGCTCCAGTCCCATTTTCTGTCTTGGAACTGTCAGTGTAAAAAGTTTTCACTGAACCTTCCAAGAAAATGCATGGATCTCTCCATTGTTCCCTTGTGGGAAAGCCTATGGTAAACTTTGTACCAAAAGAGGCTCTCAGTATCAGTTTGTTGTTTGGGGATAAAAACAAAGGGGATTAAGTTAGGTTAGGTGAGAGCGGCTGCAATCGTGCAAGTCAGCGGTTGCACACGTAAAGTCCGTTGTGATACCGCTAGCAGGAGCAATGGATTTCCTTCCTTTCTTCCCTTAGAAGGCGACCCACAGAGTTCGCCTTAAGTAGCACATAAAATAGGGATTGCTTGCCGAGCTCAAGTCTTTAAAGTACCTATTTAAGAATTGTTTTCGACCTTTGGCCATGGTTAGACACTGGCAGATATAGTGTTCGATATTCTCGACTTCCTCTTCGCCCCTGCAGCTTCGATAGAAATAGTAGGTTAGGCATCTCAATCTTTTCCCGTGTGTGCCCAGAAGGCAGTGTCCGGTTATTACCCCAACCATTAGTCTAGGAGGAGTTCGGTTAAAGCGAATCAGCGCTTTGGATCACTTTGCCTCAACCTTCGGCCAAACTTGTTTGGTAATCTGACAAGTGGGTTCTATGGCCTCGATGAATTTGAACATTGCTGTGCCAATCTTCCATACAACTTTCTGTGTCCGGAGCTATCATCGTCGTGCCACAATCCAAAAGAATGTTGTCGGCACATGCATTGCCTTCTATTGAGTTGTTAAGACCAAGGGTAGCAAGTCCAACAAAGCATTCAGAGCCGTTCCTCATGTCGTTCTCATTGCAATCGTAATGCCTATGTACGAGCATATGTGCAGCCTGTTTAACGCAGAAACCGTGGATTCAACCATGGTTTTAGGCCACCAAACCCCATGAACCATTGTGGTTGTGCTCAAATACTACAGCTGGTCTCAGACTTCAAGTCTTCCTGAAGGTTCTCCGATACTGTCCAGCAACTTTCATTGCTAGATTTTCCTTCGGTTCAACATAAGCTTTTCAAGTAATTTTTCTATCGAAGGTCGTAAGTTTACGCCACTAAACACCGGAAGTAGGAAGGCTCACCTTCCAATTTTCTGTTCCTCGTAAAGAATACCGGCGTTGTCGTGCTGCATGCATGCACCAATCTCATCAAAGGTTCTCTGTATGTTTCCACTAATCCGGCGGAGAGATATTCCTGTCATTAAAACAAAAGGACTTTCCACTCTGGTAAGCGTGTTGATAAGTTCTTAATGGACTATCTAACAAAACCTTTGATCTCATGTGTTTTTTGACCGTGTGTTCCAGGCTCTTCAGCATGAAAGATGTCAGCCCTTTTTACCTGTAGCGTTTTGCTAGTGCGTAATCATCTTTTTCCGGTTTGGGAATGAAAGCTACCTTAACTCTTCTCTAAAGCATAGGAATATGACAAAAATTCACACAATCTCTAAAGATTCTTGTCAAAGCATTAATGTGCTTGACCCCGAACATCGAAAGAGGATATAGAAAACCTCATTGACTTTTTAGACACCAACCGTAATGCAATGTATAAGTTTAGTCTAGTGGACATCTCTGCCTGCGCTAGAAATTAACCTGCTACCCGAAAGGTGTTTCTATGAGAGGATAAGAGTTAGAGAGATAACTAACATCGATGTAGTATAAGATTCATCAGATCTTTTGGGAGAGTCTAGCCTAACCGTTTGGCCTTCTTGAAGTACCTTGCCCCGTCTTGCCGACTCTTTCCTATTCTCAACATCACTCCAGATATCCTTATAAGAACTTTGTTTAGATTTTCATTCAGCGTGTTCCTGGTTCGAATGCTGACCGGAAGAAGCAACATCAAAAGTTATAGGTTAACTTTTTTTCTAACAGCGATCACCTCACGACAGGCAATGCCAATCCTCCGAATGTATTTTTGGGATGAAAAAAATTTCACAGGCCCCTTATTTTGTGGTACAACATCCAGACGCATACCACAAATTGTAGGAGAAGTTCGGCCAAACATTGACCTATATCACGTAAGGGCCAAATAATAATAGTAATTATTATTATTATTATGCCTTTCATAAAGACAAAATGATCAATAAGAATATGTAGCCAGACCCATCAGGAAATGTCAGAGCAGCTCAGAAATTGTCAATGAGTTTTAGGAAAAATTGGTACTAACTTGCCAATGAGTACTTTGTAACTTCATTTAATTAAAGGTTTTCTTAATTCAATCAAAATTGCAGCCATCCTTAGCTTATAAAGTGTAAAGTTTTGTTAGTAGTTGTAGCTAAAATTAATATGCTAGGTTTTATAATACACTTCAATATTAAATTAGTTTCTATACCAGAAAGTCACAGAACTTTAATGTTAGTAATTTTAAAGACCTTAGTAATGTTAATAATGCACTTACAAAACCTACAACAACTATTTAGTAGAAAAACGCGATTCCCATACGGTCTTAGAATCTATTAGGCAATTAGATATGCTTTTGCATTTGCTGCTCAAACTAATAAAATTAATAATAAAAAACAAAAATATAGGAATCGGACAATTTTTTTAGTACTAATGAGGCGAAGAATCTTGTCAAACAAACACAATATATAGTAATTTTTATGGTGTTATTAAGTATTTAAAGTTGTCTGAAAATAACTTTAGACCGAAAAAGAGATAGCACGCTCCTTACTCAATGCGCTTTACACTTTCGCTGTGGTTTGATACCGCCATTGAGATAGCAAAAAAATGTGCATTTTTTTATCGAGATATCTACAAAACAAACAAATTGGTTCTTCCACCATGTTCGTTTGAATTTTTAAATTGTGCTTTTATTTTGGTTTTTTGTTTTTTTTTGGATATTTCAATACAATATTGTAAGCAATTAGTGCGCCGAATGCGATATTTCCCACACAAATCACGCGGTTGCATTGGCAGCTTTGTCAATTTTTCCAAATGAGCGAAAGTGTTGCAAATCAAATGCCAACCCACCCACAAATGAAATGTGACAGTTAGCGACATGTGCGAGTACATAAACGACAAGCGGGCTACACACACACACACACACACACACACATGCACACACACATGCACATGCATACATTCGTTGAGGCCGTACGTGCAAATACTGGCAAAGTAGAAATCTATAGATGCTTGAAAATTTAAAAAAAAAAATGCAACAGCTGGCTTTCAATGGATTGATAGCCACACCAAATCAGTATTCAACAAAGCAAGGCTTGCACTAACACATACAGCATTTGTGATTCTGCATACCACCCTGCAATAAATTGTGCGACTACCCTGTACAGTGAGTATTCCGGAATGAGTTAAAATTGGGCACAGTTGGACGTTAGATTTTTTTGTTTTTATGGCAGAGAATTTCTTGTTCAAACTGATCATCAGATCTTAAAATTGTTTTATTCTTTAAAATCACCAAATTCGTTTATAATTACATGGAAAGTATTATTAAAATAATACGAATTTAAAAAAGAACATTTAAATAAAAAATAGAATATTTTAAAGGGATCGAGTGCTCTGATGAAATTATGTTGAAAAAACTCAAAATTTTTATAAAAAGTTCTTTTTGGAGAATTTTATTGAAAACGCGAATTTAATAAGCGATAATCTAAGTAAACCAGAAGCCCAAGAATAATAATTTTTTTACCGTTGAATTTTAAAAACGTCAGCCTAATTTTGATAAGAATTATACAAGCCATTTTATAGTAACTATGAGTCAAACTAATTTTTAAAGTTATCGATATTTTTCGAATTTTATATTATAAATGGCTTTTCATAATAATTTTTAGTGAGAACAATTTTTTAAATCAACAATAGCAACTATTTATTTTTAAACTTTTTTAATAAAAGACTTTACAGAATAATTATAAGGGAGTTACATTTTTTACGTCCTTCAAAGACTTTTACTTTGAGACTTATATTATAAAATGCATAATAGTTACGAGTAAGGCAACTTTTTTTAAGTCTGGAAGGAGAAAAGAAATAGTACCGAACTACTCTAGAATAACTACTGAACTGGTCACGAAATTAATTCGAAGTGGTCTCTCATCAGTTCCGAACTAACCCCGAAATGGTTCGATAAAGTCTCGTTCTTCAGGACTTCACAATTTTTTTCTGACTCATATTTATTATGAGAAGAGTTTTATTTCTATTATCTCAAACTAAAAGTCTTTGAGAAGTCTTAAAAAAACTTATCTCGCTGATAACTATTATGCAAAGAATTTTATAATATAAGTCTTAAAATGAAACATAAATTATACGCCACTTAATCTTAAAAAATCTAAATTTATGAGTTTTTCGCGAAGAACTATTCAGCCAGCTTCTTACACAATAAATAACTATACTCTGGATCAAGTGTTTGACTTTGATGACTTGGGAGTTACAATGGATTCCAAACTTAATTTAATTAATAATAGTCATGTTAATGCTATAGCTAATAAGGCTAGAGGGATATTTGCCTTTATAAAACGATGGTCAAAAGAATTCAAACACCCATATGTAACAAAGGCTCTTTTTACAACTTTAGTAAGACCTATGCTAGAATACGGTTCGATAGTTTGGAGCTCACGTTATCAAGTTCACATTGATCGGCTGGAATCAATTCATCAAAAATCAAATCAAAAACAGTTCTTGCTTTTTGCCCTAAGAGACTTTAGATGGGATTCTCGGCTTAATCTTCCTCATTATACTGATCGTTCGAAGCTAATAAATCTTTCTACTCTTTCCAGCCGTAGAAAAATGCTAGGCATAATATTCATTACTAAACTACTCACAGGGTCTATCGCAAGCACATTTCTTATTGCCGAAGTTAAACTTAATGTTCCTTCTCGGATTTCAAGACACTTTAAACCTCTTTATTTAAAACAGTGTAAAACCAATTATGAATTAAATGAACCTTTCCGATGTTTATGTCAAGATTTCAACTATCTTTCCAGCACTTTTGATATTACGGACTCACTTTTCACCATAAAAAGAGCTGTACTGTCCTTTCTCAATAAATGATTAACGGCGGTATAATATATATTTGATTCAGCTGATGAAGTTTTTTTACTCTGTAGCTGAGCAGTTTTCGATCTCGACGGCTAACAAACTTTTTCCCTCTTAACAACTCGGCACAAAAAAAATTATAAAAATAAAAAAAAAGATCCGTACGTCATGCGGACTGTGCCCCTCGTGTCGGTTGGGCAAGAAAGAGGGTAACCGTTGGGCTTATTATAAAGGTTATAGATTACTCGAAAAATTTCTATTTTAATATAATACTTATTGATTAACTTTTACTCTTTTCTCTTATAATAGCTTTGTCTCTGAAACAAGCGGTTTCTAGTATCAGATTCTATTGCATTTTGTAACAATTTAATACAAATAAGACTATTGAAATCAAGAACAATAGATTTTGAAAAAATTGTCGGTGATTACAATATAATTTATATTTCTCAAAAAGATTTAACTAGAATTTTATTATTTGGTTAGGGGTTATTTGAGTAAAGGCAAAGTTGGTATATAACGGATGTTTTTGTTTAGACTAATATAACTTTCGATAGGGATAGCTGTCACTTGACAGCTGGTAAATGACATTTTGTTTTGACATTTCTGTTCAGTAAGCATTGGGAAATCATCATGGAAAGAATGATGCCGCAACAAAGTTTACAAATTTTGGAAATTTACTTTAAAAATCAGTATTCTGTTCGCACTTGGTGAATTTTATGGTCCACATAATCGAGCATCCGAGCATCTTATTCGTCGAATTGTTGATAAATTTCGAGCAACATTTACTCTACTCGATGAAAAATCAACAACAAGATAAAGAACTGTACGTACAGAAGAAAATATTGGTGCTGTGTTAGTGTTGGAGAAGATCCGAATTTGTCTAGTCGCCGCCGTGCTCAACTAGTTGGACTTTGTCCATCCACAACATGGAAATTCAAAACTGGGCTGATCGCTTCCGATTCACCAAAGCTTGTCGTGGCGGACATAGGCCAGAAATCGTTTTTTAAATATTAAATGTCGTGAAAATATCTTTAAAACTAAAAAAAATAAATTTGGCATCATACTCCATTTTTTATGTTTTTTATTTCAATTAAAAGTTCTATTAGTCTAAAAAAACACCCTTTATTTAGAGTTGGATGATTCTAAGGAAAATATAAAAAGGGAAAGGCTTTTAAGCATATTTTTCAATTTGAGGTTCACAAAATGTATTTTTAATATTGTTGAATGGGTATTATATTATATTAAAAGCACTCATAGAGGAATGTCTTTACTTTCATTCTAGTAAATTGTCGGCATTTAAATATTTTGCAAGTTTGTAGAACATATTTCTTAATTACGACCGATATATTTTCAAAATTTGCTTTAGTTTCGATATGATTATGATTGTCATTAGGGTTAAATTAGAAGAAAGAATAAAGTATTTAGGAATTTAATAATAGATAACCTTTTAATAATAATTTATTAAAAATGCTTTGTAGTGAAAAAGAAAGCAGGATTTATTTTGCTAGATCAAAGTTACAGACCGGCAATTTGGATATTTAAAAGTTTCACTCGAATTTATAAGAACACATAATGATTTTCAAAAGTGTAGATAATACACAAGATATTGAAGAAATTGTTATTAGAATAATATATACAAATCATAGCTAAAATTAAAATGATAGATTTGGTAAGTAGAACATATATTGTTTATAAAAAAACTGCTTGCATTAGGCAACGAGAAAAACAGAAAAAAATGTAAATAGAATTAATTCGGAAAAGGAAAGTACACCAAATTATAATGTTAAAAATCTTTCTATTAGAAATTCTAAAGTAAAAATTGCTAAACGTTTTCCAAAACATGGCATTTCCAACTGAACTTAAATTGATTTTGTTTCATTTAAAGGACCTTAAAAACAATTTGCAGATTTATGATAAATAAAATAAAGCGTAAAACACAAACATAGGGCTATTCGAATTTGTTGTTATTTTTGAAATAATTGTACCTCTTAATTTACGGAATTCAATTGGAAGGAACTCGAATTTTTAGAACGGGCGAGTTATATGTATAGTGCAACAAAACTGATTAAAGTCCCTAAATCATCAATAAAATTTTCTTGCGCGAACAAAAGGAATGCAGCTCAGTCCATGCAGAGCGATGCCAAGCGGCACTAGTCGCATGCTCCTTTGCGCCTCATCTCGAACACATTCCGCACATGTGGCGTTTATGGCCGGGTAGGCATACAAAATTTGTACGTGCTTGTAAGTTGCATGCAAAATATGTGACAAACTGCGACAAAGCAAACGTGCGACAAGTCATGGATTAGCAGAAAAAGTATAAATAAAAAATATTGAATAAAAAATTTTAGAAAAAAATCCTACAAAGTTGGCAATGCATGCTCTTGATTTGGATTAACGAAAGACTTAAGCGACGAACTTTTTCTGTGTATTTTATTTTAGTTAATTTTAATTTTTTTATTTTTTTATTTTTTGTTTTTGCTCTCACAGACACAGAGTTCATTGAGGTGCCTGCCGCTGGTGCGGCATCGAACGCGATCTGTTGTCGGCCAAATTGGTGATTTTTGCTACGTAAATTTTATAACAAACTGTCAACTGTCAGCAACAGCAGCAACAACAAAAACTACAATAAGCAAAATCGCAAAAACTATGTTGCCTTATAGTTTTGGTTATTTTTTCTTTGTTTTGCGACTGCTAGTCGCATGCAATTGCTCTATTATTAGTAGGTTTTGTTAGGCGAGCGTGCCACACGAGTATGCCACATGAGTGTTGCCCATTTTGTGGGGTGTACTTGTACCGAAATCGGCATATTTTATTGTCACCGTTTATACACTTTTTATGCGCATTTATTTATGTCGTCGTTGGCTTTTTGTTTTTGTTTTCATTTTTTCTCGCTTTCCTACCTTTGCTCGAATTTGTGCGCCCCTTTTTCGGCCAGCACAACGTCATTATTTGTGGCAGGCACGTAATTAAAATTGACTTAAGTGTCGCCGCATGCAGTGTGCACTTTTTTTGGGTTGTATTCAATTTTTTCTTGTAATTTATTCGCGCGTTTTGTTTTGTTTGAGAGTTGTAGCTTTTTAATGCTGCAAGTGTGGCAAATGTCGTCACACCCAGACTGCTACAGTTTCGTGCAAAAAACAAAACAAAAAACAAAAAACAAAAAAACAAAAAACTCATATCGATATCAACAGCTAATAAAGTGCGAAAAAGCAGCGAAGCTAAAACAAGTAAAACAGAATAACTAAATTAACGCTTGCCACAACAAAGAAAATCAAACTAAGCAAAGCCACACACATCACGTCGTCAGGGGTCTGCAGAAAAAAAGTCGTCAAACTTGAGTATCATTGGAGTTTTTTGGACATTCGTAAGTCATTAAGTAACTTATCTCTTTTGCTAGTTACATTGTTGTTGCGGTAGCGGTTTTTTCTACCTAAATTCCGTAATTTACTGCGTCATCGTTAATGTCAGTTTTCAAGTAGTTTTCCCATTAAATTAATGTAATTAGTTTTATATTATTTATTTTTATATTACATTTCGTTACTTAGTTTCGTCGTATGCTGCATTTGTTGTAATTTACTTGTGGCAACTTTTAATTACCACTGACAGTGGCCCAAGGGACATCAATATGCGGACGCAGCATATACAGCGTACATGTCACTCCCTTGATATTTCACTTCGAACTCCTTTGATAGTTCCCCCTCTTGCTGTACGTTTGAATGTTGCGTATACGCCCAGTATGACAAGCACTAACCTGCAGGCGGTTATCGTGATATGAAGTTGTTGTTGTTGCTTGTCTGTTACGTGAGGCAATTAGCTTTTACTTGCGTCTTTTTGGTAACTCGCTTTGAATGGAAATATATACTAAGCTATTTAAAACTTGCTGCTGAGGCGAAGGGAACTTGGTGTAGAGCAAAGTACAGGCCTTGAACAAACGACAAAAGAAAAAAATATGTAATCAGAGTGCTACAATTTTTGAATACAACATATTTTATTTTAACTCATTATTGTGTGTTGGCTTAAAAATATTTGAATTTAAAATATTAAAGTGCACATCCGATCCGATCTATCACACTTTACATACCTCTGGTTACTAACACCCATTCAGAAACAGCTGTTATAGAGAAATACGCCACATGCAAAGCTGTCCTGTAGCCAAGAACAACGCAAGCCACTTTAGGGCAATCCCGGGAGAAGAGGCGGTATGCGGGACGTCTTTTTACGAAGAAAGAAAAGAGGAAGACAGACGTGCGTGCGAAAAACTTGGGATGTTATCAGGCAGGAATACCGCCCGATAGTTCTATCAGATAATGTCACAGCAAACTAATGATTTCAAGACCGTGTCTGGTTTCTGCAGAGACGCAGATGGAAATTTGGCAAACGAACTGCTTGAAAAAGACGAGACCAGTTCAATGTTTGGGACCGACGTTTACGCGCCTCCACTAGACCAGGTGAGAAAAGCAATCGTAAGGCTTAAATACAACAAAGCTCTCGGAGCCGATAGTTTACCGGCTGAGCTGTTCCAAGCAGTCGGCGAAGATCTGGTACGATGCATGTAAAAGGTCCTATCAATGATACTGTGCAAATTCCTACATGAGCCAACTGATTGGATCTTACCAGTGTTGCTTCAGACCTGGCAAGTCCATCATTGACCAGATATTCGCTGCATGCCAAATCCTGGAAAAGAAACTTGTCAGCCGAATCGAAACACTTCATCTTTGCGTCGAATATACAACCGCTTTTGATAGCACGACCGGAAGCTTACTTTACGACACTATATCAAAATTGTGGATCCCTGCAAAACTGATACTTCTATGTAGATTGTAAAAAGGAGTATACGTGCTGCGAATCTGAATCGCAAAGTTCCATATATACCGAAAGTATGATAATGCTGGTGTATGCAGATGACATTGGCATGATTGGCCTCAACATTAGGGCAACAAGCGCTACTTTTTCCAGTTTAGAGAAGGAAGAAAAAGAGGTTAGATTAGCGCTGAACGAGGGCAAAACAAGGCACCTTCCGGTGACACACAAAGAGTTCACGCATATTAAGATTCAGGTCACTGTCGACAGTTACAACTTTCAAGTAGAGAAGAATAACTAACCAAAAGGTGTTACTCTGGGCTAGGCAGACAGTTAAAAAGTAGAGCTTCTCTCGCTGAACAAAAATTTACTGCTACAAATCCCTCATCATATCCGTCTGCTTGTATGGTGCAAAAACGTGGACGATGTTGAACAAAGACGAGAAGACTTAGGGAGTTTTTAAAACAACTATTTTACACAACGTGGACGACGGTTGTCGAAGAAGATGGAATGATTAACTGTACGGAATCCATAATGACATGAACTTAGACTCGGCAACCATGGGTGTACAACGAAAGCAAGGACGTCCACGAGCATGGAGGAAGGGCCAAGCGCAGAAGGAATATCTACCCTTCAAATGATTAATTGCTGGAACTTCGCAAAGGAGAGAGGCGATTGGCAAAGTTTTTTGATCTCGGCCCAAACCCATTACGAAACGCTGCAAACATATCTACTGATATCTCTAAACTCGACGGGAATGTCGGAGGAGGAGTATTCTAACCACAGCTAGAAATAGAGACCTTCCTTCTTTAGTGTATACCAAGCTGAGGTGCTGGCTATTTGTGTACCAAATTTTTGGGCGGAGGACTAGAACTAGATTGTGCTCAAATAGATATACCTACATATATGGCTTAGTTGGGTCAGCTCTTCGTTCGGATGATTTGGTATACTTGAGTATCGATCTGTATCTTTTTTTTCATGTTCTTACCAACATCGAGTCAAAAGGGATAAAAACGCTACGCAATTGATGAGTTTTTTCGAGACCATTTCCGAATTATTTCAGATCCCTTTCAAAATTATTTCGGAACTATTTGGGTACTAGTTTGGGATCAAATCTGGATTATTTCGAGCTAATTTCAGACAAGTTCGGGATCCCTTTCAGGATCTTTTTGGGTTCATTTTTGATTCATTCGGTGGATATTTCGCGACCTTTTACTACCATTTCGCGACTAGTTCAGGACCACTTCGAACTAATTTCGGGCTACGCTTTTCGTGACGATTTCAGTACAACAGACAATTTTGGGTTCATTTGCCATCATTTAAAGGTTGACTTCAGACACAGTTGAGGACTAGTTTAGAACTGCTTTGGATTCAATTCTGTACTTGTCCAGGGCTGATTAAGGATAACTAACCAGTTGGAAAATAATTCAGGCCGGGTTTGGAATTAGTACGAAACTGGTTTGGTTTTACATCAGGCTCGCGCACTTAGAATTTTATAAATATTTTGATAGATATCTTGGCCGAAAGCCAATAACATATCTTTGCATAACGAGTCGCCTTTGGTGGAAATGAGGTGCCCACTATATGCAAATTTATGCAAGCAGTCATCGAAAAATCAAGGCCTGGGGAGTGTGAGTGTGATGCGAATTATAGAGCGGTGGCATGATCTTCGAAAATGCTGCTGAAGACGCCATTCCGGCCAATCGCTAGCGCTGCAGAGGCATGATAACCATTTTTTTTTTGCTCAAACTGAAGACAGGCACTTGGGCGATCTTCGATATCAGCAAGATGGCACACCATACCAACAGCCCATAGCAAAATAGATTTTTTGGCCACCGAGTACGGTAATTGTTTCGTTAGACATCTCAGTGATGTCGATTTGACCCCATTAAGTTCGTAGAGTGCCATTAAAAATTTAGCCATAGAATCAGAAATCGTCACTAAGATCTTTGAAAATTGAGTTAACAGAGTCATTTAATTGTTTTCCATAAATAATGGAAATGCTTTTACACATAAATCGATAATATACCAAAAAAAAAATTGATTTTTTTTCTTTTAAGTTTTAAAAATAAACCTCTCTATGGTCTATCCTTTGACTAATATATAATGAGACCTTGTGTTGAATGTTCAAAAATATTTCTTCAAACGTATTCAGTCTATCTGGCACCATTTGTGTCAGTTCGAAAAGAATGGCCGTAAATAGTTCGTGGGCAGAAAATCAATAGATGATGAATGTCGGTCAGGATGACCTTTGGAAATCCCTACCGACAAAAACATCAAATTTTGTGGAGAGTCAGCACTCTGAGAAGAAAGATGTCTCAAAACTTAGGAATTATTAATTATGTCTGAACTTTTAAATAAACCATACTTAAATAATTGAATATGAATAAGGACAGTGAAACTTAAGCTTACTTCCGCTGTTCAAAAAGTGAAGTGTTCAAGATAGTTTTTCTCGGCAGGAAAGCCGTCCAAGAAAAGTGTTTAATTCAATTGTTACTGGCAATATATGTAGAGACATCGTCCATGCTTACCACGAGCAAAAAAAGCAAAAGAGACTCAAGCTGCGAAGAAGATTATGGCTACACTCGTTTGAGAATACCAACGACTTTTACTGGTGGATTTCAAAACCCAAATACAGACGATGACTATGCTTTTTAGCTATGCCAATCACGAAATGCTATTAGGGAGAAACGTAGAGGAAAATTGTCGCAAAGAGTGCAGCTGCTCCATGGCAACGCTCATTCGCAGGCACCTCCCACAGTTAGTGGCCTCACTTCTTCAATATAAATTGGTAGGCGGTATAATAAGAAAAGCTAATTAAATTAAATGCCCAATTTGAAAGGAAATATACCCCAAGAAATTAAAAATTAGCTAAAATTGCTGCATTTAAAAATTTTAACAGTAGAAACTAGCGATTTGTACCGATAAAAAAGAATCACTGGGGAAGTAAATGTTCTTAAAGCTGAATTGAAATCAACAGCTGTTTCGCAGTTAATAATACTGACTTGGCGCTTATACAATAGTTTGATACTTGGTCGAACTTATCCTACAATATTGTAACATAAATTCAGATATCTAAAGTTTTATGCCGACTCCGAACGGCTAAGTTTTTTCATGGCAGAAATCCACTCGGAGGTTTACCATTGTCTGCCGAGAAGCGACCGCTAAGAGAAAAAAGTTTTCTATAACTTATGATGTTACTTGCCCCGGTCAGGATTTGAACCCGACACCCATGCGCACATTCTTTCCACCCACTTATCCAGTCATTCTGTAAAATAAGCCCAAATTTTTCTAAAGTATCAAAAATCAATATTCTGTAAAATAGTTTCTAAGCGCGTGCGCATAAGCATAAGTTCATTAGTCAAGGTTTTATACAGGTTATCATCGAAATATTATTTAAATCTCTCCATATTGTCGACCCATTAATTAAAGCCGTCAGGTAAAATCGATCACTTAGATCTATCAATTTTTCGTTTGGTCGAAAATTTGTCTACCAAAAGCTATAAAATAATGTATTATATACGGCTTACCTTTGCTTTGTAATTGCTTCGATATCTCGAGTTGATCTGAAAATAGAAGAAAAGAAAAAGTTAATAATATTTAATATTAAAATAGAGATTTATTTTATATATATTTTCAGTATTTCATTAACAATCCAAGTCATTAAATTCTAACTCGAAAACAATTTACGCTGCCAGTCGGGAGTGACCATTTCGAAGTTCACTAGCCGATATTCTCAAAAAACTCAGCTCGGTTTTTAAAGGTTTATAACTCAAACGTGCTCAGTTTTAGCTGAAAAATATGTGAAGTTTTTAGACTACAGGCAAGGAAGATAAGAATACAGTATGGAATTTAGGGAAACCCTTTCCCACGGAGAGCTCTTTCTAAGTGCTTAGCAACTGATTACTGAATGCTCATATTATAAGAAAACAGATAAAAAACAGTTTGATGATAATGAGAAATAATAATGAAATCTTTGAAAATTGGTGTTTAACTTAACATACAGCTGATGAGAAAGATAACTTAAAATCACACAGATTTTGTTTGCATACAATGAAAGGTTCTGATTTGAGAGATTGTTTATTGTGTGATAAATTAAAAACATGCGTAATAATTAATCCACGCAATGAATAGCTGAGCGGGGAGTCGCTTAAAAATAAAAACTTATGAAATACTATCGAAACGATCAGCGTGCGGTGTTTCTGTTCCAATTTTTAGTTAAGCTCTGAAGCGAAAAGAATGACAAGGTAAAGAAACTAGGAAACCCCGGGTTCTGTCGCATATAACAGGTGGCAACCCTGTCAAAAAAAAAATGGGTAGACATTTCTTTTTTTTTCATTTTAATATTTTATGTTCTTGTGTATAATTTAATTAAAATTGACTTAAAAAAAGCTGGCAACCTTCATTAAAATATACGTAAATATTTTCTACTAGCGAAACAAATGGTTTGATTCCTATATTTTACTATTTCATACAATTTATGTGTAATTTTTTTAAATTCGGCTTTTCAAGCAGGTGGCAACCTTCTTTAAAATATAATTTGCCATAAACCTTCTACTCAACGAAACGAACCGTTTGATACTGATATTTTAATATTTTATATAGTGGCGTATAATTTAATAAAATTTACCGTTTCTCCAAAATTTATGTATAAACTTTCTTTTCGCCGTCACGAACCGATTGACACCCGAATTTTGATATTTCATATAACTTGTGTATAATAAAATTTAATTCAATATTTCAAACAGGTGGCAACTCACAGAAAAATTTGGTATAAACCTTCTTTTCGAGACGAGCCGCTTTAACCCCAAATTTTAATATTTCATATAATTAGTGTATATTATATTAAATTTGAATTTTCAAACAGTTGGCAATCCTACTCATCAGCCACACAAACCTTTTATACGCATATTTGAAAAACTGTTTGATACTCTTATTTAATTAACTTAATAATATTTGAAGATGGCAACCCTCCTAAAAATATAGCTAGCTATAAACCTTATTTTTAGCTAAACAACCCGCTTCATACTTGTATTTTAATAATTTGTATACTCGTTTATAATAGAATTAGACGTCTCACACTGGTGACATACATCCGCTTCTAAAATTATATATTAACTTCCTCATTGGTAAGACAAACTGTTTGGCACTCTTATTTCGATATTCCATAGAATATTAGTGTAGTGACTCTTCAAGCAGTTGGCTATTCTCCAAAAAGTTTGCTTTGGAACTGCTCGCTGAGACGAACCGCTTCCCATATATATTTTCATATATCATATAATTTGTGTATATTTTAATTAAATTTTACTTTTTAAACAGGTGGCAACCCTCTTCCAAGCATAAAATTTACTTTACGATCTATTCTCATACCTACCAAGTATACATCCAAAATTTTATAATTATCGGCCGAGCCGTTTTGGAGGAGTTCGACCGCAAACGCCGTGACACGAGATAAGCTTACCTCAAAATTAAAGCGAACGTTTGCTGTGCAAACATGGCTGTTATTTTTGTTGTCGATCTAGTTTCCACTTTCTGCAACAACAAATCAAAAGATTTTAATAAGAGTATTAATCGCTCATAGAGGTCACTCTTTAATAAGCTGTATCTCCCGCTCTCGCTAGTCAAGCGGTTATTCCTTCATCAACGATTTGCAACGAATATCTTTCTGGAAGAAATACCATCTGTTCATTAGATTATACTGTCGGTTATTCACAATAGTCAACCGGTTATCTAGGAACTTGTGCAAAAGTTTGCGAACCTGGCTGTGGTAATGATAATATTGTAATAATAATACAGTGGTAACGATAATACAGTACATCTTTTTAAAAAACGTGGAAAGGCTCATTGTTTTTGTTTTGCATAAATAAAACGATTTCTAGCTGTCAATACTCGGAGCAGCCAACACAGATTTTGAACAACATGGCGTGGTCGAGGATATGTATCAAAAATTATAGAATACAAGATTGCGCCTTCCGCGAACCGCTAGTCCTCTCTTTGCCGATTTGACAATAGCCACAAATTCGCTGACGAAATAAAATCAACTTCCTTTGATTTTACACACAGAATGCTAACAAAGCTTTCGAGCAATCTGTCGTTTGCTCGCTCCCTCTGCGCCTCTTCCTCTTCTGTTTTAGAATTTTTTCTTTACTATCTTATTATTCAGCTATTATTACGTCACTATCAGTTGCTCTTGGTGCGGAAGATGCAATCTTGTTTTCTATCATACTTGGATATGGATATGTACATACCAAAGAATATAGAAATTTAGAACAGTCTCCGACTATCACTCAGCGTGAACGGTTGCCTAACATCAGAGAGTGTCAACTAGTTTTCCTCTATATCAGCGCTATTCGTGTCAAGCCACGAGAAATTTGTTTTCTTAATATACCTAACAAAAGTTTTATTAAGTACCAGAGACATCTAACAGCAAGTGATTATAATGCCTCCTGGGGCTACCAGCCTCGGAGACAACAGGTTTGCCCTGCTTTCTCCGAGATCCAGACCAAAACGGAAAAAAGCCGACTCTTCGCCCTTGGATCTGTACCCGGAACTACCAGTTACAAAGAAAGACGACCCAAAATTCGTTATAATCAAAGCAGCAGACGAGAATAAACCACTAACCAGCCTATCATGTTTTGCCGTACACAAAGGAATACTCGCCATTAGTAAGGATGTGAACACAATCTCCGAACTTCGCGACGGGAGTCTACTACTTCTTGTTAAAAGTAAAAAGGTTGCAGAGAAGTTCCTGTTTTCCAAATCTCTACCAGGAGTCTGTGCTATCAACGCTAAGCTACACGACAACCTCAACAGTGTAAAAGGTACTATCTTTGCGCCATTCCTTACTCATGTTGCAGAAAGTGATATCATTGAAGGCTTAAGCCCGCATGGTGTGACAGCAATTTACAAATTTAGTAAAACTAGCGACGGTGTATCTAAACCTACTGGCTCAATTCTGTTGACATTCGATAAATACCAACTTCCAGATAAAATTGAAGTGGCCTGGAGAATACTTTCTGTCCGCCCGTATATCCCAAACCCCATGAGATGTAAATCTTGTCAAAAGTTAGGTCATACAACTAAACACTGCAAAAACTTCCCAATGTGCTCCACTTGCAACTTCCCTCCACACTCCCCTTCCGAATGCACAAGAGTAATGTGCGCTAATTGTTCTGGTGAACACCCCGCCTCTTCAAATATTTGCCCAAAATTTGTACAAACTAAAGACATACTCAAAATTAAAACGTTAGAGAAATGTAGTATGCACGAAGCAATTAAAAAGTACAAAAATCAAATCCCCACTCCCTTCAATCCGTCCTCGTTTGCCAACGTAGTCAAATCTACAGAAATCACCAACAATGACAAAACTCCACTATCAGACAAAACTAGCAAAACCAGTTTAAATACTGGAACGACCATTCCATCAACTAGTCAAACAAACAAAATAAATTCCAATTCTATCCAATCCCTCTCCCAACCACCTTCCACTAATAATATTCCATCTGCAATTAACTTCCCAGAGAAACCCACTACTTATAATTACCCCATTAGCTCTTACAACTCTGCTTCCTATCCACAACCAATGAACATAAATTCCACACAAACATTTAACTCAATCACTGATACTCCTCTCACATCATCTAATAATGAACTTCATCTCTCCGACTCACACAACTTATCTGAGATACTCTCTCGCTTCTGCACTTCTTCATCTTCGTCGCTCTCTATCTCGCCTCCCATCCAATCACTAGCCAGTGGTGCTGTCGAAGGGAATACAGCGTCCCTTCCTCCGCTAGCAACACTACCTGCAACGATGGACTTAAATAATTCTTAACTAATTTATCTTTCATATAAGCAACAACAACATATTCACAGCTCTCTTCCTACATAAGTATATATGCTTGCTATTCTACAGTGGAATATAAACGGATATTTTAACAACTATATCGATCTTGAAATACTGATTAAAGCACATAACCCATCAATAATTCTTCTAAATGAAACGCATCTCGCCAATAATGCCAGCGCTAATACACCATTAGCATATAAGGGTTACTTTTATAATCTGCCCCACATCACCTCCAACAAACAAGGAATAGCTATACTAGTTAAGAAAAATGTTCCACACAAATGCTTCCCTCCCCAGTCTCGTATCTCTGCTTTAGTACTGGAAATACATGCAATAAATAAAATAAACATAGTTTGCGCCTACTCCCCTCCTGACCAAGCGTTCACTTCCGTCGATTTTCATAACCTTTTTCCCACATCTCACAACCCTTTAATTTTAGGAGGGGATTTCAACGCGTGGAGTCCTCTCTGGGGATCAAGCGCGGCAAATTCTAGAGGCAAAATAGTTGAAGACTCCATACTTACCTCCAATACCTATGTACTCAACGACGGCTCTCCTACTCACTTCTCCACGCACAAAACCCTTACACACATCGACCTTACTCTGTGCTCTATTTCTCTAGCAACAAAATGTACATGGCAATTACTAGATGATCTCCATGGAAGTGACCACTTCCCCATCCTCACCAAACTCCTTTTAAACCGCCCACCTACCCTTTTTAGACCAAAACTGAAATATAAAACTGATTCAGCCGACTGGTTGAAATTCCAAAACGCATGTTTACATGGTTGTGACTCATTTCCGGTTTCCCCTAACATCAACCAAGTAACATCAAAGATACAAAAAATTATCCGGAGTGCAGCTAACCTATCCATTCCACAAACAAGTGGCAAAATCTTCAAGCCAGCTCCATTATGGTGGAACGTTGAACTTGCAACATTGAGACAAGCTAAACAAAGCGCATGGTATGAATATAGGCGATCGCGATCATCTGCAAATCTGATTGTATATAAAAAAGCTAACGCTGTTTTTCGGCGTAAAGCCAAGATTTCGAAAGCCGCCTGCTTTGAAAAGTTGACCAGCAACATTAACTCTAGCTCTTGTGCAAAAAGAATCTGGGCAGATATTAAAAGACTAACAGGAACGACTTATTACACTCCTATCTCCGCTCTAAATTCTCCAAGTGGCACTCTTCTATATCCTCAGGATATAGCCCAAGAATTTGCCACCTATTTCTCTTCTTCGTCCTCCGACGGCAATTTTTCCACTGAATTTATTTCTAGTAAAAATCAAGCGCTCACTGATCGATCCCCACCTAGCAGTCTCTCGCCCTCTGCCAAATATCTAGAAATGGACATTACTTACCCAGAGTTAGTATCCGCACTTTCTAAGGTAAAAGGTAAAACACCCGGCTGCGATAGAATTTCATACCCAATGATCAAAAACCTTCCTTTCCCGTTACTCTCCCGTCTCCTCAAACTATATAATAATATTTTCACTACCAGTATTTATCCCCAAGCTTGGAAAACAAGTATGATAGTCCCCATCCTTAAACCTGACAAATCCCCTCTTGATGTTTGTAGTTATCGTCCTATTTCCCTTCTCTCTTGTTTGGGCAAATTGTTAGAAAAAATAATTGCTGTCAGACTCTCCTGGTATGCCTACAGAAACGACCTTATCCATAATAGTCAAATCGCTTTTAAAAAGGGGCAAGGCACTATCGATTCCTTGTTGCACCTTGATCAATATATTTCTAACGCTTTGTCCAACAAAAACCACATTTCCCTTATGTCCCTCGACTTCCTAAAAGCCTTCGACCGTATAGGTATCCACATTGTACTACGACAACTCAACAAATGGAAGGTTGGCACTAAAATTTTCAATTTCGTAAAATCCTTTTTATGTAATCGAAAAATAAGTGTTCTTATCTCCTCCTCCCGTTCCTCCATCCTCCCCCTTGAAAATGGAACTCCTCAGGGATCTCCCCTATCAGTAATCCTTTTCATAATAGCGTTTGATGAATTAAATTTACTTCTATCCGAATTCAGGGCTATTGACCACCAACTGTATGCTGATGATGTGCTTGTATACTCTAAAAATACCGATCAAACAACTGTCTTTAGAACTTTCACAGAAATCCTTTCCCGTATTTCCACCTGGTCCCAAACTTCAGGCGCTTCAATATCCCCTGGCAAGTCGAAACTGCTGCATATATGTAGGAAGCGAAACTGTAATATACCACCATTAACTTTTTCAAATGTAACAATACCCTGTACAAATAGTTTTAAGTTTTTAGGCATAATACTAGACTCAAAATATTCTTTTACCCAACACTGTCAGTACATAAAAGATAGTATAAGCTCAAAACTACGCATTGTTAAATATCTTTCGGCTAAGCGCTCACTTATCGGCTCGGCATTGCTGATCAACATAACAAAGGCCCTTATATTATCGAAAATAAGATACGGAATTGAAATCTTCGGACATCATGCTAAAAGTAAATTGAAGATAGTAGCAACTCCTTATCACATAGCTATACGAAGATCACTACGTGCATTTTCAACAACCCCCCTCCGAAATTTGTATGCTGAGTCTGGGTTAATTTCCATAATTGATGAAGCTGAAGATAGTGTGCTAAAAATCTACGCCAAAATCTTGTTATCCTCGAATCCCATTCTGCATAAGGATGTGCAGCTGGTGCTCTCACGAAAACGTCAACCTAAGGTTCCATCAACCATTCACTTAAGCATTCAATTTGCAAAGAAGAATTACCTGCCAATGCAAAAGTGTCACAGGCGTAAAATACTACACCCACCGTGGTTACTCAAAGAGACATCTTTCATCAATGAACTAGTTCTCCTGAAAAAAGCGAATACTCCTAGTGATGTCTACTTATCAAATTACCTAGCAGTGACCGAAGCGTACAAATCTAGTGGCTGGCAAATGATTTTCACCGATGGTTCAAAGTCAGCTCAAACTTCTTATGCCGTTGTAACAGAGCAAGGGGAAATACTCTCTCAAGGTCTTCTATTCTCTGTCTGCTCAATTTTCACCGCAGAAGCAATAGCAATTCACAATGCTATCCTTTACTCTATGAAAACCAAAGGCAAATTTGTAATTTGCTCAGACAGTATGTCCTGCATCACAGCTATAAGGGAAAGTAGCCACACAAATTATATTATCGACAGCATCCGGGACATACTCATTGCGTATCCTCAAAAAATTAAAATAATGTGGACTCCTGGACACTCAAAAATACAAGGTAACATGAACGCCGACAAAATGGCTAAAGAAATGGCCGCTATACCTACTATGACATCCAGCGTTATCTTTAAAAATGACATTTATCGGCTTATAAAGCAAAAAAGGCAAACCAAACTACAATCGGACTGGAGTGAATATATCCACCATTACTCCTTAATAAACCAAAGTCGTGCTAAACCTATATATACCCCCACTATACCGACGAACTATGTTACGCCATACACACGTCTTCGACTCGGCCATACAATTGTCACGCACTCCCATCTCCTTCAAGGCGCTGAACCTAGTCGATGCCCGTTTTGCAACATTTCTCTCAACGTAAACCACCTACTGTCATCCTGCTCCGCACTCCGAACCCAGAGACAACACATCTTTAATAATATTGACCCTATCCAGCTGTTGAAAGAACCCACAAACGATAACATAACAAAGATATACAAGTATCTCAAAAACTCCGACCTCCTCCGACGTATCTAACCCGTATCTAAGCCACAAGCCAGCCGAAAGCCTCCGATGCTAGCGCTGCGTTTCTTTGTAAGTTTATATAGGAATTGTATTGTTATGTAAACTTTTATAAAATAAAAAAAAAAAAAAAAAAAAAAAAAAAAATAGAAATTTAGAAATTCAAAACTCGTTTTATTTGATAAGATTAAAATTGGAACAAAAAATTCTCATTAACAGTATTTAATAAATGCACTAAATACAGAATGACACTTATATTACAATAACTTTTCTAGTGTGTCGGCGTTTTGGATAAGATTATTCTTAGCATAATAAAAAGATACATGTATGTGATTCTAGGGTTGAATTTATACACGATCTCAGTTAGAATATAATTTTCTTTTGACAATGGAAATACTTTACAAAATAAATTTACACTGCAGCCAAACAAATATATATTTACACTATCTGAAAAAAAAACCGGCGGTCTGCTAAATTTACCAATTTAAAATGGGCCTTGAAACAAATGCATTTTAAATTAATTTTGTTTATTTGACTTGCATCCAGTTTATTAGTAGGTATGAACATAATATTTCTGAGGTAAAAATATATTTTCAATAAACTACAAGATGTATATCTTTATAAAAATACTAGAAGACCCCGGCAGGCCTATATTCGTTTATAAATTGCCCCTTTTGAAAATGTAGGTATGCACGTTGTCCTCGTCGCTGGTTAGGCATTCCAGTATCTTTTCGTGTATGCCCATGAGGCACTGCCCGGTTATTATGCCGACCATTAGTCTGGGAGAAGGACAATCAAACCGATGAGAGCTTTGGATCGCTTTTCGTCAACCTTTGAACAAACCTGTCTGGTAATCTCCCGGATTATTAGGTTCCATGGCCCACCTAGTATTCACCTCGTCGAAGAGTTTTGTCTTCAAACTGTGATCGCAGGAAGTTGGACGCATGTCGGCGTCGATGACGGAATTTACAACAGATAATTCCTTTCCCTAACAATATGAAAAATGATGTCTCTTAAATTACCACCGTTTCAGCTTCGCTCTGATGGGCTTTTTCTAGAGCATTTGCCATAACATCTTCCAAAACTTGTGGCTGTAGCGTTCGAATTTCTGCAACAATGTTTGTCTTGAGTTCAAGGATTGTTTCTGGCTTGTTCACATACACTCGCTCCTTCAAATAACCCCAAAGAAAATAGTCGGTTGCTGTCAAATCTGGCGATCGCGCTGGCCAAATAATTTCCGAATTTCTGGAAATTATTCGCCCTCCAAAAATTTGACTAGTGCCATTGTGTCTCGGGCAGTATGGGCAGTGGCTCCGTCCTACTGAAACCACATACCAGGTCTGTTTTCAAGAGCAGGACGTAAAAAAATTTCTATCATAAACCGATACCGCTCTCCATTTACGGTTACAGCACTTCCATCTCCATTCTCGAAGAAGTAAGGCCCAATGACATTTTCAGATGTGATCCCACACCATACTGTACACCTGATGGGGTGCAATTGGCGTTGATGAATGGCCCTTGGATTTTAAGAACCCCAGAACCTACAGTTCTGCTTTTTAACAAAGCCATTCAAATGAAAATGAGCTTCATCACTCATAATCAAATTTTTAATAAAGTTGATTTCATTTCTGGCCAACTCTTGAAATTTAACTGCAAAATTTAGACGTTGCCTGGGGGATCTGCGGGTTTTAATACTTGCACCATTTGCACCTTATATGGGTATAACTGTAAATCTTTTTTTTTGGAATGCGCCGTAGTGACGTACGAGACATTCCTAGCTGAGCAGAACGCCTTCTAGCAGATGTTTCTGGTGCTTCGTTAACACTTTGCTGTACTCGTTCAATATTTTCCGCAGTGCGACTTAAACGTGGTCTACCGGTTCGAAGCAAATCTGTTACACAGCCATGTTGGTGATGACGATCAACTAAGCAACGAATCATTTCTCAGAGGGCGAAATTCTGACGTTAAAATGTCGACGATATGCTCTTTGCGTTAAAATAATTGATCTCTGGTTTAAATAATAAAATTCTATTGTTCTGGTTCTCTGTTCAGTTGTGAACCTCTCCATTATAAATTCTCCAAGTGTTGTCTATATAATCTGAAAGAAAAAATAAAAAAAATTAATAAACGAAAAAGTTATTAAACTTTTACACCCCTTGGTCTCTTTTGGCCCACCCTGTATGAGGCATGAGAGTGGCGACGGCGTGGCGGCCTATGGAGGCGAAAAAAAAACCTTCGAATTCCATCATAAAAACGTGCCTATGACACGATCCGTAATGTGTAAAATGAGTATACAAAATTTAACGACTTTTCATTAAGTAATGTAAGCGAGATGATCGCACGACAGGACAGATTTTCATTTTTATATATATAGAAGAAGAATAATTAGTTTTATTGATTACTATTTTGTAGATAACAACTAATACTATTAATAAAACTAAACTAAAATACTAAAAAAATAAATAACTAAAAACAAATGAAACTAATTGTAACATTTTTTTCTATCAAACATATTTGAAAGTAGTTTAAATCAAATGCAGTGTCAGATAATTGAATTGCTCTCAGGATATCGCCATGTTAATAAAGTTAGTTGGTTACAAGAAAAAAAGACGAATTTCAACCACTTTAAGTTGGTAAAAAAGTACTTTTTAAATTGCTTTTAAAGTAATTCCGAAATTTCCGAAAGGGTAGCTAAATAGAACACACATATTTAAAGTAAGTAAATTTACTCTGAACATACAAATGTATGCATGTGTGTGTGTAACGACGTCTACACTATAATTATTGGTGTTTTAACTTCTGAATACGTCACCTTAACTTATTTACATAGATAGATTTGAGTAGCCACCGAATATCGCTGCAGGAATTGGTACAAACACAAAATATTCTTGTAGCCGACCGACACAGTCTTGTTAACACAGGAGTATTATGTATTTACATGCACAAAGTGGTTTATAACTACAAACATATGAAGATACCCATTCGGAAATATAATCACATTGAAAGCAATTAAAAAGTAACTTTTTCCAAACTGAAAGTGTTTGAACATTTTTTTTCTCGTAAGCAACTTACTTTGTTAACACGGCGATATCCTAGGACCTAGACAATTACACTGCGTAACAAAAATTAAAACAAAAACCTGCGGTCATGATTTTGTTAATAGTTTTTTATTAACATTAGTAGCAGGCTTACGAACTGTGTTTTTACTTTTTTTGGATTGGCTCTAGTTCTTGAGATAAACGAAATTTAAGAAATTAGTTTAAAAAAATTATATGACCCAGTTCCAGTTGTATTAATTTAATTATTCCTCAATAATTTTTGTTATATAAATTATTAAAACAAGTAGTTCGTTGGTTTAAATATTTTATTTCCCTTGCAAGAGAGCAAGGGCAGCCGGTTAAGTCGGGTGAGTTAATACAACTAAACATTAATTCGACGACTTCGCCTAAATACCTGAAAACTCTAACAGTCCCTGCCAGCCGCTGCACGTTATCGAAGGCGTGACTGAAAAATGCAAGCTTGGGCTAATGAAACAGTTCTTCAAAGCCCTTGATAAGGCAGGTGACTGTTTCGAATATGTGTGCAAAAAATTTCCAGTCCTTAGTATGGAAAAATTAAAAGCAGGAGTCTTCGCTGGTCCTTAAATTCGTACCCTTCTAAAAGACACTGAATTCTTAAACCACATGTCACAAATTGAATCTGAAGCCTGGCTAAGCTTTGTCGACGTAGTCAAAAATTTTTTGGGAAATCATAAATCACCAGACTATACAAAACTAGTTGCTCATATGCTTCTCAATTTTCGCAAACTAGGAGCTAAAATGAGCATTAAATTACACCAGGACCATAAAAATAATGGAAAAAAGATACCAAGGTCGATGGGACGACCACATGATGGCAGAGTACTGCTGGAACTTAATACGGGATTGTCCGGAGCAACGACATCATAGGAGGTCCTACAGAAAAAGTTTTTTGTAATTTTTTAAATTAATTAATGAAAAGAATATATTCTTTTTACTTTTGTATTATTTTTATGCAGGCGCAAAATAAAAATATAATTTAAATCCATATTGGTATTTTTAATACGGTTTTTTCGTGAAATATTTAAAAGTTTTTATCTTAAAAACTAGAGCCAATTCGACAAAACTGATTACAAATTACAACAAATTTCCCAAAATCGACTTAAAAATCTCCGACCGCAAAATTTTGTTCCGCAGTGTTATGTGACGGAAATCAAATGATTTCAACTACTTTTAAATATGTTTAGCAGAAAGAATAATAAAACTTGATTTTTTTACAGCTTCAATAAAATGTTTTTATTTCCAACTACTTAAAATTCAGTTCCCTTTAAACTACTTTAAAACACTCTAATTACCAATTACTTTCATACTTGAACGTCTCCAATTATTTAAAAAATATTTACACCTGTCTGCTGTGTAGAAATTATAGAATTATTATTTTTTAGCTTAAACCGTGGTGTAATAAAATCAAAAGTGGTGTCATTTAAGCGATGGTTGTTGTAATTTCGAAAATTTCCGCATGCCAGCTGGCTAGAGTGATGCCGACTCTACTGATTTCTGGGCAAAAAAGAGGTAAATATATAGCGGACATATGTACAAATATGAGCATTAAAATAAGTGTGCGATATTTAGTTTTGAAAATAGTTAGACTTTATATGAAATTATACATTTATTTCAACAAAAAGTAAGACGTTTTCAAGTTAATAAGTTTTTTATTAAAAATATGTTCATTGTAGGATTTAAAAACTTATCAAAATTTTGTAAGGCAGCAAAAACGAAAAATCATCCTTTTCAGTTGGTCATTCAAATCGATGCAAATTATTCACCGTTTTAGAAAAATACTTGGGATCGTTATCTTGTTGAAACTTCCATACAAGTGTCACATGCTCTTTAGTACAAGGTAACATAGCTTCTTCCTCCATGTATTCCGATAAACAAATCTGTCCATGGTGTTTTCGATACGATAAATGGGATCGACTCCGTACCGACAAAAGCACCCCCATAGCATTATATCTCCGCCGCAATCTTTAAACGTCCTCTTAGTTAAATTTATGTGAAACTCTTTACCTTGGGATTTGCGCTACATTTAATTTGCGTCGTTCTCGAACAAATTTATTTTTGTTTTATCGCTCCACGGCATGTTAGGCCACTTTTGTTCACCTTCTGCTCCGTGCCATGATGTATGGGAAAAGGCAAAGTCCTTCCTCCTTTTTAAATTTGCATTTTTCATAAGAGAAACTCTGCAAGCGATTTGCGATTTGCAATCACTAACCTCCTCCTAGTGCTTCTACTGGATATTATGATACCAATTTCTCCTGCAACTGTCCTAGACGATACAAAAGGATTTCTCTTCACCAAGGACATGATGTAATTATCATTTGTTATAGATGTTTTTCTGAATGTGCTAAAGTTTCCGCAATAAATTTGTAAGTTTTCCCTTTCTTACGGATATTTTGGACTAGCCTTCCCTTCTCAGTACTGCAATCATCCGCACGTTCCATCTAGCTCGAAATATTATTTATTTTTTGCTCCAGTTACTTAGCATAACATTGAAACTTACCTTTCAGTTAGAATATGTGAGTAAAAATTTAATACTTTTAAAATTACTTCAGACACACCTATTCTAATGAGCACACAAGTTTGCTACTTGCTCAAATAAATTCAAATTTTTTTTATTTGTAATGACCTTTTAGGAAATAGCGCTATCGTTTTGAAATCTTAAAATCATCGCCTGCTTCTATTAACGATTATTTGGATTTCTTGAAAGTATTTTTATGTGTAGTTATTATTGTTTCTCCGTTCTGTGTTTTTTTTTTTTTAGTTTTAAACCTGATTTATCAGCTCAATTTTTAATTCACATGCCAAGTAATCAAAAAAAAAAAAATAATAACACAGTTTTTAAAAATAGCACATACAACAATAGCATCAAATAAGAGAATTTGTGAATTGCCCAAACTATTTAACAGCTCTGGTATTAAATTACTACATGCATGAATAGGGTCGAAATTTATTGCGGTCAAAACTTTATGCATACAAGAAATGCCGAATGCTTCAAAACTTTCCGTCATGCCGCAAAATGTAAGCCATCTCTTTTTATACGGACGGCATTTCCGTATTTAATATTTCAATAACCTTCAAAAAGTTATAAAAATAATACTAATTTTCTCCCCTTTTGTTACTACCTTCAAATGCAAGGCCGCATGCAGAAAAAGTGAGGTTATGTAAGTGACATCAAACCATGGTTTAAACAAAAATAAATTTCAATTTCAAGTAAGTAATATGTAATTACACCACTATGCCGAGCATAAATTACCGTTAGTATAGCGAGTGTCGATTTTTTGTTTAGGTATGAAATACATAGATATTTAGGTATCATGATGAGAAGAATACAAAAGGTGGCGCAGATTGCAGATTGTAACCATAACCCCCTCTGCAAATTTTGACAGAATTTCTGCGTACAGAGTTTCTGTCTACAAAAATCGTGTATGCATTCTTTTCAACGTGTTTAACAATTATCATGTTATCATGTTGATTCCATACTTTAAAATTTTTTTTTTAACCTATTCATTCCTTCCACTTAGTAAGCGTTATGTGGTTACATTTTTTTGTTACAAAATTGCTAACAAAGCTATTATTTACAACAGTCTAATTTACAACAGTCTAAAAAAAAATACTTTATTAAAAAAGTATTGTTTAGTTTAATTTTGTGTCGCTGAACATGAAAATGAGCTTCATTTGCTTTTCTAAAGAAACGTTTTCGATATATGTATAGTCAAAACCCATGTGTTCGAGGTCCTTTTGCAGTTATGGTCAAAAAAACCCCCAGAAAAGCAAAAAAGTACATTCAATCTAACTTTCCGTTAATACCATGAATGGCACAGGTAGATTCTTTGCGCTAATATATCTTTTGTGTAAATCGGGATAGTAGTTAAATGTGAAAAATATGAATGCTTTAGAGCTTTTCTGAAAATTGCACATTTTTTTATTACTTTTATTTGATAAACTTTATAGAAAAATAAATTTAAATATAATTTTATTACAAATATGTGAAGTGTCAAAACGTCTAAAAATATAACGTTAAAGTTATTACAAATTAAATAAAAGTGGCCAAATAAAATTTTTCCTACACACACTTTTTCAGTTTAAAATCTACCAACAAAAGCCAGAATGTGCACCTGATGTAATATCACATTTTATATGAATCCCGGAAATGACACCAAAGTCTTTCCATCAAGTCTAAATTTTGGGATACACAGTGCTCAGATTTTCAGTAAGTTTGTCCCAACATACTTTGACTTTCTCTCAATGTTTTTCAACACTATTTTACTAATTACAATTACGAAAGATTTGATATCGAAAATGTTTACAGTCTTATAAATTTTTTACCAGTTAAATTCGGGCTTATGGCAAAGAAAGGGATAAAACTCGATAACCGTTCGTACTGTTTCGAGTTATTCTTGGCTATAAATTATGAACCAAGAAAACATTTTTTATTATTTTTTTACAACATTTGTTTACTAAAAATAATAAATAAAAATAACAGTTTTCGAAAATAAAATCGAAAATGACTGAAATGAAGGCGGTTTTCGACAATAACTGCAAAAATTCCTCCAAACCAAGGTTTACGCCTATATCTCGAAAATGATTTTGGAAAAAAGGTACTCATTTTTCTGCTAAGCGATCCAAAAACAGTCTACTTCCATATTTAATAAAGTAAAATATTTTATTTCTTAAGCTCCTTTCTTCTCACTTTGAACTTCTTTGGCTATATTTTTAAACGTTGTAGAGAGACAATTTAGATTGGGTTTTAAAACAAAGCATTTAAATTAAACTAAACAACGCTTATCAAATTTTCGAAATTTTGGTTATTGACAGCGAAATGCAAAATGTGCCTCAAATTTGGTAGAGTTTGGCCAGGTGGTTTCGGCGAGATGCTATGCGGCTATCTGATACAAAGTGGGTGACCTCGTCTCTCATCCGTTTCACTTCAATTCTGTACATGAAATTTGAGCAAAATATCTTTTGCAGCTACGGAAATATCGAAAACACCGTTATGTAGCTATGGTTATTACCCGCTTTCGCATATTATCAATATCAATGTACCTTCGGTTTCGGAAAATATGTATAACAAGGTTCGTTGAGATAACTCAATATTTACTCGACAGATTGATAGCTTAGTTGATTCATCTTTTCATTCAAAATAAATTGATATATACCATGTATGTATATTTATACCTATATCGGTTGCTTTAGGCCACAGATGGGCCAAACCTGCATACAACAAATTCTGATTCAGTCTGCATTCAGATTTGACAAAAGCAGAATCACATTCGGCAATTAATTTGGTTCTCTTCGAATTTTAGGGTGCGGTTGCCATTTTTTGTGCAAGAAATTCACGAAAGTAGACAATGGGAACTGCAGAAGTTCCTTGTACAAAAAAATTTCAATAATAAAAAATGTCTAGTATGCTGTCATTAGACTGCAGGGAATCGATTGCTAAATATTACGATATACAGTATTCCTCGCTTAATTGCGTCGGTTAATTGGTTTCTCCGCATAATTGGTAGGAAATATGACTTTTCGAAAAAATATACCCGTTCCTTCGGGTTATTGATTCACCGTTTAATTTAACCTTAAATTGTGCAATTTTTGGAGAGCGCTTAAGCGGGGAGTACTTCATTTTCGTATAATGTGAAATTTTTCAATGATTCAGAAAAAATATTTTCAATCCAAAACAGGCTTTTTGACAAAGGTTAAACACAATAGGTACAATGAGGCAACCATAACAGAGCGTTACGCATACACAACACTTCAAAATATGATGATGTTAATCCGCCCACTATACCTTAGGGGTTTTTTTGGGCATGGACTCATCACGAAAGGTCAAGGTTACTCAAACATTTTTAGAGATTTTCTCCAAGCAAGCTGACTTAATAATCACTGACTTAATTAATCAAAATTGCAATCAAACTTGGTCATTTGTTAGTTCCACTATACCGGAAGGATCCGGAAAGTTTTTGGAAATGTTTTATTGTTACAACAACTAATTACATCACTAATATTGTTTGAGGTAAAAACCGGCACTCTGTTATTAAAGCGTTAAACTAGGCAACATAATTTTATGTAGTACCCCACGCGATGAAACAAATGTTAATTTTAAAATTTGAAATCATGTTAAAATCGCTTAAGTAAATGCCAAAAATCTATCGTAACAAATTTAGTAAATGGCGCTTATAAAATCCCATTAAAATGTAAAAGGAGCTAAATATTTCGATTTACACGAGCGATATATCAACGTAAAGAGGCAGAATGTATCTTTAGAACGATACTCACAGAAGGTTAGGTTTATTTGCTATTTTAAAAGTTTTTGGCAATAGCTGCAAAAGACCCTTGAAAAAAGGGATGTTACTTATATCTCGAAAATGCTACTTTGGTAAAATAAATTAAACTCATTTTCATGTTCAGCAGCCCAAGATTAGACTAAAAGGCACGTTTTTGACCATGTGCCACTTATTATCAAATATTTGTAAACCAGTTTTATTTTCTTTTTAATTTTTCTGCACCAGAATGTTTTAAAATTATCTTTTACTAAAGAACTGAACATTCGTATACAGTGATTGTTGCAAAGCAGTTGATAGCGAACTACTTTTTAAATTTGTAAATTTTTGAGACTGTCTTCTTTTTCCGACAGGGTATGTACGCATATGAATCTGTATGCGCGCAGTCATGTTCGCTTTCAACGTACGTCCTTGTTATGCTTGTAAATTCACAAGGAAACAAGAACAAGTAGTATTTTGTATTATTTTCTTTTTACTACCGTTAGAATTATTATTGAGCGCGCTTGTCGAACATATGTAAGTATGTATGTATATTATGTTGCTTTGAAAATTTCTTAGCTTACTGTTCTTGTTTTTTTTTTTTTTTTGGCATTCTGTTTTACCCTTTGGCCACCACTGAACATGGACACGCGTAGTACAACAGCTGTAATTGCAGCTACAAAAACTACAACAAGATCAATTGGTGGTTGTTAAATCAAGAGCAATAGCGATAGTTGCCGCAAAAATAGAGCAACAACAAGAATAAAAATAAAAAAAATACCAACTACAAAATGCTTGTAGTTTTACTGGTTCAAAGTGCCATATTTCATGTCTGATTAGCCGTAATGACAGTTTCCAGCCGCTGGTGTCTTCGGCTTAGTATTCATTCGGTTGTTCGCCTAGCAAATATGCGTCGTGCAGTGGGCTGGCAGGAAGCTGGTGCAAAGTGGCAGCGGTTTGTTATAGTTTGCTGCAAATATTTTTGATTTTATTCTTGTAAAAATGATGGCTAGCCAAAGGAGACCGAAGAGTTAGCAAAATGGGTGATAATTTATAGTTCAATTTTTCCTCTTCATGATTTGTGGTTGAATTGCACATGTGCCGATTTTTCTCAAAGTTGCTTGATGCAATGCAAGAAAATATTTGCAACCTTTTGTGGTTGTAAAGTATGTAAGTTAGTCATTGAATTTAGTTAGTTTATAATTAAATAAAACCTCCAAAAAAGCTCGCCCTTTGTTTATCCCTGATATGAACTTTGGTTGGAATTCTACCCAAAGAGGTTCGTTTGGTATCTTGTGTTTCTTAATTGGGTATTTATTTTACATCATCAAACTCAGGCAAATCCTTTGTTTATGAGCCAACAAAATCTCTTAAAAATTTAAATTATGAAGAAACTGACAACTTGCTTGTTTTTTTCCTCATCCCAACAGCATTTTTGCTTCAACGGATACCAGTTTAAAATTCCTTTCGTATTTTTTTTTGCGTTGAGCCATTTTAGAATGCATTTAAGTCTTCAAAGTAAATTTTTCAAAATTTTGACGTCAAGATAACTGAATTGGCATGTTGAAAAAAAAATACAAAAAAAAACAGGATTGCTTACAAAACTACAAAAGGTTAAAAACCCACAATATGGATTAACAAATTCAGTGTCGCACTATGGGGTATTTGATATGAAAACAGTGGAAAAATTATTTGTTTTACATTATTCATTTTAAATGACATAGTTGTTTTATGTACGTAGCCAAAAATATTCGAACATGGGTTTTATGTTCGATTCATTTATTCCTGGCTTTGCATACCAGCTTTAGCGATTGTTTGAAAAACGTTATGCGAATACATTGGTGATTTTAAATTAATTAATTTTGTAGAAATATTTTATTTAAATCGAAGTTTGCGTACAGAATTTGCGGATAGTATTTGAAAATAAATATATTTTTTAGAGCTATTAAAGCCTTCCAATTAAAGAAACCTTATCAGAGACCACCAGTATTTTTAATTTGATTTGGTTTTAAACAAAAATTCAAAATATTGCCTTTCGTTTGGTATATGGGAAGTATTGCATGATATCAAAGTAGCATGTTTATTTGACTAATGAATAATACGTGGGCATAAGTAATTTTTCATAAAAAGGCCATACATGTGCCAGATGCTGGTAAATAATTGTATTATTTTATATCGACTAGTGGAAGACAGACGACAGAATATTATTTGGGAAGCTCGTTCAGTTAAAAACTGAACACTAAAATAAAATATGCGTCTAGTTTTAATTAAATAAAAAAGAATTAAAACGTGAAAAATAGACATAATGGCATGAGCCGATAAATATTCTTTATAAAGGGTGACATCTGTGAGTCAGTAATAAACAAGCAGATGGTGGGTGCTTTCCCTTTCCAGAGTTCATATGTGTTCAGCGCCTTCTGCCGGTCGATAGTTGAAATTATATAATACAATTATTTACATATTTTATACAAATTTGAACAAGCCTAGTGCCATTAACATGTGTTTCAAGAAATATTATATTCGAAGGTAAATATGCACGCTTACCATGTAAGAGAACAATTTTTGTAAATATCAGTTTTTTGCTAAATTTAGTTTTACCAAAGTTTTTATATTAACTACCCCACAGTGTGCCGCATAAAAAGCCTAACATATTAATTATTTTCAAATTTATTTTAACGATGCCTATCAGAATGAGCAACGCACATAAGTTGCCACTGGCAAAACTGCAACAGAACAAAAAGAACAGCGCGTACTGTAACTAAAACAGGCTACAACTAGCTGGCCCCGAAGCGACAGTGAACAGAGTAGCCGCAGGTAAAATGTTGTCATATTAGCATAAATGATAACTTTATAAATATTTTTTTTTTTGTTTAACAGCATGTACAAAAATAACACCGAAAGAGTTGAACATTTTGACTGAACTTATCGGTCGGATAAAGAATTTGGGTTAAGTTGATATTTTACATAGTTAATAATAATAATTCAATATTTTGCATATATATTTTAAATTATAGCTTTTGGATAGACATAAGGGAAATTAAATGCCGAATCACTTCAGTTTGGAATGAATCTATTTGGCTGTGGCGGATTATCTAAAAGTTATTACAAATAATGAAGTTTTCTGCGTGTGAGCGTAGCAGAGGTTCGCCCACTTTCATTTAATATAATTATTCAAAACTCCTATGTTAGTGTATACTATACATAAGTATCTGAGTGTATTGTTCATATTAAACTTAAAATTCCAAAAAGCAGAGCAAAAATAAGTTTTTTTTGGTTCATTAATTTTTTTTATTTCAAGCACCACAAACCATCGTTATTTTCGGATCAAATAATCATTGGCAAAATTCGTTCAAAACAAAACTCGAATACTTTATTTATTTTTGGCCTTATTTTTTATGAATCGTCTGTATAATTTATAGAGCTTGTGGCCAGGTTTGTATTTGGAATAATATGAGAAAACAACAATTTTTCAAAGTGGTAGCAGTGATAGCTGCTATTTCGGAGATCACCACATCTCCTCATCTGACTTCTTTCTTTCTAGACTTTACCTGGCTGGAATACATTGATCTAAAATCTTTATGCTATACAAATCGGAACTTGTTTTTATTTAGAAAATTTTTTGTTATAAATAATTGCGTAGGTGTTATTTTGTGAATTCTATTTTTTCGATAAAAATAATCGTTTGTCTTGGATTTAAAATTCGCCGCTCAGTTTTGGTCGATAAAAAAAAATCGTCCTTCTTGTATTTACAATTTTTCCATCATAATAATTATTTTGTTATGAAGTTTGATCGTTATATTTTAATTGCCATTTTTTCGATCAAAAATAATTGTTGCTGTTGGATATAAAATTTTCCTATCATATTACCTGGTTTATTGGAATGAGGAACATTTTCCATTACCTATGGAACCCAATTTCATTAATGTAGCTACCTAGCCCAGCTTCGCAATAGCGCATTCTCTTATACAAGCTTTCCAAGTGCTTGGTGTTGATTTCTTGTCATACTTTACGAAAGGCATTTTCGCCATTCGCCTTTAAAATCTGAATCGTTGTAGAATTCTTTGCATAATATCTGTCCTTCACGGAACCCCACCAATAATTTTAGTTAGTTTTAGCAGAGAACTTATATTAGACAGAGAAGCAGCATCTCGCTTCATTCCTTGTCTCGTACCGCGGATTTGAGGGGAACTGTATTTTTTGGCTTATCCCACCATCCGATATTTTTCACCTACAAGGGGCAAAATTTAACATCGGTTGAGCGAAAACAACAATTTTAGAGAAAATTAATGTACGTTCTCTGTTATCAGCTACATGGTGTGGTTGCAGATGTTTTTTGGCGAAAATTTTCCTATTGTTTTGATAAGGAATTTTCGCAATTCTATTTCCAACATATAAAAAAAATATTAAAAATATGTAATCTTCTATAATTTCAATTTTAGTGTTTTATTTTATTCTACTAATATTTTCCATATATAACTTTCAATAAATATTTTAAGTAGTTAAACAAAATCTTCCAAAAACACTAAAGAAATTGCATTTATTGTTTATCATATGTATGCACATGCATGCATTTATTTAACAATGCATATTTAATCGAATTACTTCCATGCGAAAGGGCGCGTACAAGCATATGTGTAGATATGTAAATAGAATAGAAATAATTATGTACGTATGTACATATGGTTGTTCACATGTGCGCACATTCAACCGAACTCTAAGTCTGCGCGCAAACTTTGACAAAATGTCTTATCTCCAGTTAGACTTCAATTTTTACCATGTCAAAAATAACAATGTTCTAATGAAATATTTATACAAATAGTTAAACAAAGCTATAGTTCCACAGGCCATTGTGTTAAAAGTTTAATTTAAATATTAAATTTGTACGTCAAAGATAGAAATTTATTGATTTGAAAATAAAAATTCGAAAGCCAAATAAGCTGTTTTGTCAAAACTCCACAGAAATAGTTGCTTCTGCCCGCAATTCACACGAAAAAGCTGCGTCGCAAAGCCGCCATCATTAATCAGGGTTTAGTTGAATTAATTTGTATTTGAGGAAGGTAGAAGAAAAAAGTGGAGTATAATACAAATATTGATATACTAGATCGAATAGAGGAATATCTGAAATAAAATACTTACATATAGATACATACATAAGATGTTAAGTTATTTGCCACAGAATTAAATTTCTAAATTAAAATTCTGGTACTTTATACCCTCTCAGAATAAAAATGGTACGGTTTATTTGCAATTTCGGGTTGAAAGTCTTTTGTGTAGGTCATTGACCCAGATTGTTGGTTCAGGAAGAAGCAAAAGTAGTATAATTAATTAAAGGTCTCACAAAATACAATTAATTATAGCAATGTTTGCGTTTAATTAGACAATTGTAGAAAAATATGTTAAAAGGTAGTAGATTTTCGACTCCTAAATATATTATTCTGCTACTTGTGCTACATTTGTGATAAGACGAAAGCACTGAAACAAATGCGACCAAAATTTAGACAACATATTGACATACATATGTGTAATGTACATATGTATGCAAGTAGGCGTAGCGGTAAGGCGTTTGGTTGCGCCGATTTGGAATAAATAGGGCTTTAAAAGACATATATAACAGGATTTCGTGCAAAACACGTTTATAATGATAAGGGATCGTGCTCATATTACGTAACGCAATTTTTGATTATTTCAGACCCCCACCTTGTCACACTTTCAGAAAAATTGTTTTTATTAATCGTAAAATAAAATACAACGTTAATTGATATATGTATGTTATATGTATATTAGGCAAAGGGAAATCACATGTCACACTTCGTCACAAATCGCAAACCCCCGCCGCCCCTCTATCGCGTTACGTAATATGTGCACGACCCCTAAGCAAACATAATAGATTAATAAAAGATGAATTTCTTCATGAAATATTTTACGGGCACAAGCGGGCCAAAATAATATCTATATTCCCATTTGAAGTTGTGAGCATTTGGACCAAAATTACAAAAATCTTCAATTTATGATTTTTAGATTTTTGTCTTCGTCGCGAAAAATGTGATGGATGAGGGGCGCATGTGTTTGTGGGGAGATGAAATGTTCGCATTTATGAATGAACGGAAATTTGGTTTCAATAATATGCGCGTGCGTTTATGAATGAATTTTTTGTTGCTGTACTGCAGTTACGCTGCGGTTGAAAACAAACACGCTGGCGGAGGGATGAAGCAAATGCTGTATATATGTATCTACATAACAATAAATAAATATATGATGATGATAGATATAATGCATATGAATGTATGTGCACTTGTTGACATTTTTTGGTACATATGTACATGTGCATGAACATGTTAATATATATACATACATACATACATACGTACATATATTTGGATATTTATATATGTATTTACTACATATTATCCCATATACATATTTATGTACATACATACGTATACTTAGTATGATAACGATTGTTACGCTTATAATATAAGTACATAGATATATTATATTGACATATGTATGTATGTATATAATGCATGCATTTCACGTCAAATTAAATATTTAGATGTTTATATCAATTCGTTAATATCTTAGCAAAATCTAAAATTCGAGCCAAAACAATTAACATTATCAGAAATCATATACTGTTAAACAAATTTTGTCTTCGCTCAGCTCTGTTAACTTCCGACTCTCGGATTTCCCCAGCCGCCATTGCAGTGGTGAAGTAAGCCAAAAAATATTGATGGATTTTGACAATTCACACCGTCATCCTAACTTAATGCTTCTCTGTCTAATATAAGTTCTCTGGTTTTAGCTAGTTCAAAAGTGGGCCATCGTCGAAGTGGCTTACAATACGACTATCGAACTAACGGCAGTTTTTGATGGCCAACGAGGTTAAAATGCGTTTCATCAAAAACGATGATTTTTCGACAAAATCTTTAACAATTTCGGGCTGCTCCAATGCTAAAACTGACAAACCACATTTTCAACAGTGCACACCGTTCGACGGCGAGGACCGTGAGTGTTGTATACAAGCATGGTAGTCTCTCTAACAACCGCGACAACAACACAAAATACCAAACCCAATGATTTGCGAAAACACTTTTTAATTTCAAAACGATCGGTTAAATAGGAGATGAGGAAAACGCAAAGTCGCTGAAGATAGACCAGAAAAAATTCCATCAAAAAGCTAATCAGAAATTCGCTTTGTGAAGCTCTTCTGTTTTTGGCGTAAATTAAAGCCGTTGGCACACTTCCCGTGCCTTCAAAACAACCAAGTGCTTCCTGAAAAGACCGGACAGAGTGGTGGCGAAATTCCTTCTTACAGGACACAATCCATGAGGGAAGATAGCGCAGAGCGTTTCTTCTGTATCTCTTCTGCTGTTGCTAGGCTGAGATGGAGCATGATTGGGTCAGATATATTGAGTATGGAAAACATTCATTCTCTAGCCCTTGGCAAGCTTTGCAGATTAATAAATGATTCTGGAAGATTTCTCGAGGATAAATGAAGTTTCATCCCCACCCTTTTCCATATTCTTTTCCTCTATCCTTCATTTACTTCCTCATTCCCAGGCCTTATTTAAGTGCAATGGGTAACTATTATTCAGTGCTTGGAAACGCGATTTCGAGTTTCTGATCTAACTCAATTCCATTTCATTCCAAACAAAATCCCCTACAAATATTCACTGAATGCCAAATTGCATTAGGACCAAGTGGTTCTGAACATTCCAGACTGTTAATTTTTTTGTATAGAACGAGCAACGAGAAGGTCGACCAAACTTTTTCACTGATACCTTCTGTTGTATCGCGAATATTAGACAATCGTCTGGGATACACGAGAAATCTATTCAATGGCGTCGACGAATTTTAAATGAAGCCCAAAAAGAAGTTCAGCAGCATTTTGTTAAATTTGTCGCAAATAAATGCGAAAATGGAGAGTCTAGCAACTTAAGTCAAGTCGTTACTGATGACGAGTATTGCTTCTATAAGTACGATCTCCGGAAACCAAAAAGCAGCCCATGGAGCACAAAAGTAATGATGCCAGTTTGCTTCATCCGATCAAAAGTCGTAGCTGCTGTTCCCTGGAAAAGTACAAATAGTAACTACAAAATGGTGTACCGTGGAAAGCGGTACGGTGGAAAACTGGAAGCTGCTTTTTACATCCATACTACACGCCAGCCCATACTGTTAAAATTACGCGTAACTTTATTGTAATATCTGGAGTCGAATAAAAATCATCAGCAACATGTTCCCAAAAATTCAAAGAAGGAAAAATTTTTTAACAGCAACTCGCAAATAATTGCTGCGGTTAATGCTGAACTTGATAAGCTTAAAATAGAAGATTTTGTAGACTGCTTTGAGAAATGGATTTATAGGCTTAAGTAATGTATTGAAATCATTGGCAAGAAGATAAAAAAGTCGAATATTAAGAATAAATATGGAAACATGTTTTTGTTTTTTTTTCTGGTTAACAAAGCGGCCTTTTGTTCGTCCCCTCGACCAAAATATTTTCGGGCAACAGTGCGCGAATTCTGCTATTCTTTTGCTGTTAATACTAGTGATTTTTTTTTTTTAGAGAAAATATATGATATTGGCTTCCTTTGCATTTGTTCCATTATTATGGGCATCATTTTAATACTAAATATATGTATCTGTAGATGTGATTTGTTTTTTCTTCACTACCAATGCTTGCTGTTATTGCCGCATTTTCATTGCTTTGTAAGGGAGTTAACCATTCCCTTGCATATTTGCCTTGAGGCCGAGAGAACGGACTACAATATGAATACAATAAATTGACCGAATTTAATGCGCGAAGCTGGGGAAACAAAAAGATTACTTGGTTGCAACTTTAAACAAAGCACAAATGGCAAACATTTACAGAAATATATAAGCGTAAGATGCCGTTGTTGCGGGTTTATTAGCTTTTTTTTTTGTCATAATTTTAGTTGTCTCTTTTGGTTTTTAAAATGCAAATCGGTTAAAGTATTGGTTGGGACCATTGTGCCACTAGTTCAGGACCATTTGAGGATAAGTTCTGAACTGTTTCGGCAGTACTTTCAAATTTCGGGACCATTTCAGTGCTTTTCTGTAGCTCGCGACTGATTCACCACTAGAAATTTATTACTAATTTCTAGTGCTACTACTAATCCTAGTAACTACTAATACTACAACTACTAATTACAACCACTGCCACTAGGACAATCACTACGACTGCTACTCCTACTACTAATTATTACTATTTTTACTTAGGCTACTACCAATAGCTACTACTATTTTTACTGCATTCTACGACTATGTTTACTAATGCTACCTTTACTGTTTTTACAATATTATCCTATTAGTTGCGCTAATTTCTATTACTCTGTTTATAAATACTATTACTAATTACAAATATTATTTTTTTAAATGCTACTTATATTTACTACTACTATTTTTAAAAAGGCCTCTGATAAGTACTGCTGCCACTTTTTAAATTTTCTTCTGCTATTTGTGTTAATGCTACTACTAAATTTACTGATGATACTACTAATTACTACTTCGATTTGTACTACTATTACTAATAGTTGCTACTCTTAGTTTTTTAATTTACTACTATTTTAGTCATACAACTCCTAATAACTATAACAATTTTTACTACTTTCTATTAATTTTTCTACTACTACTAATACTACTATTTTTACTATTTCCTACTGCTATTTTTACTTATGCTACTACCAATAACTCTTTCTATTTAAACTAATTTTTGCGACCGTTTCTACTTATCTAATACCGTTTTTACTATTACTACTACTATTTTTTACTAATTTCTATTACTAATTTTATTCATGCTACTATTAATTACTAATACTAATTTTATACGTGTTTTCTATTACAATTAATTACTGCTACTATTTTTGTTAATTTCTACTGCTACTACCATTTTTACGAATGCTACTATAAGTTACTATTGCTATTTTAACTATAGCTAGTACTAGTTACAAATCCTATGTTAATTAAATTCTACAACTATTTTACTAGCGCTGATACTAATTACTATTATGACTTTAACTATAGCTGCAATTAATTCCTAGTACTATTTTTATTTATTTCTGCCACTTTTTTTACTAATGCGACTACTTATTGCTACTGGTATTTGTACTTATTTCTACTACTATCTTTTACTTATACTACTGCAATTTTTATTAATACTACTATTATTTTTACTAATTTCTATTACTATTTTTAATCATGCTAGTATTAATTATTAATACAAATTTTATAAATGTTTTCTACTACAATTAGTTACTGCTACTATTAGTTATTAATTTCTAATGCTACTTATATTAATTACTACTACCATTTTTACGAATGCTACTACCTATTACTACTACTATTTTGACTATAGCTAGTACTAGTTACTACCCCTATGTTAACTAATTTCTACTACCATTTTACTAGTGCTGATACTAACTACTATTATGAATTTGACTAAAGCTGCAACTAATTGCTAGTACTATTTTTACTTATTTCTGCCGCTATTTTTACTAATGCGGACTACTTATTCCTACTGGTATTTGTACTTATTTCTACTACTATCTTTTACTTATACTACTGCAATTTTTACTAATACTACTATTATTTTTACTAATTTCTATTACTATTTTTAATCATGCTAGTATTAATTATTAATACAAATTTTATAAATGTTTTCTACTACAATTAGTTACTGCTACTATTAGTTATTAATTTCTAATGCTACTTCTATTAATTACTACTACCATTTTTACGAATGCTACTACCTATTACTACTACTATTTTGACTATAGCTGGTACTAGTTACTACCCCTATGTTAACTAATTTCTACTACCATTTTACTAGTGCTGATACTAACTACTATTATGAATTTGACTAAAGCTGCAACTAATTGCTAGTACTATTTTTACTTATTTCTGCCGCTATTTTTACTAATGCGACTACTTATTCCTACTGGTATTTGTACTTATTTCTACTACTATCTTTTACTTATACTACTGCAATTTTTACTAATACTACTATTAATTT